>JANAVB010007400.1:4608351-5020851 GCA_029216955.1 Iris pallida | reverse complement strand
TTAATTCTAGAAGTTTCTTAATTAGGACTAAAAACTTAAAATTCAAATCTAACTTGGTAATTAGGTTTCTAATGTCATGGTTAGTCTTTAATCATGGTTAGCTAAGGTTAAACCGACTGCTAACACAACACCAATTAAAATATTATAAATGAATCCAAAAATAAAGAAAAATTACATAATTACCAAAATATCCTTATTTTAGAAAAGTGGTGGCTACAAATCTACGCTCCTTAAAATAATTTCGTCCTCGAAGTTAAGGTTGCAGGTAGTACTCCTTCTAGGTCAATCTCCCAACAAATCAAAGTCTTAAGAAAATTTATTTAAATCATGCAATTTAAAATAATAGCATACAAGATCATGACATATAGTAGCAGTTGATGGTCTCATCTAGGTATACTAGTCATACTAGATCATACAGTCATAGGATATCAAAACATACAAACAATCTGGGGTGTCAAACTAGAAAAGATAAAGAAACAACAAATTATCAAGGCTGTAAGGCAGTCTACCATCCTATATGAAAACGGGTAATTATCAAAAAAACAACAACTAGGAATTAACTATAAAGGGTTACTATACTAAAGATGATCAAAACCGAAAGTTTAAAGCACGACTGTCAATAGCATTAAAATCCAATCACGATATATATAAAAGAACATTTAGTCTCGACACGATCTAAGTTGATCAATCTTCGGGTAAATCAAGATTTGGGCAAGATAAGGAACAAGGTCATCGAAGTCTGAGCATAAGCATCCAAGGATGGAGATCTAGGTTACAATTAAATTTAATTCAATTAAGTACAACCTAGGATATTAATACGATAAGAAAAGATGACCAAAGTCGATTGGTCGTGATCAAAGGAGTTAGAATTCAATGATATTGAAAACTTTTAAAGGATAATTCAAAGATATGGAATAAGTCAATTTTCTCCTTTTGATAGGGAAAACAAAAGACAAGGTTTCATAGGGAAGTCAAGTTAATCATCTCTCTCTGATACCATGAAGCTTATCTAATCATCATTTGCCAATCATATCTTTATCTCATAAGTCCAAATATAAAAATCAACCTTTATATGACTACCACCAAAAATTTATACCCTTTCGTTATGAAGATTGGACCTTGTCATGATCATCATAGGCAAAACATTACTCATGAAGCATACCCTTTTATTTATTAGCACTCAATACTAACCACTTAATTATCTTTAAATCCAAATTCTTCCACCTTGTCCTAAATTAGATTCGAAACATCTAAATCAAGTTTTATGAAATCCTTGAACTTGTTCAAATTACTCTCCTCATGTTATTCAATCTAAAACCACTAGGCCTTATAAAACTTATTCTCCATTATAAAATCAACCTTCATATTTTCTTCAACGTACACCTTCAAATATTATTCTTCTTAAATTTAAAATTTTATAAAATCTCTAGATTTGTATAACTCAAAATTCTTGCGTTCTCTCTGTTCCTAGACATTTTATTACAATATCTTGTTCAATTTTGTATCATCATCGCATACAGTTAAAATCTCTTCTCTATTACTCAATTCCTAAATTTAACATCATAGTCTTAAAGTAAAACGTCTCAAGAATCAATAACAAAAAATTATCCAAGTCCTCAAACTATGTCGACCTCAAATATCCTCGTATGTTAGGAAATACATCTATGAATTATTTATATCCAAAATATTTCTCTATGTGTGATCGTTTCTAATTGATAATATTGATCACTTGATTTCATTCCCAATCTTTACCACATCTCTATCTCAAAATTCTATATCAAGTTCTATCATATTATATTCCTACCTAGATTATCATGAGATAACAAATTATGTCCTTTCCGAGCTAGATGATTTACGTCACTTCCTGGACCTTTCCAAGGTAAAGATATAGAGAGATTCAAAGTTTCAAAGTATAGATGACAGAATTAGATACGAGATAGGTGATTGATGTAATTGGGACAAAGTTAACTAAGATAAGGAAAAATGGAAATACAAGAAATAACGACAAGAAAAGAAATAATGAAAAATCTATTCTTGCTCATATGTTCAAAGAAATGACCAATTCAAGATATAATCTGATACCATACGCATCTTCCTGAAATCATGTTGTCAGAATTTTGCCACGCCAGTAAGCATAGCTGCAATAAACAATAGAGTCCGTAACTAAGGTATACACCCTATAATCATGTTATCTAAAACTTTTACCATGCCAACTGGTATGGCTGTAAGAGAATCTAAATTCCATAACTAGGATAGTATATCTAAAATCAGGCTCTATGTCCTTGTCATGCTAGCCAATATGACTGCGATAAATTCTAAACTCCATAAATAAGGCAGACATTTACCTTTCTCGCTGTTCTTATCAAGTATGTTATCAGGTTATACCCTAAATTCCAAAAATAAAATATAAACAAATATATATTTAAATACAAACTCAAAGTCAACAACTAACATCAAGATTCAAAATTCAACAATGAATCCATCAAAATCAAATTCAATAACAAGGAGTAATGGGTGAATCAAATCAAGGGAAAAAGATTTCAAATCGAAGCTAAGATGAGATTCTCAAGGGTCGTCCCATGAATCTCTCAAGGAATTCTAACAGTGATTGAGTATCCTCTCATTTTAACACCTTACTTCCTATACTCTATAGCAGGCTCGTAGTAGTACAACTAAGTCGTTGCGCTACTACGATATCGCACAAATGCGAATCTCGACCTGTATAGGCCACCACTAAAAATGTGTCACGACCCGCACCCAGTAAAAAGGTACGAAAAGTGGTTACGTCCAGCCTACGCCGCAATGTCGGTGGCAGAATGCTGTCCTAGGTCACAACATCTAACAATATAACCATACCTGTACAATGATATACGCTCCAAAAGGAGGACAATATAAAGGTACAACTCAATCACAGAATCTAAGATACAAAAAAGCGATAAAAGATGGATAATAGTCTCAACTGAGAACTACAACGGAAAAAATAAGTTTGGATGTTCAAAACAACATCAAAATCCAATTAACTGAAAGTACATCTCAAGACAAAATAATCTAAGTAAGAAACTAGTCTAGAAGTCCAACTAGACAATGGGCAAGTCCTCAGTGACCGTTGGATCCTCCTGAGGGTCCAAGTCGCCGGTGTCATCTAATCCGGTGCCTAATATGTAGTACAGAACTCCTCATCATCACCTGTAATATTTTCAACAGTCCAATCAGGACGAAAATGAGCACAATACATCTCATGCAGTTCATATCTTGACAGAAAATATAAAGCATGTGATAGATTAAGATACATAAAATGCTGTAAGAAATAGGCATGAAAAGAAAGAGAGAAACTGATAAACGAAGCTATCTATATATGATAATAGAGAACTATAAGTGACTATGTGATTTAGAGTACAAGATAGACATGTGAACGGCTTGATTTGCACATGATTATACTAAAGAGTTTGTACATGATTACACTACTTTGGAATTGTTCACATGACTATTTCTACTCCCCATGCCCCAATCAATACACAAGGATCTAAACAGGTTATGTTATTGTACATGATAGTTTATACATGAAGCTCATGAGACCATGAGAGTACATGAGAGCACATGAGTGTACATGAATAATAAGAGTCCATGAAATACATGATGTTCGTAAAAAGCACATGACATGATGTATTCGATGCACCCGTGGGGGATAACATCTCATGTAAAGATCCATATAGTACAAATCCGTGATAACGTCATGTCAGCATCAAGTAAATTAAACTATGACAAGAATATAATTCCTAATAAGTATGAAACAGTCAGAGAATGTACTCGCCTGGTATCTCGACTGTCTGATGAGAATAAGAGTCCGAATTAGAGTATCTGAATCCTATTTAGAACAACCATAGGTTACAAAGTGTCTAATATGAAATAGATAAAGTCTACAATGCATTCTAAATGATTCTAGGTCCTTCTAGATCAAAGTCAACCCTTGGTCAACTCTGGTCAAACCTGGTCAACTCTGGTCAAACCTGGTCAACAATAAGTCAACTAGTTCATCTACCAAATTCTAGGTCAAACTCAAGTTATCAAGTCATTCTAAGTCCGTTTGAGTCGATTTGGATCAAGTTTGACTCAAAGTTGACTTTTGTCAACTTGGTCAACTTGCTAGTCAACTCAGCCAAGTTAGGCTCATTGGATCAATCCTAAACTGACTCATTAACCCTTAGACTATATCTCAAAGCAATCACAACACAACCATTTATACACTATTCATACATTACATGCAATATGTATATATATATATATATACATATATATATATATACATATATATATATATATATATATATACATAGATATATATATATATATATATATATATATATATATATATATATATATATATATATATATATATATATATATAGGCTTGAAAGGAAAGGGAAAAGAGAGTGTGTGCGTGGGTGGGCTGTCATGCTGTGAGGATGCTGCTGTGATTGGAACAAATCTGAGAATAAACACAAACTCTCAACTATATACATAAGTATATATTATACACACACACACACACACACACACACACACACACACACACACAACCATGGATCTATATACAATCAAGATCAAATGTAGACTATCCCAACATCAATTTTAGAACTGAGATCGATATACATATAATATATACAACATATATCTCTATATCTATACAATAGTAATATACATATATATATATATATATATATATATATATATATATATAAATATATATATATATATATATATATATATATATATATATATATATATATATATATATATATATATATACATAGAGATATCAAATTTAAAGAGGCTATATATATAACATATGGTAGAAACCTTTGAATGTAAAATTGGAAATTAATACCAACAAGCTCAGAATCTATCTAACATCATATAAACTCAGAAATCTGAGTTAATTTCTCAGAAAATCAAATTTCAACAAAAACTACACAAAAATATATAAATCGATACCCGAAAATCTAACTCAAAGCCCAAAACACAAAATACTCAATTAGAGCTCACGAAACTTGGCAAACACGAAGGTCTATACGTGTGTGACGTGCTCGGGTACTCATAGGGTCAAACCCGTGTCCATATCGTGTCCAGTCAGTGCGTATCGCATGGCACGTACGCGCGTGCATGGTATCAGCCGAATCAGTGCAGATGCGATAACTTCAAGAATACTCAATGAAATCTCGTAAATTTTAGGAGCACTTGGGCAGAGGTTGCCCCCACGTATCCATAAAATTTCACGCAAATTCGTGTCCTGTGCGTCGAGTTATGACACTCAGACTGCAGGGGCTGTACGCACGCGCGGGCGGGCCTCATGGGCGCGTGTCGACGTCCATAGCTCGTGACACGAGCCACGTCGTACTACGTGGTCAAGTCCCTAGGTAGATTAGGTCTAGGGCTTCGTGTCCATGCTCCTGGAATGAGTCCTTGTCATGTCGTGTTCGCATACGAAGGCCGTGTCAGCGACAATTTTCAGCCGCGTGCACAGTGCTGGCTGAACCGTACGCGTTAGATTTCTCTGCGCACACTCCATGAAACGTCGTGAAATTTTAGGAGCACGTGGGCAGAGGTTGCCCCCACGTATCCATAAAATTTCACACGAATCGGAATCCTGTTCGTCGAGTTACAATGCTCGGACAGCAGGGCATGCACGGGGCCGTGCACGGGCCTCGTGCACACGTGTTCGTGTCCGATTCGGACATTAAAATCGTGTCGAATCAAGATCCGTCTTCACGAAAGTTATTTCAAATCATAACAGCAATAAATTCGTGTAAAAAAAATTAAAAAAAACCAACTTTCAGTTCTAAGTGGCATTTCGTCGAACACGTGTTCCATAGGACCGACACGTGTCCGATACAGCTATCAAACGAAATAAAAAATCTACCAAAGTTCATGCACAGGTCCGGGGTACCTATATGGATGCATCTACGAAGAAAAATAAAATTAACAAGTGTTTAGAGGGATTTATCTATTGAGTGTCAAAACTCAATGAAACAAGCCTCCAAACACGTCGATGCCGATTTCCTTCGGTCCAACGCCTCTGATCCCTCGCTAGCAAGTCTCCAGCAGATTCTCTCCTCCCAACGGTCGCAACGTAATTCTTTTGGAAGGATTTGGATGAGAAACGAGAGAAATAGAATTTTGGAGCAGAATGGAAAAATAGGGTTTTGAACTTGTGACGGCTACTATGATTCTCACAATGAAAGGGGGGCTGCTGTGTTTGGCCGGCCAGGGGTATAGGGGATTAGGGTTAGGGTTTGGTCATGGGCCAACACTCCTCAAGTTGCTTAAAAGCCCAAAGACAAAAAGGCTTAAAAAGGCTATATAAAAAATAACTTGAAAATGAGTTACAAGCTTCCTAAAATGGGCAATAGCTCTAAATTAAAAATCTAAAGAACCAATTAAGTTTCTAATTACATTATTAGGCTTCTAATCAATGTTGACTAAGGTTATACCACCTTCTACTACCAAAGACATCAATCAAAGCTACACAACAATCAATTTAATAATATAATAATAAAAATTTAAATTAGCACACAAAGACTAAAATACCCCTAATCTAGAAAAGTGGGAATGACACTTTTAGCAAAAAGCCCAAAAAGTCAAGTAACTTAAAACCCTAAAAATCAATTCAAAAAGTTTCCTAATTAGGACTAAAAACTTAAAATTCAAATCTAACTTGGTAATTAGGTTTCTAATGTCATGGTTAGTCTCTAATCATGGTTAGCTAAGGTTAAACCGACTGCTAACACAACACCAATTAAAATATTATAAATGAATCCAAAAATTTTAAAAAATCACATAATTACCAAAATATCCTTATTTTAGAAAAGTGGTGGTTACACTTTCCTTTCTCGGAAGGGTAAACTTTTATGATTGGTCAACCATTTTAATTATGTCTTATTATAGATTGTGATTAGGGTAGATATAATATTCTGTAGGTGATTATTTAAGGCACAAAGAATTGAAATAAAGGATTTACATATTTGTTTAGTAGAAGAGATAAAATTTTCGATGATGGCTGAGGTGACTATAGATACGATTAGAAAAAATGCATAGATTGACTTAGAACTAGACAAAGATAAGGATAGTGGTACCTCTACAATAGAATTTTCAAACGATATGACTTAAGGATAATTCAGTGAGTCGTGAATTGGTGATACGACAACAACATGTAAACTATCACATTGGGCTATGAAGTTTTACTTGAAGGATAAATGAACCCATATTTTGCAGGACTAGGGGATTAACTAAGGTAGGTAGGCTTTTATAGATACTCCACCAAGATAGGATGTTGAATAGACTATAGTACAAGGCTTAGCCCTAATAGGAGGCATGAGGGTCATTAGACTAGACCATGCTACCACTGTCTAAGCTAGACCGAGTTTGAAAAATGTGGAAGACTCCCTGATCATAAAGGATGAGATGAGTGAGAGTTCAACCTGAAGGAAGACATACTGGATTTTAGAGTGCCAACATGAAGGACAATAGCAAATAGAAACCAAGGACCCCATCAGGATACAAATTGATGAAGCGTGATGATCATGACTAGATATAAACCCTTGGAGTTATATTGTACTAAATTTTGAGGAATTTTCTCGTGGAGGATATAGAAATCGGAAATATGAAGAAAAAAAACTTGGATGACAAGGAACTATCCTAGGAAGATTAGGTATCAGAGAGAAATATGATCTAGGAGTAGGTAAGTCTGAGATAGACTAGTCAACCATCTCCATATTGGTTGAGTCAAACCCTGAATGACCTGTTAGAAATTGGGACTAGAAAATTTACCAATATGGTTATGCTATGATAGGAGCATTAGACCCAAGTATTTATTTGACCCAACCTCAAACCTTCCCAAGAAGATAGGAGTGAAATGGTTAGGCATGCTTGTAAGAAATGTATAGTTTGCTTATGGTTAGAAGGAGTAGAACATCAGTTATGTTGCTAAGAGATTTGCCCTATGGCTTGTAAGAGTATGGTATAGAATTTGAAGGGATTGATCGAGTTGAGAATTGATTATACCCTTCTATCTTCGATGACTAGTCATAGTTAAGGATCTGGGAGTAGAGTTAGAAAAGTCATACCTCAAGCGACAGACTAGTAAACCCTTCGTCAATGCAAAATAGTTAGGAATCCTTGAGGTATTGTAACTGAAACAATTGTGTTTGGTGTACGTAGTGGATATATAAAGAGATGAAGGAACTATAGGAGCAGTACTAGGTTTAGGTCGAAATATTTGAAGAGCAACAAGGTTGGAATTGCAGGATGGTTCATAAATAAATTAAGAAGAATCGAGAATTACGACAATGGTTATCCACGATGACTTAACAAGGATTACAAGAAGGATATACCTTAAGCAAGTTGTGTAGTCATAAAATCCAACATGAGAGCTGAGGTTCGAATAAAGAATGAGGAGATTATTTTATGAAATAGATGATACAAATTTTATGACAGGTGTAACTCCTCTTCCTGATTTTTTCAAAAAAATTATTTATTTTTATTAATTATTTTGTTTAAAGGTATTTTTTTTTCTCGAGACTTTGCGAATGATATGTTTTGATTAATTCTTTTTATCAAAAACTAGTTTTAAAATTTAAATGTTTTAAGAAGTGATAATTTATTTTCATAAAAATATTTTATTATATAATATTATTGGAATTATGAAATACGTTGGTTATTATTTGGATCTTTATTGAAATTGGTTTCAAAAATGGATTTGAAAATGATAAGTATTTTTGAAACAAATAAAAGATTCACCAATTTATTTTAAATAAGATTCGAATTAATGAATATATGTTTTAAATTATTTGAAAAGTATTGAATATTTTTAAATTATTATGGTGACTCATTATTGATTAAGATTTAATTAATCCAGTTTTAAATTTTATTTGAGTAATTACCTTTGACTAATAAAAGATTTATCTTTAAAGTATAGATTTTAAAATCAATTGTAGGATAAGATTAAATAATGAGAATACTTGTTAGTATACTAATATATTAAATATTTTTAAACTAGTATCCTATTTTGTATTTAAATAATAATTAAATTTGTCTAAATCTAATTCCTCTACATCCTTATGCAACATTTATTTTTGTATTTTATTTTTCGGTTATGGAACTTCTATTCATACCTCATTATTATTTTCCGCTGATCCTAAACTTATATAGCCCTGCAGAAGCCATTCATTTTAAACTTATGATAACTATTACATAGCTGTATATAAAGCTATAGCTATATCTACATAGATATAGATATACCAGATCCTTCTATCTTCTCTCTGTCCTTATCCAAACATTCTCATCTATATACATATTTACATATGTGAACTATATATAGAGACCATCACCCATTGCACCCGACCATCTTCTCCACCACTCTTCTCCGCCACCTTGCCTACAGCAACACTGCCGCCACCAACAGGACCATCGCCAACCCCCGTCCATCACCACCATAACAAACAACCACCATCACCACATTCTTCGTGTCCTGTCCAGTCATTGTGTCCGTGCGATGCTGCCGTGACCACCGTAGGCCGGCGATGCTGTCGTCCTTCTCCTACGTGCGCCACTACGAGCTCGTGCCGACCGCCGGTTTCTCCTTTTCCATCGTCGCGGCACACGCGCGCTCCTCCGGAGCCGAACGCAGGAGCACATCCCGCGGTGAGCACTCGTCCCTCTCCTCCTCACCTCCCCTCTTCTGTAGAATGAATTTCTCTCTCTATACTCTCTGGAGAATAAAACACACTCCAAATAATTCTCTCTCTCTTGCTCACTCACTTTTCTTCTCTTAAAGTCCTCTGTCTCCACACACTTTCCCCCATGTTTTTAATATGCTTGGGAAGAGCAATGATAGCATTTGTTTTAAATGCCACGGGAACAATAAGAATAGTAGGTAGTAATAATAGGTAGTTTTATTGCGATATTTTATCGTTGATAATAGGTATTTCTTAAATGTTACTTTCAGAATATATATATATATATATATATATATATATATATATATATATATATATATATATATATATATATATATATATATGAATTATTATTTATTATTATTATTATTATTATTTATTTATTTATTTATGGTTATTTTTAAGTAAAGAACACCAACAGTTGTATGCTGGATTATTTTGGAGTTTTGGGGTTTTATACTTGGGCATAAGCCCATTTAAAAGAAAGATATTTTGGTTTACATAATTAGTTTTGGGCCTATGGCCTAAAATTATTATTGACATTTATATTAAAATAGAATTGGGCCTTATTTATACATATCAAAGTTTTGGGTAAATTATTTATTTTGGGCTTTACAAATTCTTATAATATTTGGGTCCATTTATATATTTTTTCAAGTATATAAATATTTTATTTTCTAAATAACGAATATTCTTAAGATGTTAATTTTACCTTATAATGCTAATAGGTTTTAATGTATAAATCATTTTATATAAGGTTATAAATAAATTTATAAGTATTTTCTAATATGCTCCTAAAAATATCCTAATAGATAATTTCTAATAGTTAAATGAATATTTTGTAAATAAATATAAATATTTTCTAAATAAGAACTTCTTTTCCTAAAATGATTTTCTTTTTCTTGATTAAGTCGCTTCCGACCATGGCTAATCATATTCCTATTTTTTTGCGAATTCGAACTTCTTCATATCAATCCTAGGTAATTGGACTATTCTGGGCCCAACGGGATTGTCGGTTTCACCAGCTATAAGTTCACCAGGCGAGTACATTTCTTGTGTGTTTTCAATATTGATATTTACTATAATTGTATGATTAGTGATGCATATTTGATTCTTAACACGTTCGTTACACGGATAATATTTTATGGATCATATTGTCATTCTTCCATGTATACCATGTCATCGTAATCAATGGATCCATGTTAGATTTGTCCGGTCAGAAAAGTTCTAAGTAGATATGTGATCAGACCCGTAGATCGTGCTTTAATTTGTTAATTTTTTTAATGCTATTTAGACAGTGAGGATGCAAATCCTATATAGACCATGCGGTATAGCTGTCCCAGACCGATCACATATTGATCAGTGTACTTCAACTCACGTAGATGGTTATGCTTCCTTGTTCCATGCTTTACTTGTCATCATATAGCTTTTGTTAACTGTTTCGCTTTATCTTCCATATTTGCTGTTTATTTACTTCATCATATATGTCATTTTCTATTCATAATTTTATAGTCGTTATCATATATTTGGAACTACATGCATGGATTGTACTCATTCTCTTCCTAACTGAAAACTATTGTTCAGATAGTCGCAGCTACTGTCACGCCCCGCTCCCGTAGGAGCGATCGTCCTCGCTAAGGCGTGATGTCGCACGAGCCTAGATTGCGCTCGTGCAAGGCGGATTCCATAATGACCGATTTTAGCGGCTGCGATGGGGTCGTCGTACAGAAGTCTCGTACAGAGACATTGAATAATAGCAGCGGAAATTAGAACAAAACACAAGTTATTCAATAGAAGCTCTTTATTGATATTGAAACAAAGGTTAAAATGGGACGCAAGGCCAATATCATAAGTCTCTCAAGCTCACTCGAGCTCACTCATCTCATATTACAAGTCACTCAGCTCTCTCTCATCTCTCAATGCAGGTCTTGAGCCAGCGGATGCTTCGGAAGGCGACGTCCATACATTATGTCCCGTATAAGTCTTGAATCCATGCGGTCGTACGCTTCGAATCGCCAAGAAACTCCGTGCCTTGACGCATCCAAGCGAGCTCCGTGCTACGAGCTTCTACCTGTGCCTGCACATGAAAACTATGTGGGTGTCAGTACTCAACTGTACTGGTGGAATGAGCTCCTCGCCCACCCATACAAAACCAACACGTTTGATTTACTTTGTGCAATATATCACTACTAAAATAACCCATTTTAGCGACGTCAGGAGACGTCGCTAAATAAGAAAAATACGTCGTTAAAACCAATTTACGACGTATTTAGCGACGAAAATCGGACGTCGCTTATAGGCAAGTCGCAGATGTCACTTTCGTCGTCGAACGTCGCTATTCGCGACGCGAAGTTCATTGTCGCTAGACGTCGCAAAATTAGCGACATATAGCGACGTATAACTACGTCGCCAACATTGCGACGTAAAGCGACCACTTGCGACGCTGTAAACTTTATATATGATGACATGGCATGGCAGCCACGTGGGCAACTTAGCGACGCCTACCGACAGATTTAGCGACGTACACCCTCAGCCCACGTCAGCATATTAGTGACGTCTAGCGACGTTACGTTGCTAAATAGCGACGTATAGCGACGTCTACGTTCCGTCGCAGTACGTCGCAGAACGTCGCTATACGTCGCAGATATTATAAAAAAATTTAAAAAAATATAATTGTTATGCTGTGTGTCTGTGTTTACAGTGTGTGTGAAGTACAGTGTTCGAACCATCGACAGTTTCGCTTACTATTCTATGTTTTATCTTGGATAGAAAGAGCAACAGTTCAGGATGCACTTCTCAGAGCTTCCTTTTCACGTCCTTCACCTTCTCGGGAACCTTTACGACGTCCCGAGAAAGTGAAGGACGTGAAAATGAACCTCTCAGAAGTGCACCCTGAACTGTTGCTATTTCTATCCAAGATAACACATACAACAGTAATCGAAACTGTCGATGGTTCCGAACACTGTATTTCACATTCACTGTAAACACAGACACACATCATAACAAAAATACACAATATATTTTTTTAAAATTTCGGCAGCACCTCCTTTGTATATCAGATCATCGCTTATAACCCAGCGTAGATATATTTGTCATCCCCGTCGCAGATATCACAAATTAAATATCACAATAAAAATAGGAGGCAGTGTAAAGTAAATATCACAGACACACATCCTCACAAACATCCAATAGAGTCAAATAAAAATGGAAGATGATAAAAAGTCTCCCACCAAGTGTATAAACAACAGTGTATGAATAAACAATTTGCCCATAGGGCCAATACATACAAGTCATAAAAAAAAATCAATAAAATCACTGCGGACCCCTGTCGCACAACTGGGATAGAATGTAGTCATACTGCTCCTGGGTGAGCTGTACCGTAGGGGCAGTAGGAGGCAGTGCAATGTCTGGAGTCGGCGCCGGAGGCAGTGCAGTGTCTGGAGTCGGCACCGTCGATGGACCGGGAGGATGTATCTGCTCCAGCTCTTGCAGTCGCTCACCATGCGCAGCAAGGGTACTCACCACCCTCTCAGTATACTGAGCGAGTGAGGCAGACATCCTCCTCTGCGATCCCTCCAGCTCGACCTGTCTACGCTCTGTGCGCTGCATAGACTCGGTGAGCGTCTGCAAGCTGGCAGCTGTAGCCTGATGCAGACTTATCAGCTCCTGTATACTGCTCTCGACCGCATCAAATCGTCCGGTGACGATCGGAGGGTCGGATCGTCGCTCGATCGCATCAGAAATCTGCTGCTGCAACTCGCGATGCAGCTCCTCGATCTGACGACGAACATCCTCAGCTCGTGACGACGCCTGCGTAGCCGGAGACTGCGCACTGACAAAGGGGGCCCAGGATGACTCCGAAGCCAAATACGTGCCGTAGGATCCCGTACCGTAGTACGTACCCTTCTGAAGACCGCCAACGACGGTCATCCAGAGCTCGTCCGGCGATGGATCTGTAGGCAGTTGGGAGGAAGTACCAGCCCCTTCCTCTGCTTGCGCACTAGCAGCAGCAGCAGCCGCCTCCTTCTGTAGCCGAACAAACTCGGCCTAGAACATGTTTGCTAACGTGTAAGTGTTTGCTAAAGTCTATATTGATATCTATTTTCCTGTTTTCTAAATTATAGTAAATTAATATAAAGAATAGAACATACATATGCCTGCGTTGTCCTCTCGTCAATGAACTCCCCAGCCCTCCGATGGGTGACCAGGAAGACGGTCACCATGTTCGGGTCCTCACCCTTTTTTACCTGTTAAAATATATTATCTATTATTAGTATTAAACATTCTATCGAACTATATATAAATTAATGTCCATCATAGAAAACGTACCAGACGACGAAAATGCTCCGTCATCGGAATGGAGCCACCACACCACTTACCGGCGCTCGACCGCGCCACCTTGGCCTTCTCAGATCGCTCCTGGTAACTACGCTCGCTGAATCTAGCCTTTATCGCAGTCCACTGCTCTGGCGTAATCCAACCCTGGATCGGCCCTCCGGAGCGATCACGACGCTTCTGGTCGTCGATCGCATCACGGATGAGCTTGGCTGCGACGGCAGAAAATTGGCCCTCGATCCTCGCCGCCCGGTGTGGTGGATAGAAATAGGTCCTCTACAAGAAGTAAAATACAAAAGTTGTATAATATACACAAATGATTATTAAAATTTAAAAATAAACAAATTTTTTACCTTGAAGTGGGCAAACCAAAAGGCCTTCCTATCTGCGGGAGCATCTGAGTAGTTAATCCAAGCCCCACCATAGTTCTGCCTCAGAAATGTCCCCAGCTGTCTCTGTACTGCAGAAGGCCGATATCTATACAATAATAATTTTTTATGAATATATATGTACATATAATCATTTGAGAAATATATATTAATTAATTAACTTACTTCATAGGCCCGTCCGTCCAAATCTCCATACGCGTCTCGTCCGGGGGAGCGCATAGAGGGTCGCTCTCACCTCCTGCCTGGGTAGGATCAGTCTGATCGCCGTCCTCCATATGCTCGACGTCGGCTCCCTCCATAGAGCCGTCGACATGAGGAATGCTGGACGGGAGATCAGGGATGCTGGACGCGGGATCAGGAAGGCTGGACGACGAGGGAGGAGTCGGCAACCTGCTGGAACTGCCCTGTCCCAGTAATGGACCGGGAACAGAACGGTACAATGGCGTACTCGGAGATGAGGATGAGGGTACGGAACTGCCCTCTCCATCCCCACGCCGAGGCTGACGGGACTGTTCGGACCAGGAATTATAACGGTTAGAAACATGTACTCAGTCATCATGCACATCCAAGGCGGTAGGTTATACGGAGTGACAATCACAGGCCAGCACGAATACTGGGATCCCGAAAGACCAAAAGGAGTAAAACCGTCAGAAGATAGTCCCAACCTGACATTACGCGGATCTGAAGCAAAATCTGGATACACTCGATCAAAGTGCTTCCACGCTTCTCCATCGGATGGGTAATCCAACACTCCTTCAATCTGTTCTCGCATGTGCCAACTCATATTTTCGGCCGTCTCTTTCACCATAAATAATCTTTGCAACCGCGGCGTTAAAGACAAGTAGTGCATTGAATCGGTCGGTCTTCTTGCACCGGTAGACCTTCCTGTACTAGTTATCTTATAGCGATCAGCACCACAAAATCTGCACACATCTGCGTCCTTGTCATCTTTGTAGTACAACATGCACCCATTGCGACAGGAATCGATTTTCTCGTATCCCATCCAGAGCGATCTCACCATCCTCTTAGACCGGTAGAAGTCTCTAGGCAACTTAGCACCCGCCGGCAAGATCTCTATAATCAACTCCAACACTCGGTTGTAGCATTCTTGCGACATGTTAAAATCTGACTTAATGCTCAACAGTCTTGTAACCACCTCCAACGGTGAATGATCCTCACAATCAGGATACAATGGAGTCCTTGCATTCTCCAGCAACTCCATGAACTGTGCAGCATCGGCATTCGGTGCCTCCTCAGGTGCATCATGAACGAAACTAGGCCCCACAGCATCGAAAACCATGTTCACGCACCCGTCGTCGTATGCATGATTATCTGAAACAAAATTAGGTCCCGCATGCATATATGGCTCAACATAAGGCTCCGGCTCTGATGCTAAAGACACAAGTTCTCCGTGTGCGGTCCACTGATAGTAATTAGGCGTGAAACCCCTCGAGTACAAATGATATGTCACTTCCACTTCTGGATAATATTTTACGTTATGACATTTCACACACGGACACTTAATTTTGGTGCCGTCCATGTACTGAGGGAACGCCTTAGCAAACTACAGGAACTGCTCTACTCCCGCTATGTATTCATCCCACACACCACACATATCATCAGGATGTCGATTGTACATCCATGAACGATTCTGCAAGTAGTAATTCATATCCATTTGGAAATAATTCTGCAAAGATGGACACACATTATCCAACAGGCACAAATTCGTATATTATGTCTTATTAGGGACACACATTAGTAGCAGACAGTTACTAATATCAATGATATGCAATCTAGGTCAAACTAGGTTGTACTAAGTCAAACAAAGTCAAACAAGGTCAACCTAAGTCAATCAAAGTCAAACAAGGTCAAAGTAGGTCAAGGGTTGACCTATAGTTGACTTTGTCAACTCTTAGTCCAATCTAAGTCAAATATCCTATTTCTAGTCATTACCTACCAAGGTACCGTTTACCTTATCGCTATTGGTATCCCAATACCAATACCTTAAGTTGGTACCCTTTACCTTATCGCTATTGGTACCCTTTACCTTATCGTTATTGGTACCCTTTACCTTATCGTTATTGGTTAATAGTCAATTCAATTTCAGTTATTCAAGGGAATCAGTTGACACATTCAGTGGATTTATCTCAGGAATAGGAAAACCAATCTCAGTTCTATTTACAGTTTAAGGAAAATAAAATCTACAAGGACTGTTACTCAAATAGACCACCTGTTGACTGATACAAGAATACCTATCATCAAAAGCCCCAAACTCGAGCCACACTCCAAACACTGACCCATTTGTGAAAATAGGACTGAACCTGTGTGGCATGGACTGATGCATGGTAGGTAGGTGACTAGACACTTGATGTTAGGGACTGATACTCAAGTATTTAGTCAAGTGACCTCAGGAACTGAACTCATATTCAATAGGGGACTGAACTAACCAATAAGCAATTTAGGGACTGAATAATTGATTCAAAACTGATTTAAGGACAGGCTGGACATCTAAGTTGATAACTAATGTCGATGTGCAAGGGTGGAATGAACTAAAAAGGTAATCCTTCAACCAAACAATACCTAATCTATATGTCAGTCATGGGACTGAATAACTGAATACAAGACAAATAATAGGACTGGAACTAAATAAATGCCTGGACTGATATGAAGAGATCTGGACTGCAATATGCCAAGCAAGACTGATACACATAGTTGATACCAAATGGATATGGGACTGAACATTACACTGTGGTAATCCCCCAAACTGGACTGTACAGTGGTAAATGCTAACATGTAGATCAAATGTGGACTGTTCAAAGCTCACTGACTGAACAAAGCTAAGGGATTGAATCGATATAAAGGCAATGGACTGACCTACTAAGAGACTAACAATGTATACATTCACACTTACAAACTTGAGTCTATATATATATATATATACAATGACTGGACAGTCATACATGGTTGATCACATATGGAATAAACAGCCCACACAAATACACACCCACAGTCCACTTAAACCACAAATCCCCCAATCAATATAACTACTTCTATTATACTCTTGTATGCTAGATTATCATACCAATGCTAAAGCTATAGCAAAGCACTCCTAAACTAAAGGTTAAAATTTGAATTTAGGGCATTGATGCTCTTTGAGTCATTTTGACAAACACTTGGCGTGCATATCAATGTCTGTGTGTGTGTGTGTGTGTGTGTGTCCGTGTGTGTCCGTGTCTGTGTGTGTGTGTGTGTGTGTGTGTGTGTGTGTGCGTGTGTGTCCGTGTCCGTGTGTGTCCGTGTGTGTCTGTGTGTGTGTGTGTGTGTCCGTAGGAGAGAAAAAGGAGGAAGGAGAGGAGTTAGGTTAGGGTTTACCTGAGGAAGAGGAGGAGGAGGTCGGATTGGGGGAGGAGGAGCTCGAGGAGGAGGATCTCGAGGAGGAGGAGCTCGCCGGAGGGGGAGGGAGTCGCCGGGGGGGGGGAGGGCACTGACAGAGGGGGAGGGAGTCGCCGGGCGGGGGAGGGGGGTTGGGGGGGAAAATTAAAATTTTCGGGGGTTTTCGAGTGAGAGTGAGGGGGAAAGAAGGCAGCGGCGTGCCCTAAGTAAAATAACTTAGCGACGTCACGTGTTGACGTCGCTAAACGTCGCAACCATGGCGACATATACTTATAATATGTCGCTGAACGTCGCTATTCAGCGACGTATTATACTCCTGTCGTAGAACGTCACTAGCCAGCGACGTTTTGCGACGTGTTTATAAAGAAGTCGCTACTGGTGACGTAATTTCTTGCCGTCGCTACATTACGTCGCTATTTGATGATATTTTAGTAGTGTATAGTCCCTTCTTATCAATTGTCTTTCTAGTCTTATCTTAGGATCGGTTTTATGACCGACGTATTGGCCTATTTCGTGTCTCGAGACCATCCCGTGCTTGCAACATCAACGCTAACCTATCAAGTCGTGTTTGCCTTACGGTCCAAATCAGAGACGCAACTACGCGATAAGACTCCATTCCCGCGTGACCGTGCTACAAGTCCTGGTTGAGGCCGTGCCTCGCAACTCAATGAGACTCAATCATATCGCCGCCTCGCGGCCCTTGCCGTCCCGCGACCCTTTGCTACTAAATCATCAACTGACCCAATCAAGACTTGTGGGTTAAGTGTCACTCGACCGACTTTGTCTTGCGGCCTTTCCTGACTTAGACTCAAGATAACTCACATCCAAACGATGCAACTTATATGCCGACAACATAAGACTCGACGCGACATCTCATGCCGAAGCACGCTGCCTACGTTGCAACCAAAACTTAGGCCCAACATTGTGTTATAACTGTACACACACATTCAACTGAACTCAATCTAAAGGCACACATGCAGATTTGTCGCCATGCCGACTCATCTATATAAATTTGGTCACTGGCTCCCAGAGCCATTGTGGACTCCCTTTTAGCTGAGTATATGATAGACCGGTCAAAACGGGTAGCTAGCCCCAATGAGCGTCCACCGAATACTTTTCTCCAGGCTCAGCTATCCCGCTCACATTCACCCTCAAGTTTCCTCCTAGGTCGGAACGGTCCTGCTGTGGCCCCAGGTTATCGTCCGAGGAAACAAATTTACCATGTCGACAAGTTATCCATGACCATGCAAGACTCGACTCAAACTGACGTCTCACACAGTCATTCTACCTCTAGTGTTACCATCTCTTTCAGGGCCAAGTTCAATACTTCTCACATCTGAGACCTTGCCTCGACGACCCAGTCACGAGCATTCTTCTTTCTTGCCTCAATGACCCAGTCGCGAGCATTCTTCTTTCTTGCCCTATCATTTCACTCAACTCAAGAGCAACTATTTGAAACACTTTCCAAACTCAATGGATCAACCGTAGCCCGTGCCTTAAAACACTAAGTCCGTGCCATCGTATTTTAAACCAACTTGAAACTCTATGTGACACCACCGCCCAAGTCATACTCTATATGATGGGTCTTACGATCGTGAGACTATGTGGTTATACCCGGCCGTAGAACTCATAGGGCCGTGCCTGCCACTACTCCTGATAGCTTAACATAACTTGCCTAACTTACTTTGCAATAACTTGACGAGCAAAGGTTGCGTCAAGCCTTGCATCGGGGGAACGTGCCGTACATGCGTTCGACTTTGAACAACCAAGTTATTTGAGGTGCCTAGACTTATGGCACAAGCCGTGCAATACAAATTAACCCGTCGGCGAGCAGAGGCTATGCCACACCTTGGGCGAAGAGACCGTGCATGCTTTATGAAGCATTTATGCGGGCGACGCCTATGAATTTGGCTAACTCATAGCTTGTGGCAAGGACCAACTTTTCCTTCTCCCAAGCCACGAGACGAAGGACCGAGTGTCATTTTCAAAGCACGTCGTGCACCAACTCTAAGCCGACCGTTGGACCTTTCCATATTCTAACTCAATTCGACCCGTCGGGTTTATTCGCTTTAGTTATGTGGATTCGTCTCTTTTATTACCAAGCCTACTTGTGCAAGTTGAAAACATGCGATTTATTATGTGAACGCTAAGATGAGGCAAGTTAACCGAAACTATCCCACCTGAGCGTGCGATCGCCTCGACTGAGCGATGTCTTCAAGCAGCCGTTGCAAGGCTAAGTCTGAACGCCGTCGGCGTTTCGATTCCTCCGATTGACTGAGCGGGACGGGGCACTACATCATATACCACTCAAAAAAGTTTCGTCCTCGAAACTTACTGAGTACACTTATCGACTTATAACTTTGTTCTACATTCAAAGACTTTCGCACGCACTACACCTATGCGTTCCCTCAATACGAGCCACGCTCATGCTTATCGCTAACTTAGTCGTAAGGCACACCAACCGATCAACCAACATTCAAACTCGTCTCAATTTAATGATCATCAACATTTTTTTGAAACTCACGATCTCAAAATCCTCGACATTTTCTCGTTCTTCAAGTCTCACTTGATTCAACGTATCACTTAGTTGGATCGTGCACATATTTTAGGCGTCCCCAAAATACATACATTTCAACCAAGCCTCGTGATAGCGAATTCTGCCATCACCACTCGAGTTGGATCGTGCACATATTCAAGCGTCCCTGATATACATGCATGTCAACCGATACTCGCGAGTGGTGCCTCCACAATTCCTACCACTTCGCATTCGGACGTCTGCCTAACCGCTAGGCTATGTCTTTTCGTCAGTATTGGAATTATAGTTTCCAAACAACAATATCAACACTGACCCCATCCTAAGGTCAAACCAAATTGATAGTACGGGATTTTCTACCCAAGCTCGTAGCACTTCGATTTCTAAACTTCGAGCATAGATTGCCTACACACATCCCAACATTTGTCGTACGGGGTCCGAGTCATTCAGCAAAGCCATCCTACGATAACTCACGTTTCAACCAATTCCTTGACATATCAATATCACTTCGTTCATCAAGCCATTTCGCATAGCCTATTTCTTCGAACACGTTCGACATAATACGCCTATCAATCCTTCCAAGTCAAGCACGCTACGACACAATTCATTGCTAAACCATAATTCACATTCCATACTCCCTAAGTCATTTATCCCAATTTACGAAATCGATCACAAGGTCATCTGACTTAACAATACGTTGCACCCCGATCTCACGCGAGTCAGATTATCCACGGTGGGCATGAATCACCATGCATGCTCCCGCGGGATAATCATCCTCATCGGGACGTAACTCTTGTTCGAGTCTAGACTAATTCATTCTCGATGCGCGGATTGGACCTACTCAATCCTCAAGTTTATTTCATTCATCAATCGCAAGTCCTAACATCCTTAAATTTTTTTCGCATCAAACCGACAAGTTAAGACAATCAAAGTTGCCGCATCCTAATTTTTTGAGTTCGATCATTCCCGCGACATGAATCACCATGTCAGCGCTCACGCGGAACAATCACCCCAAATCCGACGCAACGTATGTGCGAGACTGGAGTTACGCTCGCACAAGACAAGAATGTTGACGCTGTGGTTATCCGCGTAACCCTCAAGACACAATCATTTTCATCCAACATTCCCTTCGATCAAAATCCTAAGTATTGCTTCCAACCGAATAGTAACACTTGCACGATCGTCATCCGCCGAGTCAGAGTACCCCCGAGTTATCGCATATCGATCTTTGATACGCCTCAATACCATCGACGATATGCGTAACCTGACAATCTTCCTTTGCAACCAATTTCGAGTCGTACGAATGATGCTATCGTTCGACTGGAACATTCAAATTAAAGTTCGATCATTATCCCTCGAATCATTCACAACATCAATTTTCTGAAATCAATTTCACGTATTGATCATCTGTTTATCTTAAGTCATCGACCAACGTATTTTCTTAATTCGTATCATTCCTTGCTAACTCAAATCATCGAGCAACATTCCATCCAATCCTTAGAGCATCTCCAACCCTATTGTCTTGTTAAGTGTTGTGAGTCTTAGGTGGCTCCTATGTGGCATGAGCCACAAGACAATGTCTTATTTATGTGGCAAAATTATATCTCAAAAGACAATGAGATAGAAAAACTCTCTCCAATGCAAAAGTATTGAGGAGACAATAAAAAGTATTTTTTCCAACTTCCAAGGCAACTCCTCTACTTCTTCAATTTTTTATGAATATTTCTATTCATAATTGATGATGTGGAGACAAAGTCATTGTGAAGTGCATTGTCTACATCTAGACAACCAACTTCACATTCTCATTACCATGTCATTGCCATGTCAACTTCATGTTTTATTCTACATTTGCATTGGAGAAGAATTTTTGGAATGAAAGTTTGTCATTCCTATGTGGCAACCATTTTTTCTAAACTCACAATAGGGTTGGAGATGCTCTTAGATTCATTCGTGTAACTTTAAAATCAAACCTTTCATGCACACTATCTACCTGTCATGCTAACTTTTCGTATACGATCCGTATCAATTTTCTTGATCAAGTCATCCATTCGCTATACCTTAGCTTTTTCTCTATTTGATTTTACCTACTCAATCATTTTCATATTTCATACTCGCGCAATCCTCAATCCCGTACACGTTCCGTGTGCGTCAATTTCTAAGTTGTTCGAATCGACTCATCAAAATCTTCCAGACTATATTTTGCTCAATCTTATTCAATCTAAGGCTTTGCATCCATGCGACGCTTGCTGATAGACTCATCGATACCCCACATCCTCAATCGATCGATCGACATTCCTGAGACTATCGCATACACCACTCAGGAATAAAGTCATTCAACAAATCCTCAAAACTATCATTCGAATCAAAATCGACTTCTTCAAATTTTTCGTTCAAACCCTTCTTCAATTTTTAAGCACGCTCATCTATATCGCATCGACGTTATCGTCGCTCGATAGCACCCCAATCGATAGTCATCTTACTTTTACTCATCGAGTTCAACTCATTCTTGTCCGACACAATTCAAATCCCGCACTCGACTCTTCTAAGGTCGACGCAATCCTTGGTGTATATGCCCAGCCCGACTTAGCCAACCGTGCTTACGCGAACCATATATTTGTTTTGTCAAAAGCTATTCTCCTATATTTTGCAAAATAGTTAGACTTATTGTATGGACATCCGTGGGACATTTGAGAGAGAGTGCACCAACGATATCAACTTTGCGGAAGCAATAATTCAGAGTTTGCGAAAACAACGGAGTTAAAGAATTCAATCGATAGTCCAAGGACGCAAAACCGTGCTCTGATACCATTATGTCCCGCCCTGCTCCCGTAGGAGCGATCGTCCTCGCTAAGGTGTGATGTCGCACGAGCCTAGATTACGCTCGTGCAAGGCGGGTTTCATAACGGCCGATTTCAGCGGCTGCGATGGGGTCGTCGCACAGAAGTCCCGTACAGAGACATTGAATAATAGCAGCAGAAATTAGAACAAAACACAGGTTATTCAATAGAAGCTCTTTATTGATACTAAAACAAAGGTTACAATGGGGCGCAAGGCCAAGAATATAAGTCTCTCAAGCTCACTCGAGCTTACTCATCTCACATTACAAGTCACTCAGCTTTCTCTCATCTCTCAATACAGGTCTTGAGCCAGCGGATGCTTCGGAAGGCGACGTCCATACATTGTGTCCCGTATAAGTCTTGAATCCATTCGACCGCACGCTTCGAATCACCAAGGAACTCCGTGCCTCGACGCATCCAAGCGAGCTTCGCGCCCCGAGCTTCTACCTGTGCCTGCACATAAAAACTATATGGGTGTCAGTACTCAACTGTACTGGTGGAATGAGCTCCTCGCCCACCCATACAAAACCAACAAGTTTGATTTACTTTGTACAATATATAGTCCCTTCTTATCAATTGTCTTTCTATTCTTATCTTAGGATCAGTTTTATGACCGACGCATTGGCCTATTTCGTGTCTCGAGACCATCCCGTGCTTGCAACATCAACGCTAACCTATCAAGTCGTGTTTGCCTTACGGCCCAAATCAAAGACGCAACTACGTGATAAGACTACATTCCCGTGTGACCGTGCTGTAAGTCCTGGTTGAGGTCGTGCCTCGCAACTCAATGAGACTCAATCATATCGCCGTCTCGCGGCCCTTGCCGTCCTGCGGCCCTTTGCTACTAAATCATCAATTGACCCAATCAAGACTTGTGGGTTAAGTGTCACTCGACCGACTTTGCCTTGCGGCCTTTCTTGACTTAGACTCAAGACAACTCACATCCAAACTATGCAACTTATATGTCGACAACATAAGACTCGATGCGACATCTCGTGCCGAAGCACGCCGCCTACGTTACAACCAAAACTTAGGCCCAATATTATGTTATAACTGTACACACACATTCAACTTAACTCAATCCAAAGGCACACATGCGGATTTGCCGCCATGCCGACTCATTTATATGAATTTGGTCACTGGCTCCCAGAGCCATTGTGGACTCCCTTTTAGCTGAGTATAGAATGGACCGGTCAAAGCGGGTAGCTAGCCCCAATGAGCGTCCACCAAATACTTTGCCCCAGGCTCAGCTATCTCGCTCACATTCACCCTCAAGTTTCCTCCTAGGCCAGAACGGTCCTGCTGTGGCCCCAGGTTATTGTCCGAGGAAACAAATTTACCTTGTCGACAAGATGTCCATGACCATGCAAGACTTGACTCAAACTGACGTCTCACACAGTCATTCTACCTCTAGTGTTACCATCTCTTTCAGGGCCAAGTTCAATACTTCTCACATCTGAGACCTTGCCTCGACGACCCAGTCGCGAGCATTCTCCTTTCTTGTCTCGACGACCCAGTCGCGAGCATTCTTCTTTTTTGCCCTACTATTTCACTCAACTCAAGAACAACTATTTGAAACACTTTTCAAACTCAATAGATCAACCGTGGCCCGTGCCTTAAAACGCTAAGTCCGTGCCTTCGTGTTTTAAACTAACTTGAAACTCTATGTGACACCACCGCCCAAGTCATACTCTATATGACGGGCCTTACGATCGTGAGACTATGTGGTTTTACCCGGCCGTAGAACTCATAGGGCTGTGCCTGCCACTACTCCTGATAGCTTAACATAACTTGCCTAACTTACTTTGTAACAACTTGACGAGCAAAGGCTGCGTCAAGCCTTGCATCGGGGGAACGTGCCGTGCATGCGTTCGACTTTGAACAACCAAGTTATTTGAGGTGCCTAGACTTATGCCACAAGCCATGCAATACAACTTAACCTGTCGGCGAGCAGAGGCTATGCCACGCCTTGGGCGAAGAGACCGTGCATGCTTTATGAAGCATTTATGCGGGCGACGCCTATGAATTTGGCTAACTCATAGCTTGTGGCAAGGACCAACTTTTCCTTCTTCCAAGCCACGAGACGAAGGACCAAGTGTCATTTTCAAAGCACACCGTGCACCAACTCTAAGCCGACCGTTGGACCTTTCCATATTCTAACTCAATTCGACCCGTCGGGTTTATTCCATTTAGCTATGCGGATCGTCTCTTTTATTACCAAGCCTACTTGTGCAAGTTGAAAATATGCCATTTATTATGTGAAGGCTAAGATGAGGCAAGTTTACCGAAACTACCCCACCTGAGCGTGCGATCGCCTCGACCGAGGGATGTCTTCAAACAGCCGTTGCAAGGCTCGGCGTTTCGATTCCTCCGATTGACTGAGCGGGACGGGGCACTACAGCTACTCTATGCATTGGATCCTTGGGGAGATATGGGTGTATTTGGAAGGCCAAATCCTAGAGACTAGTTAGATAGTTGAGTTTATCACAAAGATTAATTTAATTGACTTTTCTATTTTGTGAGATATTATAATTTTATAATCAAATGTAATCTTTTGAATATTGTAATTGATTTAGTTTTGTGAATGAGCAAATAAAGACATTATTTATGAGTAAATTGTGACTTGTTATTGCGGGCTAGACAGCGTTCTACCGTCGATACCGTGGCGTAGGATGTTCTTGGGCACGCACTCGCATCCCGAAAAGCGGGTGCGGGTCGTGACAACAGGTAAAAGCGAGGCTAGAGAAAAATAGTTATAATATATACAAACACGTGGATAAGAAGTCATACCATAGAGTGCTGTAAAGTATATGATCAAGATTAAGACATCAGAAAACAAGGACAAGAAAACAAAATAGCATAAAATTAGAAGAAAACAAGAATTCAAGATAGAAAAGTAAAGTATCCTAAAATAGATTGATGAATAGAAACTAGAAGTTGAATAGATGATAAATTTCTGAAGATGGAGATGTTCCACAGATGGAGGAAAATTTAAGAATTAAGTACTGTATAGAATTTCGAGAATCTAGGACATTTGAAGACCTTGACAGAACTACATTATGAGTAGCTTGATATTGTGTTAGTGGAAGTTACGATTGAGAAGGCTAGGCCAAGGAGTGTACTAATAAAAAAGAGATAAGATAGAAGACCTTCAAATACTATCAGTTAGATTCTGGATTAAGATTAGACTAGCCATATTTTAGGAATCATGAGTCATCCTAGAAACCAGATAGATAGGCTAAATCATAGTATGAACTAGTCGACAACCTCTTCAGTTTCTTTGACTATCAGATTATTCTAGGTAACCTGGAGTTGTAGCTTTAGACCATATCAATGTCTCTTCATTCCTTGGACACCTATCCTACATTCGCAATCACAACTTCGTGATCATTCCAACTATGAGATCAAGAATGATCTTATCCCTTCCCTAATTGTGTCATAATCTAAAAATCAAGTCCTTATTTTTTTTAATCTCCTTGTGCCTAATATTCGTATCACCATAGGCACCATTTCTTCCAATTTTTTTTACTAAATGCCTTCTTAGTCGTGCCTTATTCTCGTAAAAATTACTCTTAAAACTTATCAAAAGTCTTCTTACCATAACCTGTAACTTCTCTGTTCGCGATTCTCTCGAACTTGTCTCCTTATTATGCAATTATCAACCCCTCTATGCCACCTCAACCAATTATGTCCGACCGAGCCAATTCCTTCTAACATGTTGAAACCTTGACCCAAATAGGAGTAGCACTAAATTGATAATAATTTTTTATAGAGTTATTGACCAATAGTACCGTGGTATTACCTAAGTCCCTTAGATTTTTACAATCTATAATACCTAAATTCTCGTATCTCCTCTTAAGAAATATGCTATCCCAAAAGCCATACTAGTAGAACTGCGACCATAGTTGGTTGCTGCATTTATAAGTTGAGAGTTTAGTAACCCCTATATGCTAGTGGCATCAACATCACACATGAACCATGAACGACTAGTCGTACTTGACTCCTTTAGATATAAATATTCTATCCTTTTATACTATGCCTAAGTATAATTTCGAGGACGAAATTCTCTAAGGTGGGTAGGACGTAAGCACCCTGAATTTTAGAATTTCTTTTAAATTTTTAAAAGAATTATTTTTAATAAATAATTTTATTATAATTAGTTTTGACAATAAATGTACCTTTTCGTAACTTTGATTTTTGGAGCGCCAGAGATGCCAACCTCTCGAAACGTCCTTCATGAGTTTTGAAGTAGGCAAATCCACCTTCAACTTGATATATCATGTCTCATCCAAACTTGTCCCCTAACATTCTTTTGACTTCGCATAACTTTGGGTCAATTTAGCCTATTTGACCGTTTACCGTAATTCTAGAACTAATTTCCAACTTGAGTTCGGTACTCGACCTAAATCAAAACCATTAGACCCAATATATGGTTTTGACCCAATTTGAGCCTAAGACATACATGCCAAGGGTGTGCCACTCAATCGAGTTTCCATGTGCTTTTTATTTACGAATGACACAATAGACTCATTAGTTGACTTTTTGAGTAATTCGATTAGAAGATATATTTGGACCCTAACCTAGCCTACCCCACTTGGTAGAGCCATATTAAGTTGCCATGATTTAGTAGAATTATTTTGAATTTATTTTGGGAGGTTACACAACCAATTAGATTATACAATTTTGTATATATATGATTATATTTATAATAGCCTAATATATATATATATATATTTATATATATATATATATATATATATATATATATATATATATATATATATATATATATATATATATATATATATATATGAGTGCTCTAGAACCAACCTATGTTATACACGTTGGATTGGAATTGCATGGTTGAGATTAAATGACTTAAAAAGATGGTAGGGTCTATACCTTTTAATCTCAACCACTAAATTTCAATCTAATTCATAAAACATAAGGTGGTTCTATAATACAAAACCAACCGGCTAATTTTGGAGCATTTCTGTATATATATATATATATATATATATATATATATATATATATATATATATATATATATTTTATATATATATATATATATATATATATATATATATATATATATATATATATATATATATATATATATATATATATGTTAGTCCCGGGGCTTTGATCAAAGATGAAAAACTGATGCAATCGAGATCTGAGAGTCACACAAAACTTTGTAGTGATCAAACTCAAGATCTACAAAGATACAAAAAACCAAATAGCCAGATTACAACATAAAGGAGGGAAATAGAGAAGAGAAGATCTCTCGTTCTTCCTTGCAAACGTGTTGCAATTGGGACATAACGAGTTACAATAATCTAGAGAAAGATGAGATGAAGAAAAGTTGCTGGGGTGTCAAAACACCGTTGCTCAAAGCAAGATTCGCACCACACGAATTGCTTCCAGGAACCAGCAAGTTGAAGAACTTATAGAACGCTCGAAGTCACCTCTGTTCTGACTCCTCGGATGGACTTGCAATGGTGGCAGCAGCTCCCTCTCTCTCTCTCTCTTTTCTGACTTATAAAATTCGTAGTTGCCACAAAGGAGGCCAGAAGAGAGTATATATAGAGAGAGGGTGGAAACCCTAGTCGTCTCTTCAGTTATGGAAAGATTGAATCAAATCCCACAAAGATAGCAACGAAATTAATTCAAATTCCACAAAGATGGAAACGAAATTAATTCAAATCCCACAAAGATGGAAACAAAATTAATTCAAATCCCACAAAGATGGAAACGAAATTAATTCAAATTCCACAAAGATGGAAACAAAATAATTCAAATTCCACAAAGATGGAAAGTGCGCCAACAAAATGCCACATTACGCCTCATGAGCCCATGAGCCCGAGCCCGAGTCCGAGCCCGAGTCCGAGTCCGAGTCCGAGTTGCTAAGCCCCTTTGGGGCTTATCTCCAAATGGAATTAATCCAAGAGAATGACAAAAGCATTAATGCTTAATCCTTGGAGCCTTATTATTACCTACTAGTAAAATCACCCACATGGTTCCCTCCTTAGGGTCACCACCCCATGTGCATCTCTCAACAACACAACCAAGTATATATGTTGAGATAACTCATGGTGTATTTCCGATGTGGGACTAAACTTTTACAAGGCATGTTGAGAGCAAGCTCTCTCCATGTAAAGAAAGCACCAACAATCCCCCACATATCACAATGTAGCTCCCCTTCCCGGATTTTGTAAAATATTTTATTAATAATTTATTTTATTTAAAGGGTGATTTTTAGACTATACGTATTTAGGTGTATACATCATTATAGATATATGACATTTGATTGTTATTATTTATTATTAAGTATAGAGGTGATTATGATATAATATTAATAATATTGGTTATATTAGTTATATACTATGAATATAATTTGTTATCGTATATGTGTAATTGTGTACATAAATCTATGCATAAATATATATGTGCATATAGATATTATCCTGTTATTTATATATATATATATATATATATATATATATATAGAAATAATATATAGAAATATGTATATACGTATATGTGCGTGTATATGTGATCATATGAATAAATATACATATATTGAATATGTGTACTTATGTACTTATATATAAAAATATATTATATATATACGTATTTAGATATGTGTATGTGTATATTATATAAATGTATATGCGCGTATACATATGTTTGTCTACATATACATACGTATTTAGGTATATATGTATATAAATATATATATATATATATATATATATATATATATATATATATATATATATATATATATATATATATATATATATGTATTAGCATATAAATAATGAATGAATAAATAAAAGAAAAGAATAAAGGAATAAGAGACAACAGCAATACCAGCCAGGCCGAGTCCCCACCCCAAGCTCTACATAAGAAGCCCCATAGCTCTGTTTACTTCACCATTCTCCAACAATCCCTTAAGCTTAGCATTAAGCATACGAATCTGAAGAGTAACCATATTTCTTCATTGACAAAAACAACCCAGCTGTAGCCCAGGCCATAACAGGCCGAGCACACCCCCTGAGCCCACAAACCGAGCTCCATAGCCTAACAGCCTAGCAAAATCGAGATCACTGCTCTCTTATTTCCGCAAAACCCCTTCCATCCCGAGCCTGTATAAGTACGGGTCACGACGCGGACGAGAAGTTTTCATCGACAACATTGAAACTCCCAAAACCCTAACGGCGCACGACCCTCCCCTGAATGGACGACCCACCCGCGACCACCAGGCGGCCGCGCGCCACCGCAGCGCCGCCTGGGGCCGCCGCCGGCCGGCCACGGATGGCAGCGCGCATGTGGTCGACACAAGAGCGCGACAGCAGCAGTAGCACGGGGGGCGACTTCGTCGCGAGAGATCTTCGCGCACGGGCGACGAATCTCCGAGCCATTTGCACAGGTATGAAGACAACCTATACGGCTCCGTCTCCCTGCAATTAGAATAATTTAAATCATATTATCCGCGATGAGAATCGATCGCAAAGATCGAGAAAAACTCGAAATTCTGAGTTTAGAATCTGTCCTAAAACAGAGCAAAAATAGTCCAATCACCCTCATTGACGGACCGATTTCGATCAATCCAGTAACTTTTTAGAAATTCAACCTAAACACGAATATTGACAACATATACGAGATGGAAACCTTGTTTATAGATTTATTTTTCATCAATTATATTGCTGTTAATTTAACTTCAAAGTTCGGAAAAAATCTGTTTTCAAAATCACAAAATCGCTCCACACGACGTGCGTCACGCCAATCGGGATGACGTGGTCGTGCACTGAAGGTATCCAAAGCTGCGTAACAGCTTCGTGGTCGTGTGGGCTTTGACAGAATTCAAATTGGTCGCGTATGCGCGACGAATTTGATGCGTATCCGTCGAAATTCCCCGTATCGTGCACGTTGCAAATTTCTCAATTACTTTGTGCACGCTCGTCAGATCGAGACGAAACTTGAGCCAACAGGACCGTATCGTTTTTCTGGTCCTGTATGCCAAGTTTGGTCCAATTCTGAGACAGTTGAATCCGACGTCGTTTTGCGGGCCCCACGGTCCGACTCAACGGGCGATTTTGTGCACGGCCCGCCGGAATTCAACTATGGACATACGGTTGGGTTCGTATCGGAAAACTGAATCCGTAGACATGTAGTTTGACGACTTTAGAGACCATTGACTCTGGCACGCTTTTCGGTGCAAAGCGGGTCCAACGGCGGACATCATTTTTGTCCGAAATTACCGTTTTGCCCCTGTGTCCAGAATTGGACTTAAGGATAGGCAATCCTAGCTAATTTGACTATTCTGAGATCATTGGTATTGTCTATTTCAGCTTTCGGGGACTGTTGTACGGGTTTTGACTATTGTGGTATATTGAGTGATTTGGATCGTCGGTTTCACCAGCACAGGACCACAGGCGAGTACAGTTTATTTTCTGCATTTCGATATTGATCTTTACTATATTTCATTGATTAGTCATTGGTTATGTGATTTTTATACTCTATTATAAATTGTTGAGTCGGGAATGAGAAGTGCCAAGGATGTGTGATCCGACCGTAGACATTGTAGATATCGTAGACATTGTAGATATCGTAGATATTGTAGATATTGTAGACATTGTAGATATCGTAGACATTGTAGATATTGTAGACATTGTAGATATCGTAGACATTGTAGATATTGTAGACATTGTAGATATCGTAGACATTGTAGATATTGTAGACATTGTAGATCTCGTAGACATTGTTTATTTTATGCAGTAGACGTCGTAGACATTGTTTATTTTATGCAGTAGACATCGTAGACAGTGTTTATATTCTGCAAGTAGATATCGTAGACCGTGCGGTGTAGCACCCCAGACCGATCACATGTCAAAGGTACTTCTACCGGTGGAAAGTATATTGGTCTATTTTTACTATTGATTTTCTCACGGCTTTATTGTTATTTTTAAAACTCATGATTGATGTCTAACTTTTGTCTTATAGTCATTTTCTTTATTTGAAATTACATTTGGTGAATTGTGCTCGTTCCATTCCTGACTGGAAACCAACATTTTCAGGTTAGCCGTGGATTCACTTAGCTTGGGAGTGACGGGAATATTGCAGACAAAAAGCCTAGAGACTAGATAGATAGTTGAGTTGTAGTCATTCATTTATTTGTACAAGTTTATATTTTTCTACAAATATAAAATTTGTGATCTTTGTAAAATTAAATTAATTATGTGAATGAGCATTGTTTGCGATTTTGATATTCATGGCCGTGACAGCGTTCTACCGCCGACACTGCGGCGTAGGCTGGCTTGGACACGTCTCGTATCCGTTTAAAAAAAAAACGGGTGCGGGTCGTGACAAGTTTTTGTGGTGGCCCATGCAGGTCAGTCTTTGCAAATAATACGAACTCGTGATAGTACGTAAGTTAGTTGTACTATTGCGAGCCTGCTACTAGAACATGCTCATTCACGAACCAGGATTAATTTAATTTAAGAGAATGACTAGGACTAGGAGTCCCTTATACCAATTTACCGATGGGTAGTTTAGGCCATGCAATTTAGGATGGAAATTATTAATTTTTGATAGTTTATCAGATCCCCATAGGTACATTATCATCTCTTGATATGACGATGTAATCTAATTTGGATAGATTATTCCCTTGGTAAGGCAGAGCTTCATAGAATTAATGATCTAGCCTTGATAGATTATTCAATTCATTCTCCTGCCTCTTAGATATCATCCTCATATCTTAGTCGAACTGCCTATTTAGTTTCTATTTGCCCTAGAAATTAATATTTTGTATAAGTTCTGATTTTGTTATCCATATACGGACTTCGAGTTAGTTTCGATTCAAGTTTGTCCCTCAGAGGCTTGAATACACATGGAAGAGTTAGAATGTTTGTATTTCTTTTGTTCTCAGTTATTTCCTCCTGTGCAATCTTTTATCTTAAGGGTTGTGACTGATAGAACAAATGCGTACGCTTTATTTCATAGGCAAATTGTTGAATCTCTAGGAGCTCATGGGTTTTACGGATGTAGTTAAAAGAATATTAGTTGACTCATGATGGCAAGACAGCAGCGCACTGTCGCCATTTATTTGAATTATAGAAACCATAGATTCACTGCAGCCAGCAGCGCACTGGCGAGACACGACCCCTAGAGTTGAAATTAGTTTAAGAAATATAGGTTATAGAATATTGCTAGAAATATGACTAGTGGTCCTCTTTTGACCGTAGTCGCCCTTGTGTCAATATAAGGTAGAGTATCGGATAGCATATCACATCGGAATCACGAAACCAAGGGATTACCACAGCCAGAGTATACGGGCAAGGCATAACTCTCGGTGGAATGATTTCAGACGTGATTACAAGTTAAGGATACTATAGAGGATAGGACAGTGCCCTGTGTGTTCCATAAGATCCGAAGCCAATATTGGTGGAAGTTTGTAAGTTGGATAGCACATCTCCCGATCTAGCATTCCGTGGTCCTTGTGACCTATTGACGAGGATATCGATTGACACTAATAGGTTTACCTAGAATATGGAATTTAGAAGTCCATAACCCATTGGTTGACCAAGGCTTTATGGATAAGAATATAGTAGGATGACTGTATAAGCAAGAACACCTTGTATGTTTTGATTCTCTCTAAACTCGAAGTACTTGTGGCTTCTTTCAAAAATCTTGTATACTTGTAATTTGACTATCTTGACCAATGTTGCTATCACAGCCTAGTTTTGCAAGCTCATTCTTTTATCGAGCTTGATTCAAGACATATGTTTAGTGGGGACGCCTGCTAACTTATTGTCTAATCAGAATCAGTGTATTATGGTCTGATCAACCATGATGTATTTGGTTCGCTTTTTGTTTAATTACATTACGTGGATGGAGATATATAGGTATCTATGATCTCATCCGCAACTGCTTGGCAATTCCTCTTGAATTATATGTTCGTCCTTGAATCACGAAATTGTATTCAGTAATAACTCCCTTGAATTCTTTATTGTTTTGTCCTTCACTGAATTAGAAAGACGGAAGCTCATAATTGGTAGAGAGATACAGAGTAACCCCATGGCTAGGATAGTTGTATACATAAGTGTAGCTGTCGTCGGCTAGTCAGTGACTAGAACCTTGCCTTGAGTTACTCGTCCTCCCTTCGACACTAAACCTACTATCAGGATCTTCCGGTCATTGGAGTCCGAGGATGATTAGGATCTTTTCCCTTGACCAAATGTTGTGAACCTCTAACCATCCTTTGAAGCTTGCTTCAACTAGAAACCGTGTGACAATAGTCCGGCAGATTCGACACAAATAGAAATACATGACTGGGTTGTTAGGAATCTTTTTCATATGATGTACCCTAGAGTTGGTTACCCCATCGATAACTCTTGTATACGGTGGACGAGTGGGTCATTCTATTTTACCGACCGTGTGTAATTGTACACACTCATGTTCCATTTACTGAGGAACGATCATTGACTTGACTTATAACTATCGTACCCCGTTCCGTCATGCTTGATTCTTTATTAATGAGAGTCGAGGTACAATACCTGGATTTTGGAATTCTTCTGACCTCATTATTCCTAAGACTATGTCCTAGCTTCTAAGGTGGGTAGACCCTAAGCCTTCTAAAAGTTTTAGGATACACGAAGATTATAGATTGAGTAGAATAACTTCCATTAGGATGATGATTAGTGTCCCCATGGACTCCCACTATTCATTTAGATCATTTTGTGCCCGGCGGTGCCATTAATATTAGGAGCACGAGACCAGCTGTTACCTTCCGACAAATTTCATGTGCAAGATCTAGACGAGTCCACCTTCATCTAGGTATATCATGTCCCACTCAAACACGTCCCCTTGTACTCTACTTTTATGGTACGACTTTCAGGTAGAAAGGACTAACTATGACCCTTACCATGGTACCGGTAAACTTCTCGATTATGATTAGGGACTCAACTTCGACTCGAAACCTTCAACCCAATATATGGTTGTGATCGACTCGAGCCCACTGTGCACATGTCACTAGTGTGCCACTCAATGGTGTCTTCTCGTGCCACTTAAACACAGAAGTCACTGAAGGCGCACCTTCAGGGCTTAGAGAACCTATTTAACCAACCCGACTGTCCAACTAGCTCAACCACTTGGGTTGAAACCTATTCTAGAATACCCTAATCTAGTAGGAAGAGTTTCATCATTGGGATCTAGTCCAATCCTTATAGATCGAAATCCAATGTTCATCCAACCAACGACTAATGTCCAAATAGAGAACCCATTAAGACCACGATCTTGATTTCTCAAATTCTGTTCCATTATGGGACCTTGTTTGAATTAGAATTTCGAGAACGAGATTTCTGTATTGTACGGAGTGCAAGCCTTTTTAGAAACGAAGGGCCCTTCGGGTTAGCAAGTGAGTGGACTAGAGTAACCCATCTCGCAAGTCAGTCAGTGGTTCATAAATTTTCTTTCTGTCTACACCATGGGATACCCTCTACCTCTCTGGAAGCTTCATATTCGCTCCCGATTATTTTTCTTCTTACCTTCCTGTCCTCCATATTGTAGAGTGACGACTGGTCATATGTATTAGAATTGATCGATATTTCTCAGCTACTTGTATAAATTCGTGCTTGTTGATTTTGGGTGGCGTCATAGATGGGAGAGGATTCTAGACACCATACGCCTAGATATCTGTTGGTAGGATTGTTAGCAATCAGTTAGAAAATTTTAAGATTCTAGTGACCTGTGTTTCAAGGAAGTAGTGTGACCAAAGGTGGGTAGAAGTCCTCTAGTATTTGGAATTACGAAATGGCTAGGAAGAGGCATAAACATTGTTTGAAAAATTAAATTTGAGGATATTGTGGTAATAGTAGACTTATTTTTTGTATGTTCGAATTTTTGGCATGTTTATGAGCTAGAATTTCAAGGACGAAATTACTTTTAAGGTGGGTAGATTTGTAGCTCCCCTTCCCGAATTTTGTAAAATATTTTATTAATAATTTATTTTATTTAAAGGGTGATTTTTAGACTATACGTATTTAGGTGTATACATCATTATAGATATATGACATTTGATTGTTATTATTTATTATTAAGTATAGAGGTGATTATGATATAATATTAATAATATTGGTTATATTAGTTATATACTATGAATATAATTTGTTATCGTATATGTGTAATTGTGTACATAAATCTATGCATAAATATATATGTGCATATAGATATTATCCTGTTATTTATATATAGAAATATATATATATATATATATATATATATATATATATATATATATATATATATATATATATATATAGAAATAATATATAGAAATATGTATATACGTATATGTGCGTGTATATGTGATCATATGAATAAATATACATATATTGAATATGTGTACTTATGTACTTATATATAAAAATATATTATATATATACGTATTTAGATATGTGTATGTGTATATTATATAAATGTATATGCGCGTATACATATGTATGTCTACATATACATACGTATTTAGGTATATATGTATATAAATATATATATATATATATATATATATATATATATATATATATATGTATTAGCATATAAATAATGAATGAATAAATAAAAGAAAAGAATAAAGGAATAAGAGACAACAGCAATACCAGCCAGGCCGAGTCCCCAACCGAAGCTCTACATAAGAAGCCCCATAGCTCTGTTTACTTCACCATTCTCCAACAATCCCTTAAGCTTAGCATTAAGCATACGAATCTGAAGAGTAACCATATTTCTTCATTGACAAAAACAACCCAGCTGTAGCCCAGGCCATAACAGGCCGAGCACACCCCCTGAGCCCACAAACCGAGCTCCATAGCCTAACAGCCTAGCAAAACCGAGAGCACTACTCTCTTATTTTCGCAAAACCCCTTCCATCTCGAGCCTGTATAAGTACGGGTCACGACGCGGACGAGAAGTTTTCATCGACAACATCGAAACTCCCAAAACCCTAACGGCGTACGACCCTCCCCTGAATGGGCGACCCACCCGCGACCACCAGGTGGCCGCGCGCCACCGCAGCGCCGCCTGGGGCCACCGCCGGCCGGCCATGGATGGCAGCGCGCGCGTGGTCGACACAAGAGCGCGACAGCAGCAGTAGCACGGGGGGCGACTTCGTCGTGAGAGATCTTCGCGCACGGGCGACGAATCTCCGAGCCATTTGCACAGGTATGAAGACAACCTATACGGCTCCGTCTCCCTGCAATTAGAATAATTTAAATCGTATTATCCGCGACGAGAATCGATCGCAAAGATCGAGAAAAACTCAAAATTCTGAGTTTAGAATCTGTCCTAAAACAGAGCAAAAACAGTCCAATCACCCTCATTGACGGACCGATTTCGATCAATCCAGTAACTTTTTAGAAATTCAACCTAAACACGAATATTGACAACATATACGAGATGGAAACCTTGTTTATAGATTTATTTTTCATCAATTATATTGCTGTTAATTTAACTTCAAAGTTCGAAAAAAATCTGTTTTCAAAATCACAAAATCGCTCCACACGACGTGCGTCACGCCAATCGGGACGACGTGGTCGTGCACCGAAGGTATCGAAAGCTGCGTAACAGCTTCGTGGTCGTGTGGGCTTTGACGGAATTCAAATTGGTCGCGTGTGCGCGACGAATTTGATGCGTATCCGTCGAAATTCCCCGTATCGTGCACGTTGCAAATTTCTCAATTACTTTGTGCACGTTCATCAGATCGAGATGAAACTTGAGCCAACAGGACCGTATCATTTTTCTGGTCCTGTACGCCAAGTTTGGTCCAATTCTGAGACAGTTGAATCCAACGTCGTTTTGCGGGCCCCACGGTCCGACTCAACGGGCGATTTTGTGCACGGCCCGCCGGAATCCAACTATGGACATACGGTTGGGTTCGTATCGGAAAACTGAATCCGTAGACATATAGTTTGATGACTTTAGAGACCATTGACTCTGGTACGCTTTTCGGTGCAAAGCGGATCCAACGGCGGACATCGTTTTTGTCCGAAATTACCGTTTTGCCCCTGTGTCCAGAATTGGACTTAAGGACAGGTAATCCTAGCTAATTTGACTATTCTGAGATCATTGGTATTGTCTATTTCAGCTTCCGCGGACTGTTGTATGGGTTTTGACTATTGTGGTATATTGAGTGATTTGGATCGTCGGTTTCACCAGCACAGGACCACAGGCGAGTACAGTTTATTGTCTGCATTTCAATATTGATCTTTACTGTATTTCATTGATTAGTCATTGGTTATGTGATTTTTATACTCTATTATAAATTGTTGAGTCAGGAATGAGAAGTGCCAAGGATGTGTGATCCGACCGTAGACATTGTAGATATCGTAGACATTGTAGATATCGTAGACATTGTAGATATTGTAGACATTGTAGATATCGTAGACATTGTAGATATTGTAGACATTGTAGATATTGTAGACATTGTAGATATCGTAGATATTGTAGACATTGTAGATATCATAGACATTGTAGATATTGTAGACATTGTAGATCTCATAGACATTGTTTATTTTATGCAGTAGACATCGTAGACATTGTTTATTTTATGCAGTAGACATCGTAGACAGTGTTTATATTCTGCAAGTAGATATCGTAGACCGTGCGGTGTAGCACCCCAGACCGATCACATGTCAAAGGTACTTCTACCGGTGGAAAGTATATTGGTCTATTTTTACTATTGATTTTCTCACGACTTTACTGTTATTTTTAAAACTCATGATTGATGTCTAACCTTTGTCTTATAGTCATTTTCTTTATTTGAAATTGCATTCGGTGAATTGTGCTCGTTCCATTCCTGACTGGAAACCAACATTTTCAGGTTAGCTGTGGATTCACTTAGCTTGGAAGTGACGGGAATATTACAGACAAAAAGCCTAGAGACTAGATAGATAGTTGAGTTGTAGTCATTCATTTATTTGTACAAGTTTATATTTTTCTACAAATATAAAATTTGTGATCTTTGTAAAATTAAATTAATTATGTGAATGAGCATTGTTTGAGATTTTGATCTTCATGGCCGTGACAGCTTTCTACCGTCGACACTGCGACGTAGGCTGGCTTGGACACGTCTCGTATCCGTTTAAAAAAAAAACGGGTGCGGGTCGTGACACACAACATATATATGTGTCCAGGGTTGAGCGTTCCCCACAGTAACTGTCCATTTTGCATTAGGATAGATGTCGCTAACGACTTGAATCTTCCCGCATGGGTTAAATAATAATGTGATACAAGAATGGACTACGCCTTAAATTCTGCACCACAATTGTAATTCTTCCCACTCACAAAGTGTAGTTACGTGTGCTTCTGGCTGCACATTAAAGGCCCTGTGCCAGCCTGGTTTCAGTGTATAATTTTGGGCGTCTACAAGTTTACCCTCAAGAGACGGCCTGATATCTCTTTCCATACACTATAGGTGAGTTCTTTATTAAAGAGACATTGCATGAAGCCTTGCGCTTCCTTGTGGTGCTACTCCGCTATGATATGGCCTGAAGCCGAGGCATTACCCCTACCTGGGAACCTCATCGTAGTATCATACTACTGTATCATGAGGTCTCAGCCTCTTTGTAGTGCCAATCTACTCAGCATGAAGCCTAAGGCTTCCTTGCGGTGTTACGTCGCAACGACATGGCTTGCAAGGCCGAGGCTTTACCCCTATCTGGGTACCTCATCGTGGTATCGTACCACTGTAACATGGGGCCATCCTCCCCTTTGTAGTGCTGTCTACAACTCTTTAATTACGTCATACAGTATTAGGCTACCTGCCTATTTGCGGTGCTACGCCGCTATGACTTGGCTTACAAAGTCGAGGCATTATCCCAGACCTGGGAACCTCATGGTAGAGTCACCCCACTATAGCATGGAGTTTCACTCCTTGTAGTGCTGCTCTACCGTGCTTCCTGTAAAGCACACCAGGCATTCACTCTGTCTGAGAACTCATTAAGGCGTTTAAGCCAACCTTCCACAGGATCTATTTTTTCTGCAGAAAATATATAGTAGACAACAGTGGTTATGGGTTCGTATCCCTTCCATGTTCCAGAGAACAAGTACCCACTGTTACCTGATAGTTTCCCAGTCAGTGATCCTCCTTTGAACCAAAAGTTAGATGCCTAGTAGATTTCTCTTTGAACTAATAGCATAAAACTTTATGGTAGGATTACAAAGACACACTATCAGAATGCCTTCAAGCCCATTTTACAAGCTGTGTCATCGACCAACTGGCGCTTGAGGCCCTTTGTGAATGGATCTGCCAGGTTCTCCTGACTCCGAACATCAATCACTGCAATTATACCTCTTTTGATAAGATCGTGTACTGTCCTGTGCTTCAACCGCACAGTCCTCTTCTTCCCGATGAAGAGGTCATTTGATGCCACCGCCGCAGTCGCCTGGTTGTCACAGTATATCGGTATCGCCGGTATCTGAGCCCCAACTACTGGAAGATCATACATGAGCTCCCGAAGCCATTCTGCTTCATCTGCTGCAGTTTCAAGTGCATAGAATTCAGATTCCATGGAGGAACGAGAGAGTATAGTCTGCTTCTTCGACTTCCAAGATATAGCAGCTCCACCCAATGAAAAGACATATCCACCTGTGGATCTCTCGCTTTCCACCTCTGAATACCAGCTAGCATCACTGAAGCCTTCTACTACTGTCGGATACCCGTTGTAGTGCAGTGCATATGTCTGAGTCTTCTTGAAATATCTCATCACCCGCTTCACAGCTTTCCAATGCTCAATCCCTGGGTTACTAGTGAACCGACTCAGCATTCCCACGGCGAAAGCTATGTCAGGCCTTGTGGCAGTGGTTGCGTACATCAAACTTCTGATAATGCTAGAATACTCCAGTTGCCTGACGCTTTCCTTCGAGTTTGGCTTCAGCTTCTGATCACACCTGTATGGCGTATCGATCCCTGGAAGATCCTTATACCCATAGCGTGTGAGCATCTTCTTAATGTAGTGAGATTGTGACGGAGCTACTCCATTGTCTGTCCGGATGATCTTTATGCCCAAGATGACATCTGCATCCCCCAAGTCCTTCATACTGAACTTGGTTGAGAGGAACTTCTTTGTCTCCGTGACACAGCCTATATCCGTCCCTAGGATTAGCATGTCGTCCACGCACAGACAAACGATGACTCCTCTTCCATCAGCGAACTTTGTGTAAACGTATTTGTCCGTCTCGCTGACTCTGTAGCCGTTTGACCTAATAACTTTGTCAAACTACTCATGCCACATCTTGGGAGCTTGCTTCAAACTATACAATGATTTTACCAACTTATGTATAGCTGCTAGAGCGATTAACATCCTGATGGTGGTCATCCGAGCTACTGGAGCGTACGTGTCAAAGTAGTCTATCCCCTGTTTCTGAGAAAATCCCTTGGCTACCAGCCTGGCCTTGAACTTGTCAATAGTTCCATCTGCCTTCATCTTCTTCTTGAAGATCCATTTACATCCGATGGGCTTTTCTCCTTCAGGTAGATCTACCAACACCCATGTGTTATTAGAGGTGATAGAGTCAAACTCGTCATTCACTGCCTCTTTCCAGAAGATAGCATCTCTGGTCTTCATCGCCTCATCATAGGTAAGCGGATCTGCTTCCATATGATAGGTGACAAAGTCATCTCCGAAGTCTTTAGGTCTCCTCGCTCGCTTTGCTGACGGCTCTGCGAGTTCTGGTACAAGAGTTGTTTCATTAACAACAACTTCTTCTTGGACTACTGGCCCATATGAGATTTCAGTCTCATTTGCACCTACATCATTTTTTGGAATATACGAAAGAACAATGTTTTTGTCTTTTGCAAACTTGTCTTCAAAGTATTCAGCATCGCGAGATTCGATGATATGATTTGACTCAATATCAAGAAATCTTCGAGCATCACTCTTTTCAGCATACCCCAAGAAGATCGCCTTCGTAGTCCTTGTCTCCAGCTTCTGAATCTTCAGATCTGGGAGCTTCACATACGCCAGACACCTCCACACTCGAATGACATTCAAGTTTGGTCTGACTTTGAACCAGAGTTCATGAGGAGTTACGTCCGAAGTTGCATACGACACTCTATTTAGAATAAAAGTGGCCGTCAATACAGCTTCTCCCCAGTAGCATTTTGGAAGACCCGCGGTTAGCAGCATTGAGTTCATCATTTCTGTCAACGTTCTGTTCTTCCTCTCCACTACTCCGTTAGACTGAGGAGAATACGGAGCAGTAGTCTCGTTTATGATTCCATATTCTTTGCAGAACAATGTGAATTCATGAGACCGATACTCTTCGCCTTGATCACTTCTTAGCCTCTTGAGTTGTTGTCCAGTTTGTCGTTCAGCCTTGGCCCTGAACTCCTTGAACTTCTCGAACGCTTCGTCTTTAGACTTGAGCAAGTAGACGAACGCGTATTTTGAGAAGTCATCGATGAAGGTTATGAAATACTTCATCCCGACTTTTGTAGAGAATTGCTTGAAGTCACAGATATCAGAGTGCACCAACTCCAGAAGATCTGTGCTTCGATTGATCCGATGAAAGGGTTTCCTTGTGATCTTTGTCTGAGCATATACTTCACACTTCTCTACCTTACCCCCACATTTGGAGATAAGTCCTAGACTGGACATTTTGTTAATTCTTTTACAATGAACATGTCCTAGTCTATTATGCCACAACTCAAGAGAATAATCAGAAAATGCAACTGCATTAATGTCATTAAACTGGTTGACAAGCTAAATTTTAAACATTCCTTCGATTTGATATGCCTTCCCGAAGTATGTTCCCTTCTTGGACATCACCATCTGACCAGCATTGATGTCCATCCTCAAGCCTGCGTTGCAGAGCAGGCTTCCAGAGATCAGGTTCTTGGCAATCACCGGAACATGCTTCACACCTTGAAGCGTCAGAGTGTTCCCAGAAGTGAGTTTCAGCTCCACAGTCCCGATCCCCAGAACGTCAGCTTGGGCCTGGTTTGCCATGACAACCTTCTCAGATATCGGCTGGTACGTGACGAACCATTCCTTGCCAGAACAGACATGGCAAGTCGCACCAGTGTCTATCCACCAGTCAGAGTCAACCCCCACAGTTATGACCTGTGCGATCATAGCAACAATGTTAGAAACTAATGAAACCTTACTAGGCTCACATTTCTCTGATTATTTAGGCTTGGATCTGCATTCACTCTTGTAGTGGCCTTTCTTGCCACAATTGTAACAAGTCACGTGGGACTTGGTCTTCTGTTGCTTGAATGAAGGACCCTTCACTTTTAGATTAGTGAAGTCCTTCTTCTTGGGATGAGAAGCCGCCTGCTTCCCCTTGGGATCTCTCGTCTGCACTAGATTGGCTTTAGCCAACTGTTTGGACAGAGTGTCCACCTTATGTTGGGAATGCATCTCGTCCTCAACATGGATCTCTTGAAGTAGATCTCCTAAGCTAATGTCTAGCTTCTTTCTGAGCATCCTTGCATAGAAGGTACTTCATCCAGCAGGAAGTTTTGAGACGATCCCTCCAACGATAAACTTGTCGGGAAGGGGCATCTCTTCGTCTTCCAGTTTCTGATGCAGCTTCAGAAATTTCTTCACCTGTGGCAACATGGACTTCTCATCCTCAAAGAACAATTTGTGATATTTTTCAACCACAAACATCTTGCTCTTGTTTCTGTCTTCTTCATACAGTTTTTCCACAGACTCCCATATGTCTCTGGCAAATTCCTTCTTTGAGTAGGATTCTGCCAGGGAATCCTCCATAGCATTCAGAATGAGAAGTCTGCAGATGCTATTTTCCCTTCTCCATTTGGCCTGGAGTTTGGTAGCCGCATTGATTGCGGCCGTAGACCCAGTGTCTGGAACAGAAGGTTCTTCCTCTAATAGTACATGATCAACGTCTTTGAGTTGAAGAGTTAGATAAACCTTCCTCTTCCAGACTTGATAATGCTCTCCATCGAACTTTTTCAACTTGCAGTAGTCCGATTGGATGAGCGAAGCATTAGTGTTTTCTATCTACAAGGATCTTTCTTTGAGATTGTTCGTCCCGGGGCTTTGATCAAAGATAAAAAAACTGATGCAATCGAGATCTGAGAGTCACACAAAACTTTGTAGTGATCAGACTCAAGATCTACGAAGATACAAAAAACCAAATAGCTAGATTACAATATGAAGAAGGGAAATAGAGAAGAGAAGATCTCTCGTTCTTCCTTGCAAACGTGTTGCAATTGGGAAAGAACGAGTTACAATAATCTAGAGAAAGATGAGATGAAGTAAAGTTGCTGGGGTGTCAAAACACCGTTGCTCAAAGCAAGATTCGTCCCACACGAATTGCTTCCAGGAACCAGCAAGTTGAAGAACTTATGGAACGCTCGAAGTCACCTCTGTTCTGACTCCTCGGATGGACTTGCAATGGCGGCAGCAGCTCCCTCTCTCTCTCTCTCTCTCTCTCTCTTTTCTGACTTATAAAATTTACAGTTGCCACAAAGGAGGCCAGAAGAGAGTATATATAGAGAGAGGGTGGAAACCCTAGCCGCCTCTTCAGTTATGGAAAGATTGAATCAAATCCTACAAAGATAGCAACGAAATTAATTCAAATCCCACAAAGATGGAAACGAAATTAATTCAAATCCCACAAAAATGGAAACGAAATTAATTCAAATCCCACAAAGATGGAAACAAAATTAATTCAAATTCCACAAAGATGGAAAGGAAATTAATTCAAATCCCACAAAGATGGAAACGAAATTAATTCAAATCCCACAAAAGTGGATCTGAATTAATCGTATTGAATCAGTCTTTCCATAACTGACTTGTAGCCTGCACAGTCAGCGGAGCCCTCCATGTGGCAGCAGCAGTAGTAGCCTGGCCGCATGAGCCATATGGCCTCATGGCCTCATGGTCGCATGGACCGCATGAGCCGCATGAGCCGCATATGAGCCGCATGCCGCATAAGACCGCATGACTGCTGACGTGCTAAGTGCAAAGTGCGCCAACAAAATGCCACATTACGCCTCATGAGCCCATGAGCCCGAGTCCGAGTCGCTAAGCCCCTTTGGGGCTTAGCTCCAAATGGAATTAATCCAAGAAAATGACAAAAGCATTAATGCTTAATCCTTGGAGCCTTATTCTTACCTCCTAGTAAAATCACCCACATGGTTCCCTCCTTAGGGTCACCACCCCATGTGCTTCTCTCAACAACACAACCAAGTATATATGTTGAGATAACTTATGGTGCATTTCCGATGTGGGACTAAACTTTTACAAGGCATGTTGAGAGCAAGCTCTCTCCATGTAAAGAAAGCACCAATAATATATATATATATATGGCCTTAGTCACGGTTAAGTTTGGAAATGCATATCGAGTAGGAATATTGATACGACTAGTGTAGTTGTGCTTTGACTAGTGTTTTAGCCATGGTAGGGCAGGCCGAGCCATATGTGTGTTATAACTAGAAAAACCAGTCAAAGTTGTGACTTAACCCCTATAAATGATTTAATTAGTTATTTATTGAGATTACGACTTTTAGGAGGCCCGATTGTACCAATTTAATCTGGACTTGACCCGAACCCAATCTAAGCCCATGTAGGCATATAGTGCGTACAAATACGTCCTTGTATATATATATATATATATATATATATATATATATATATATATATATATATATATATATATATATATATATATTTTTTTTTTTACCACTATATATATATATATATATATATATATATATATATATATATATATATATATATATATATATATATATATATATATAGTGGTAATTATTTTAATAACCTAATAGGTAATTGTATAAAAGTGTGGTTATATGTATTATATATATGTTGTTGCTATTAAAATATTATTTTATTTTGAAAATATGGAAAATAATTTTCTTAAAATGTCTTTGAGGATTTTGTGATTTCTATGCTATATATCTATTGGTATATAAACATTTACACATATGGCTATACTAGGCCTTAAATCATAAGTTTTATACATACTTATTTGGACCCTTAAATCATATGGTAATATATAAATTTATTTGTGTTGGGATTCCAAGCCATAGCTATACTTCATATCTTTTGGGCCTATTCCCTTAACAAATTTTTCTAAGTCCAAATCCTTTTCTCTTCTGCCCAACTCGTGTTGCTTTCTAAATGGCAAACCCAACCCATCATAATAACCGATTAGCAAGGCACGACTTCCTCATCTCTTCCCTATATATACCAACATGTCCCCTGTGTTGTAGCATGACCTAAATACCTAGCCGCAAAGTTCCTTCTCCAAGTATACACCAAACCAATTCTTCCACAGCTTCCTTCTTCTCCGACCTCGGCTACACCATCTCCGTGATTATCACTATCGCAGCGACCACGCCTCCCTACGTTGTGCAACTGCGTGCACCGCACCTTTCTGGCCGGGCAACAGCGTTCCGTCGCCCCACGCGGCACCCTCCAGCCGCCTTCCTCGAGAGCAAGCTGATGGTCGTATAACCTTCACAGCAGCTCTATGCGCGGCCTCCGGCTCCCCAATGGCTACAACACCACCACCATGATGAACTCCAGTGCTCGCCAACGCTTCGACCACCCGCACCATGCTGCCACCCGTCTAAGTGTCCGACACCTGTCACGAGGTCGCGGCTCTCGCGTAGGCAATCTCAATTTTCTGGAGCCATTCCGAGCTTCCCTTGTTGCCTCGTCTCACCGTCGGAGGACAGAGCCACCAAAGTCTTCGAGGCCTCATTCTTCGCTAACCCAGCCCTAAGCGAGCACTGAGTCGTGCCTAGACATGGGACCTTACTGAGATCCATCACCCCGGGCCGGAGCGAGCCCCACACGTGTGCAGACGGCTTTGAGCTGCTTGCAACTTGGCCATGCTTCGAGCGGTGCTACTGTGCAAAAGAAGTCGGCGACAGTAGTCGTTTGTATAGGAGGGAGCAACAACAACTTTTTATGTTGGTAGATAGATAAAGACCTCTATACCCCTCTTATATTTTCTTACATATAATACTTTAGTATATATATGATATATAACAGTGTATATATGTACAGGTATTTTATAAATGAGGATATACATATTTAGCTATTTGCAACCATGTTTACACACCCCTATAAATATAAATATATTTATATAGTATGCGTAATATTCTATAACTGTATATATATTTTCAGCTATATAAAGTTATATACGCCTATTTGTATTTCTTCATGTATGGGTTTACGTTATATTTTTGTAATATTTGAATAGGTGCCTATATATTTATGCATAAATAGGATGCCTCAATATATAAATTTATGAAGGGTATGCATACAAAACTATTTTCCTATAACTAAATATAAAGGTTATAAATATATATGTTTATGTATAAATAATATATGTTAGATATACACTTATATATATATATATATATATATATATATATATATATATATATATATATATATATATATATATATATATATATATATATATATATATATATATATAAGTGGGGCGAGGGAACTTTATTGATGTATCAGGCGCAAAATGCTGATGCATGTACAAGTAAAAGCGCCAAGCGCCCAGAAAGAAAAGAACAAAGACAAAAAGGCGCTACGCGAGAACAAAAAACCGTGCAAAGAAGGGCGGATGCTAGTCCAAGGCTGCCCAAAAGCTGTCCTCGGAGTGAGAGCAGTACCTCCTAACTCGGTGGATCTGACGAAGGACTTCGCTAAACAGTTGGTGAGGAAGGAATTGACGACCCTCGTACCTAAACTTGTTCCGATTCTTCCACAATGCCCAAATACCGGCGGCTGCGATGATCTGACGCCCGTGGGAGCTTCCCCAGCTGGCAAGGAGATCGTTGAAGCCCCCGGGAAGATGATTCTGCCGGAACTTGATGTTGAGGCTAGTCCACAATTGCGATGCCAGGCCACCAGATAGGAGGACGTGCTCCAGTGACTCCTCGTGGGGGGAGGCACAGCAGTGACATCTCGATGCAAGGCTGTAGCCGAAAGAGGTGATGTCGTCAGCGGGAAGTTTCCGTCTCTGAGCTCTCTAGATCAGGATCGACCATTTGTTTGGGATGCATGATTGCCAGTAAGGGGCAATGAAGGGGGACGGGATGCCGGTCCCTTTAGCGACGATCCTGGCAGATGCCAGCGAGAACGAGCTGTTTGGATTGGGGGTCCACCGCAGGGAGTCCGGTTCGTTGGAGATCTGCAAATTGGCGGCTGCAAGACTCGCGGTCGCCTCCTTCCCGAGCCAGTCTCTCACTCTGTTCCAATTCCATCCGGAATCGGTGTCCCACAGGTCACGGATCTCCCCGATATGAGGGTTGTTAACGGTGAATAGCGCGTCGCCCAGCCAACGCTCGTTACTCACCGAAGAGTGACCGTTGCCCAGCTGCAGGCGGATAAGGGGTTCAGCGAGCTCGCGGGCGCGGGAGATGTGACGCCAGGTGGCTGATGATCTGTTGTTCACTAATACCGTCGTAGGGTGGCCGAATCTGAAGTATCTGGCCTTCATGAACCTGGACCAGAGAGAGTTGTCCGTGCGCAGCTTTTACCATAACTTTATGGAGCATGCGTCCACTAAGTGCTCCAATCTACAAAATCCCAGCCCGCCCTCCTTGGTAGGTTTGTCCATGGTGATCCAACTGGCCCAATGGTGCTTGTCTTCACCATGACTATGACCCCAAAAGAATTTGGCGAAGAGGGATTCGAACGAGGAGAGAACCTTCTTGGGGGGGGGGGGGGGGCGCAGACAGCCAGGATGTGGATGGGGATGGAGGAGAGAACGTGTTTGATCAGAATCATCTTTCCACCGGGACAAAGGGTAGCGTTGTGGCAGCCCTCGATCTTCTTCATGATGTAGGTTACTAGGGCATCGAAAATGCTCGAGTTGGACTTGCTGTAAACTAACGGGCAACCTAAATAGAAGAACGGAGGATACACGGTGGCAAAGAAAGTCAGATTGGAGAGCCTGGTAGAGCGGATCCTATCCGCTTTATGGTGGGTGTAGATGACGCTTTTGTTGTTATTGACACGCTGACCAGAGCATTTGGCGTATCTCTCCAGCGTTCTGTGGACTACCTCAACCGATCTAATGTCGCCAGAAGAGAAAATGGGGACATTATCGGCGTAGGCGAGGTGGGTGACGATGGGACAACCAGTGGTGGTGTGGAACTGTCACACTTACTTTTCAATTTCAAGGGTATTTTAGTAATTGTTATTTATTTCAATTTTTATGATTTTTATGTGAAATTTTTTATCTATTTATTAATTAGATTGATTGCAGTGTGATTTGATTGATTGTAGACTGGTGACTTGGTAATTTGACCTTAGTCAACCTTCACTGGAAGCCTAATAATGTAATTAAAATTCACATTTCGTTTTTAAAATTTATTTAGATTTTAATGTCTATTTTTTTGGAGTAGTTTAGATGATTTGGTCATTTTAGCCATTTTGGCATTTTGTGATTTTCTAGATATTTTGACTTGTGTTGTGCTAGCAACTGGTTTAACCTTAGTGGACATTGTATATGGACTAACCATGCCTTAGAATTATTATTTTTATTTTTAGAATTTATTTTTATGCATTAGATTATTTTAAGGCTTTAATTGATTTAATTTAGCCTTTTTGCATGCCAGCTTTTAACCTTTTGACTTGGGCCCATTCTACTTCAGAAGGAGTTGGCCCAAGTGAAAACCTAACCCTAGGAGACCCCCTTGGCCGCCCAACACAGCAGCACCCCTCCCCTTTGCATTTATTTGTGAAGTTTTGAGCCTCCACAAAGAAACCCTAAAAGATCCACCTCTCCAAAACTCATAATTCCTTCATCCGGAGTCCGTTTCTTCCCAAACGAACTCCGTTGCGCTCGTCGAGGAGAGGAGGATCTGCTAGAGCATTTCTAGAGTGGAGACGGAGGTTTTTGCTGGAGGGAAATCGGTCGACACGACAACCGAGGAGCCCCGTTCATTGAGTTTTGACACTCAATAGGTAAACCCTAATCTACCATTGCAAATCTAGTTTTTCTTTCATTTTTGCATCCATATAGGTGCCCTAGTCTTGCCCACGAAATTTGGTGGGATTTTGACTCCGTTTGATGGAGGTATCGGACACGTGTCGGTCCCTTACGGCACGTGTTCGACGAAATGCCGCTTAGGATAGAAAGTTGTTGTTTTTTCGATTCTGACTTCATGGATGTTTAGATAATATGATTTTGATAAACTTTCGTGAAGACGGTTTTGGTTTTGGCATCGTATCAGCGGCGTTTCGGGCAACGGACGCACGTGCACGGATCCCGTGCACGAGGCCGTGCGTGCCCTGCTGTCCGTGCGTGATTTCTCGATGTACAGAGAGTACTTTTGTGTGAAAATTTGTGAGCACGTGGGGGCAACCTATGCCCCCATGCTCGTAAAATTTCACGGCTTTTTCTTGAGCGAGCGCGGAGAAATCGCGCGTGCACCGCTCAGCCACTATGCATTCAGCCTGTCGTTTTTGTCGCAGAAACGGACTTCGTACGCGCACACGACGCAGCGAAGACCCGTTCCAGGACCCAGAACATGTCGAACTGTACCTAGACGACTCGTAGGATGAACCCCGAGTCGCAGCGTGGCCCGACGAGCGAGCAGCGAGGCCGGAACCACGCGCACGAGGGCACACGGGCGCGCGCGCGCGCAGCAGGCCGCGCAGGTGCGGGGGCTGCGTGCGCTGCTTCGGGCGGCGTGTTGCTGTGTCACTATGTCCTAGACCTACCCCAGGACCCCCCCAGCTACGTGCACAAGCACGGGGCATTTCGTTGCGTGTGCGGCGCTCAAACGAGCGAGAATGCACACGTATCACGCGGTATCGGAAAATTCCGATACGCGTTCTGTGGACACGACACGGACACGATTTCGAACCCGACAGTATACGAAAGCATCACGTGGGTCGAGACCAACGTGTATGCCGAGTTTCGCGGGTTCGTTTGGTGTATTTTGCATTTTGGGTCGTTGTGTGAAATTGGGTTGTTTTCTTTAATTTCGATTTTGAGTTGAAGTGTGATATTTTGTTTTCCAGCCTTTTAGCTTATAAATTCTGAGTTTTTATTATGTGTATGAGGTTTCGGATATGTGGGAACCAACTTTTGGCTTTGTTTCATAATTTTCCATCAATTATGAGTATATATATGCTTTCTATATAGCTATGTATATATATGTTTAATTATATATGTATAAAATCCCGTTGAAACCCATTCCTAATGCATACATATTGAGAATGGGTCGAGGGAGATATTATTCCAGATTTTAGACTCTTTATATTATATCGCATCATTGCGTATCTTTCCAATTTGAGCATTTGTGTGTATATATATATATATATATATATATATATATATATTATATATATATATATATATATATATATATTTTTGTATATATATATATATATATATATAAAAATATATATATATATATATATATATATATATATATATATATATATATATATATATATATATATATATATATATATATATATATAGTATATTAAATTGTGGTATACCATGGTTGTATTTTACTGTTTTTAATCTCAGATTTAACCCATTTCAGTAAGCTCCAGGACACACACACACACACACACACCATCTTTTGTTAGATTTAAGGTTGACTTGTATTGTATATACACATGTGTGTGTATATACCTATATGTATATAGATATTATGCTTGGAAACCCTCTTAGAATAGATTGTAGTTGTGTATATGACTATAGGAGTTCTAGGACAGATTTGGTTTATCATTTTGAGCCTAGTTTAGTCGAATTGGGCGACAAGTTGACCAAATTGACAAAAATCAACTTTGGGTCAAACTTGATCAAATTCAACTCAAACGAACTCCAAATGACCTAGAATTTTGTGTATGACCTAAAAATTAGTAGACGGACTAGTTGACCCAGGTTTGACCAGCGTTGATCAGGTTTGACTAGAGTTGACCGAGGGTTGACTTTGACCAAAATGGACCTAGAAGCATGTAGTCTTGCATTGTAGCTATTTCTTTTGATATTTTATACTTGGTTGTGATATGTGTATACTTTAAATAGGTTTACATTGCCCCAGTTTACCTGGCAGTTCTGACCCAAACTCTCTGGATATGAAACTCTTTTCACAAAGAGTTTCATACAGGACTGCCAGTTCCCTGGCTGTGCTTCATTATGTTAGGACTGCCAGGGACCTGGCAGTCCTGTCTAAAAAGTTGACTTCACGTCCGAAACATGAGAAGAAATCGCATCCATGGTGAATTTTTATATTTGGTATTATAAATTTTACATTTATTACAATAGGCTATTATTGTTCATGCCCAACTTTCCAAAGATAAAACTCCAGAGGCATACAGTTTGTAGCCATCCACAAAACATAAAGTATATACACAGGTGCGACCATCAACTCTTCTGGTCAGTCTTCGGATATCTACATTATTTTAGGACTGCCACTAAGTTGGCAGTCCTACATTATTTTAGGATTGCCAACTTGTTGGCAGTCCTAACATAATGTAGCACTGCCAACTTAGTGGCAATCCTAGGACTGCCAGCAAGTTGGCAGTCCTAACATTATGTTAGGAATGCCAACAAGTTGGCAGTCCTCGGAGAGGTTTCTAGGGAGGCGGAGGATGCGGTCGTAGTCGGCCTGCGGCATGGTGAGGAAGATGCAGAAGATCCCCACAGAGAAGAGGAGGAAGAGGAGGAGGCAGTCACCGTAGACGCGGAGGGAGACGGTGGTGACGGTGGAGAGGAGGGTCTTGAGGACGAGGAGCTCGATGGTTTCGTCGGAGAGGGAGTGGCAGGAGAGGACAGGGGAGATGATGGACTCACAGTCGGTGAGGGAGATGTCGGGGTAGCCGCCGAAGTTGCGGAGGGGGGCAGGGAGGGATCCTGGAGTGGTGGCGGCCGACGGAGGTTGATGGGGAGGCGGCGGAGGTTGATGGGGAGGCGGCGGAGGAGGAGGATAGGGTTTTAGGGTTTTAGAGTTTTGGAAGAGAGAGAAATAAAATGAGAAAATGAAATAGAAGAGAGGGTTTGGGGGGGAGGGAGGGTGGGCTAGCCCCAAGCAACTTGTGGACAACCCCCATCAAAAGTTCCACCTTCTTGGGTTGCCCCCAAGTAAGGGCTACCCCTTAGCAAAAGTGGTGGTGCCCTTAGAAAAAGCCATGTTTTATTAATGGTAGGACTTAGAATTGTGGGCTCAGCCTTGGCCGAGTAGCCATAGGCTTTCTGCTTTAGTTTTGTAATATATGTTTGGAAGAAGAAAGTAATTCGTATTAGATGCATTATACCATTTACGGTATATATATATTACGGTATATATATATATATATATATATATATATATATATATATATATATATATATATATATATATATATATATATATATATATTATATATATATATTTACGGTATATATATATATATATATATATATATATATATATTATATATATATATATATATATATATATAAATATATATATATATATATATATATCATATATATATCATATATATATATATATGATAAATACAATAGTTTATTACTGTTATTAATAATATTGTTAATAATAATATGTTGTTATTATTTATTATTATTACTAGCTATTTAGGGTAATATTTAATATATGGGTTTGTATAGCTTGAAAGGACGGGCTCAATTACGATTGGTTTCAGGCCTAGCCTATGGGCCTTGAGAAGGTTAGTTTAAATTATATTCATATAAATATAGAATTGGGTTTATAAGATGTAAATATTTTTATATTTAAATATAGTTCACGAATAAGTTTTAGATAAGTAAATTTTAAGACAGGCTTCATTACTTTTGTGTTTGTTTGACAAAGGTTACTATTCTATATATGTGTTTATAAAGAATTATTAAAATCAATATTCTCCCTGAAGAGGTTTAATACCTAGTATGCTCTAAATATATAATAGTCTACAAAAATAGTTTCTAAATATATATATATATATATATATATATATATATATATATATATATATATATATATATATATATATATATATATATATATATATATATATATATATATATATATATATATATATATATTCTAAACATGAATCATTTTCCTAAACAATTTTCTCGATTCCAAATTAGTTATCTAATGACTATTTGTACCAATAAAAAATATAGTTCTCGAATATCTATTAAGCTCTAATGTATTTCTAAATAATTAGTATATTAGTATCCTTCCTTCCTAAGGTTACATAAAATCTTATAATTACTTTCTAAAAAGATTTTTAAATAGTTTATATATATATATATATATATATATATATATATATATATATATATATATATATATATAGAGAGAGAGAGAGAGAGAGAGAGAGAGAGAGAGAGAGAGAGAGAGACTAGGAATTATCTTTCTAAAAATGAACTTATATTAGATTAATCATAATCGTGATTATTCATACGTTCTTACTTGCGTGATTTTGACTACTTCATATCAACCCTAGGCTAACCGGACTATGCTGGACCCAACATGACGGTTTGTTTCACCAGCAAAGGACCCCAGGCGAGTACATTTATGATAGTTTTCATATTTGATCATCTCTATGATTCATGTATTTAGTAGTGTTTTACATTGATATTCTGTTGATTCTCGACACGATATGTACACGATATGGTAGTTATGGATTCTTTACATGTTGTTTGTGACCAATGTTTTACCGTGTTCGTGACTTGCTTGGATCCATGAGTACTAGTCGGGGGAGAAAATACATTAGTAGACATGTAAATATACCCAAAAATATCTAATATTCTATTCGTGTCTGATAGTAGTCGCACACTTCATGTGCAGGGTGCCGGAACCCCTAGCCGTTTACATATCGAAAGTGTATTTCAAATTACTAGTTAGATGCAGTCTTGTTATATTATTATTCTTGTTTCAGTCGTTTGTTACAGTATTTCACTGTCTTCATTACCATGCTCTCCTATTTTTATTCACATGTTCCTGTCATGATTTTCTGTTTATCCACTTATCATGTACTTCAGTATTATTTACTAGTTTATAGATTCTGTCAAATTATTAAAACTATTGTTAGAATGTACTCGTTCCATTTTTGACTGGAAACCAACATTTTTCAGGTTAGCCACGACTACTCTTAGCATTGGGGAGGCATGGGTATGTGCTGAGGTCAACCTAGAGATTAGTTAGTTCACATTTTGTTGTATTAGAATTGGTGAGACATTATAATTGATTAAATATAATTCTTGGAATTGTAATTTAATTTAGTTGTTGTGAATGAGTAAATCAAGTTATTATTATTGTGATTTTGAGTATTGTGATATAGACAACGTTCTACCGCCGACACTGCGGCGTAGGCTGGTTTGGACACGCACTCGCATCTGAAAATGAAAAAAAAAAGGGTGCAGGTCGTGACACTCCACCCTCACCCCATATATATATATAGGATGGAAAAATCATATTTCAGGTCATAATAGGATTTTCTAAATAGGAATAAAATAGGAATCCTATTATACCTAAAATATTTCATCAATGTCCTATTTTAGATCATAATAGGGTTTCCTAAAATAAGAATCTTATTATACCTAAAATAGCACAACATCAATTATAGACATCCAAATCTAATCAAATCAAAATATTTAACTAGATTTGGATTCCACAAATATGTTGTTACCAAATCCAGACTTGACTCCAACAATCTGCCCCTCCAGTCTGGTGAGAGGGTGTTAACCCTATGGCTCCTCAACTGGACTCCATGTTTGTCATCCTACGACAGAATATCTGCTTCCCCATGCGACTGATATCCGATCCCCCGAGTTGCTTTGCATCTTACTTCGTCTCCAGCTCCTCGACCGTCAAGTCGACACTGGTTGCCATGCGTAGCACCTCCTCTACCACTGGGATCCTGCCGATATCAATAACAAGACCAAGACCGAAGTCCCTGACGATCAGCCTCACCATAAGTCTCGGCTTTCTGTTTCCGACTTCTTCTACCAGAATATGCTACCGTTCCATCGAGCTTCTTTACCCTTGCTGGTCCAACCAAGCGGACGGTACGGTTCTTCCGAGATTCGAACTCCTGAACCTGCCCACCTTCGTGTCTGACACTAAAGCTCCTCCGTATACATGCATCCTCGAGCAGAATATCATACACTGTGCACGCCGTCGATGACCCATAGCTCCCCCAGAATTGTGTGAATGATGATGTTTCCGCCTTAAATTGAATTTGCTGCAAACCATGATCTTCTTTCTGGCTTCGAACTTTTGAAATTGATGTGCTCCGTGAAGCTTTGGCAAACCATCTGTCGCCAAAACTAGATTCGTAGAGCAACCCCCAGCTAGAAACCGACCAGCTGTTATGGAACCGACAGACTGACCCTCAATCTTTGACTCATCACCATCCGTCGCTTTGTTTCGACGAACCGAATCCTCTGTATCCCTCAAAGCATCTAGAAATCCCTCATCATTAAGTTCTTGATGATCCACCTCCTGTTGAACACTGTCAAGACCCGCACCCGCAGTAAGGGCACGAGTGCGAGACAACGTCCCAGCCTACGCCGCAGAAATAGCGTAGAATGCTATCTAGGCCTACAATCTAACAACAGTTATAATATCAAAACCTGTCGAAAATGTTCAACTCCTTTTTTAAAACGGAGGACAAGCAATGACAATATAATATACTCAATCACAAACTCTAAGAAGATAGATGATACTGAAAGATAAAGACAACAATATATAAAAATATTATCCTGAAAATCTAATACAGAATAATACAAGTCCAAAGTCTCAGAGTCAACAATCTCAAATACAAATACTAAATAATAACAAGCTAAAGTGTAATCTGGAGACAATGTTCAGTACTAAACTAATCTAGCTAAGCTACTCCAATGCCTCATCGGCTGGAGCTAACCTTTGCTGAACTAGGGTCTCCAAGTCTAAGCCAACTACGTCATGGAGACTGTAGTAGGTAGGACACTCCTTCTCGCCAAAATTTGTAAAATTTTGTCAATATATCCAGTCAGGATGGAACGAGCACAAATCTCCAATAACAGTTCTAGTTAGATGATATTGGAACTGCAGCAGTAAATAGAGAGAATATACAAGGTAAAGTGGTACATACATGAATCATGGTAAGGCATATCAAGACTGTAAATGAATGTAAGAACAAGAGAACATTGTATATCATGTACAGAAATCAGGAAAACTACAATCTATGTGAGTTTAGCACTAGTTTTAACATGTGATCGACTTAGGAACTTGCACAGGGAAAATGGCCTGGCTAATCATACGTGCGGTGTATGATTAACACTCACAAGGAACAATATCTTGCACAAGGAGGATTTGATCACATATCTATGCTAATACCCCCGCCCTCCGACTAGTATAGTGGATCCAACCATGACACATCATGACACGTATTCCCTGAGAAGGTAGCTAGCCTTCGTAGTAATCGTATCTATACAATGTACAGGGAACAAGAAAAACTTGCATAGGATATACCAAGAAATATAAGAATAATATCTCATGACGGGATCCAGACCAATACCAATTAGTATGAACAATGTGATAAGAGAACAAGGATATCTACTCTAAATACAGAAAATATAGACGATATCATAAAATATAATTACTATTAGAGAATGTACTCGCCTGAGATCTGGTAGAAAATATAAATAATGTATCGAGGCTTCGAGTGAAGTCACAGACCTAAAGATGAGATATGCATGAGTTAAATAGGGTTTAACAGTGTTAGACATGATTTCTAGTGTATGCTATGCAAATCTAGATCAAACTCAGTCACACCAGGTCAAACTAAGTCAAACTAAATCATACTAGATCATACTAGGCCAAACAAAGTTGAACTAGGTCATACTAAGTCAAACAAAGTTAAACTGGGTCAAGGTAAGTCAAACAAAGTCAAACAAGGTCAAACAATGTCAATCTAGATCATACTAGGTCAAGGGTTGACCTATAGTTGACTTTTGGTCAACTGATCAACTCTGGTCAACTTCTAATCCAATCTAGGCCAAACTGGGTCAATGGTTGACTCACAGTTGACTTTTGGTTAACTGGTCAACTCGGGTCAACTCCTAGTCCAATCTAGGTCCAATGTTGACTTGTAGTTGACATTGAGTTAAAACAGTAAACCGTGGTCAAACATGGTCAAATCTAAGTCAAATATCCTATTCCTAACCATTACCTACTAAGATAACCCACTTACCTTATCTCTATAGGTATCTTATATCAATACCTTAAATATCTAGTTAATACCTTAACACCCCCATCTACTTTAGACTAGTAGATAACTCACTATCCTAGGCTAATAGATCCTACCATTTCTTTAGACTAGTATCTACCCATCTATCTTAACATCCTACTAATACCTTACCCTTAGACTATAGGTAAATCCCATTACCTTGTCAATACCTTAGACTTCTCATTTACCCTCCAAGGTACTAATTATTCTTCTAAGATACTAACTTGTATCTAACACTCTAACTTACTATATCCTAATCTCTAAGATACTAAAATATATATATTTAGGACACTAGCTATATACATCTAGCTATCTAACATATACTTCTAGTATCCTAAATTCTAAATTACTAACTAGTAGTATCCTACTCAAGGTAATATGACACACTAACCTATGACACCAATCCAACTTACATCTCTAGACTACTATCTATCCACTAACTTAGGATACTAATTTCTAATATAGGATACTAACTCTATATCTAAGCTATCCTAGGATACTAACCAAGATACCATATACTTTATCCCTATTAGTATCCCAATACCCTTACCTTGGTTGGAAGTCCAAAACCTTAGTCTAGGTATAAATATCTTAGTCTCCCAATACCCAAACTATCTAGCATCTATTTTTCTACCCCAAGCCATTAGATAACCAATACCTTAGTATCTAGTCCTAGTATCTAGGTAACCATACCTTACCTTGAAGGTAAACTCCCTATTACCTTGTCTTGAAGGTAAATTCACTACCTTACCTTGTGATAAGGTAAACCCCTTTACCTTAAAGTAAGGTAAATCACAATATCCTAGGATACCAATATCTAGTATCCTAAGATACTACCTATCTACAAACTAACCACTATCTAACTTAACTCTAATCTATACAAGATACAACTTATCTAACTATCTAAGATATCTAATATTGGGATACTAACTCATCTAATCTTCAACCACACACACACAAACCATGGATAACCAAGATACTAATATCTAACTATAACATATATGTATATATATCCATATCTAACTCTAACCAACTAACATATGTCATATCTAGCTAACAATAACATAGACTAACACAACTAACTATCTAACTTATACAAGATACCACTATCTAACTTCTAAGATAACTCTAACATTTACATAGATTCTAACATAACCACTAATATACTAACATATCCATACATACAACATCTAAATCCCTCTCCACTCCAATACTAACACACACACAAACACATATACCAAATCTACCCCCTCTCTTCTAAGTACACAACCACACACGTCTATATACAAACACACTACCACTCAACCAAAACATAAATCACTCAACAAACCACACTAGCCTCAAGTCAAATAGGATGGCATGATCCTCCCAACTCTATCATCTTCACAACACACACACTACACTACCATCTATACAACATCAAACACACACTAGCACATATCCTTTATCAATCTCACTTCTCTCTACTAACCATACACATCCTTATCTTATTCAAACACACACACTATACTAACATATATTACCTAACAATAATATATATATATATATATTTTTTTTTTCCTAACAATAATATATATATATATATATATATATATATATATATATATATATATATATCATACATATTCTTGACAACCTATGATACCTACATTCACTTGATATCCATACTACATAGGCTCATAGGATACACAAAATGTCTACATCGTATAGTCAATTTTCTATTTAAACCAATACTGTACCTATTAGAACTATTCACTAAATTCTAGGATTAATGTATGTCGTAGCCCTTCGTATTAGCTTTCGGAAACTTCAAACGGATCGCATTTTTGTGTCCGGAAGCTCCCGAAATCGCGAAAACACCGAAATGCGTTCGTCTTTCGGACAACTGACACTCAAATAGTTTTACAGAAAGTTCTACAACGATTTTGGACTATTAATATATATATATTTGGAAAGTTAACTTCGATACGGTTCTTTTGAAAAAACAGAAGATTAATCGGGATCTTGAGCTAGGAGTTATGGCATTTCTAAGTTGCTCTGGCTACTAAAAACGTGGATGAAAAATTATGACGAATTTGGGTTGTTTTGGACAAAAAAAACACATACTAACTATATTATCTAGGATACTAACTAGATTATCTAACTCACTAACTTAACAGTAACACACCCATACTCTATCACATACACACAAGACATATCAATATATATATATATATATATATATATATATATATATATATATATATATATATATATATATATATATATATATATACAAAAAACCCCAAATCAGTCCACATCCATAAATATAACAATATTTGATATTTTTACATAAAATAGGGCTTGTAGGCCATAATACATAGATTCAAACATTGGTATCCAAATGAGAACAAACCTAAACATCCTAACCATGGTTAATCTACTCTCTAACATATGAAAATCTAAAATTAGAAGACAAATAAGCCTATGGGGCAAAAACACAAACATATGGTGTGCCCCCTTTGGAATCTCTCCATGAGGGACACCAGACCTATCCCAAACTCCTAAAAGGACTCAAAAGAGCCTCTAAAACATTCCTAATGGTGGTTCATGCATGGGGGTGGTTTCTATGGGTTCAAAACTAACAAATATTCAAGGAAAAAATGAAATAGAGAAGGTTTAGAGAGAGAGATACCTATTGGGAGTTGATTCCCAATGAACAACCAAAAGACACGAATCCGATACAGACTCTTCTAGCAAATGGACACCCCTCCTTGCTCTTGGCTCCACAATCCTTGTAGCTCCCTCTCCTTGCAAGAATGAGAATTTGGTGGAGAAAAGAGACGATTTGAGAGATGAATCAATGGGATTTGCTCTCAAGATTGGGAAGAACACTAAAATGGGAATGTAGGCTACTTCGCAAATGAAAAGAAGATGGAACCCTCTCTTGGATGCCATAAGGGCTAGATTTGGGCCAATAGAAAATGTCTAATATGCCCCTAATAGGTCCCCTTTGGTTAATCTAAGTCATGCAAAGGTTTGGGGTCAAAAGGGTCACGTTTCTAATCTCTAAATAACTAAATTTGTCATGTGGGTTTAGTCTAAATCTACTAGCCTAATGAGATGAGTTTGTGGGCCATGCCTAACTAGTCTTTGGGTCCCGACTAGAGTCTAAACTACCCGGGTCACTAACACAATTCAAAATTAGACGAAACTCAAACCCGGCTAAACTAATCCCCAAAATACAATATTAATAAATAAATATTCACAAAAATATTAGAATATGAAAAATTATAAATTTACCCTCATTTTTGAAAACAGACAGTTACAAACACCCCTCCAGCCTCCATCCGATGTCTGTGGTCTGTCTGTACAGCTCAGCGGCTTGAGCCTGTATATGCCACAACACAAATCTCTCCGAGCCAGTTGTTGGGAACCCTTCGCAAGCATCTAATCTTTGTCCCCAATCAGACTGCAAAAGCCATCATCTGCCAGCTTCCCTGCCAAAACCAAGTTGTAGCGTAAACTCGGTACATGTCGTACACCCCTGAGGACGAGCTTCTCACCAAACTCTGTCGTCAAGTGCACATTACTGATGCCTACAAATACAGCCGTCCCCTTGTTGCCCATCCTCACACGTCCAAACCTGCCATTGCAGTATGACATGAAAATCCTCCTATATGGAGTGGCGTGATACGATGCCTCCGTGTCCATGATCCAGTTTCCATCATGACACATGCTACAAGGTTCCTCTCATCGGTCGCTGCGGTGATGATATCTCCAAACGCCATGAGATCATCCTAATCGTCCTTACCTTTGGCCTTCTTAGCTTTGAGCTTCATGCAGTTCCTCTTGATATGACCCCTTTTGCCATAGTGATAGCAGCCCTCCTTGCGGTCCACAATCGCAAGATCCTGAGAACTCCCTCATGTCCTTGCGTGTGACTTGGGTCTTCCCTTCCCGTAGGAAGCCACCAGAGCGACTCCTGCGATGATTCCACTTGCTTGTGCTGGACCTCCTCATTCAACAAGCTACTTTGACTGCCTCCATCATGATAACTCCATCAGGTGCGGAGTTGCTCACTGACGCCACCAACTCTTACAGATTTTCGATAAAGAACTCAAGAGCAGTAGGGACTGAAGCTCATCATTAATCACCATATTCATCGTAGAGAGATGATTAATGATACCCTGAACCTCGTTTAGGTGTTGTGCCATTGGGCACCCTCCGTGTACTTCAAGTTGATGAGTTGGCAAATAAGAAACGCCTTGTTGCCAGCTGTCTTCCTTTCGTACAGCGAATGCAGCTTCTCCCACAATGCATTTACCGAACTATCTATGGACACATGGTGAAACAGCGAGTCGTCTAGCCATTGGCGAATGAATCAAATGGCCTTTCGATCCAGTCATTTCCAGTCTTCTGTAACTTCGTCTATTGGTTTTGCACTGTCGCCCTCCAACGGACCATGCAAGTCCTTATACTAGAGTAGATCCTCTATCATTTGCTTCCAAATTGCCCTGTTTCCTCCTGTGAGGGTGATCATATGAGTGTTCATCTGCTCCGTAGATATGATTGCTAGAACATCCAAAGCTCTAATACCAATTGCTGGGCGCGTGCGGAAGCGTTTGCCAAACCCACCTGATCAAAACCAACTCCCATCTAACGGACACCAAACAAATGATGAAGACAAGTATACGGCGATGACGTACATCAGCTGGACAAATTCTAACCTTTAATAACTTAGATAAAATTACAAGATTGGCAAAACTCACGTTGAATCCTTTGCCCTAATAGGTTCAACTTCCTCACCACTCTCAAAAAGAAAATAGAAGATTACAATTGAGATCACTCACCAACCCGTAGCATTCTCCCTAACCGAAGTTGACGAATCTTCGATTAGATCTTCTTTCTTCTGTCTTGGATGTCGAAGTCCTAAGGGCAGAGTACAAACTTTCTGTTAGATTTTTTTGTGGACGAGCACCCCGAATCTCCACTTTGTGTTGTGTTTTGTGCCTCCACCCTCACCCCATATATATAGGATAAAAAAAATCATATTTCAGGTCATAATATGATTTCCTAAATAGGAATAAAATAGAAATCCTATTATACCTAAAATATTTTATCAATATCTATATTAGATCATAATATGATTTTGTAAAATAAGAATCCTATTATATCTAAAATAGCACAACACCAATTATGGACATCCAAATCTAATCAAATCAAAATATTTAACTAGATTTGGATTCCACAAATATGTTATTACCAAATCCAGACTTGACTCCAATAATAAATCCAAGAACAATAGATATAGTTAAAATTCATACATATTATATATAGAAGTTTAAGGTACTCCAAAAAAAAGAAGATGCTTATTAATTAGAATAATGCTAAGTTTATAACTCCCATACAACCATCTTCTTACAACCGCCTATGTGGCGGTTGTTAATTGTTTTCCTATTCCCTCTATACCTCGCACGGGGAGAGGGGATCCAATAACAACCGCCATGCACCTAGACTATTGTAAGGGAGTGGCTGTATGGGGGTTGTAATCATAGCATTACCCTATTAGTTAAGGACATATGGATCTAGTCAAAAGATAGTTATTATTCCAAAAATAATAGTGTGGTGAAAATTAAATACACTACATGTATATTGAAGTCTAACAAACACTAAAAGGAAGATAAACTCTCTATAAACATTAGACATTTATACTCCAAATCTTTATATTCCATATCTTATTCCTCCATGATGTCACGTCATAGTCCCAAAATACGTAGGACCAGAACACATGATAATGATCATTAATATATCAAGTGAACTCCAGTCCACTCGATACATATATATACGATGTCTAATGTAACGTAATATAGCTATTTATCATTACGACTAATTATCAATACTACATCAAAATACACAAAAAAATATGAATCTCAAGAACAGATAAAAAATATTAAGGTCTGCAGCCCATAACACACTTACTGGAATAAACCTGAGAGAATAATGCAGGCCTATAAATACTAAGCTATAATAGCAAAATATGAGATACAAAAAATGTAACATAACTACGAACGATACCGGATAAATAATATTTGAATATGATAAGAACCGACATCGTTCCTCCGAGATATGCTTTGCATAATATGTTCAATTAACCTGGAATAGAACTACGTTCGAAGAGGGACATAGCAAGATACATAGAAACATGGCGTATCGTAAAACACACACACAAGACCGCACAATGACTATCCAATCTACTAGATATACAATTAAAGACAACAATATTCAACACTTGGGCTAACTTATTCGAGGTACTCGGGTAGCTCTCGCATTCCAGTCACTATCAAATGACCCATTAGGTAATGGTCATCTCAAGATACTAACAAACACATCATTAGATAGTTGTCATATTGAGACACTATCAATATTAACAAGAATCGTGTAAATAGCCCAAGCACCTACTAACTACGTTCCCACCCAATGATACTATACGAGTAGAGTACTCAAGTCATATCAGGGATCTAGTAATAATCGTGAGACTACCAGTCATCTATAAGTCAAGTACTATAATGAGTCGAGTATACATCCACATCAAATAACTGATACCATATCACGATATATGATCCAATCAGATCATACCGACGCTAAGTCATGAATTGAAATTGTAAATCGTATACTAGAGATCAACATATATCAAACAGTCTCAACAAGATATAGGGTATCTCAATATGCAATCTGCTACTCCTTATAGATCTTTAAGTCATAATCGATCTCGATCAACTAACTAATCGATCGCACTCGAGTCAAACTCGAAAACAAAATTGAACTGGCGATAAATACAAATAATAATCATAATAAAATAATAAGAATAATTGCTCGTGAATATTGTAGAATAAATAACAAGGATACTTGCCTGATTCTTACACCAGAATTTGTGCTTCGATTGAAGGTATGAAGAACATATCCCAAGTTCTCAATAAGTCAAAGATCATAACCACGTTTAATGCATATAACCAAAATTTAATCCTAATTGATCAATATTGAATATCTAATATATAAAAAAAATCCAAAATAGAGTTTTATAATTCTAATTTTTTAGGGGTCTATGCGAAGTCCTATGTCTTAACGACAATAATAGTATTAAAGGAGAGCATAAATTTTTACGTAGTAGGATATCTTCCTTGATCGGCGAGCAAAGGCCGAGCTAGCATAGCCTTCAGAGAGCATTTTCTAAAACTTTTGTTGGTCGAATTAGATGACGAAAGAGTTGGTGGTAGAACCAATTAGCATGTTGACTTCGAATTGTTTTATAACATTCTCGTCATTAGAAAAGGTATCCCTAGCAGAGTCGTCATCTATTTTAAAAATAATTACTATTCTTCTCGAAGAAAACTTTATAAGACATATGCAAGTATAAAATTTTTTGTTACACTGAATACAAAAATTCTAAATACAAAGTCTTAAGATTTTGGAGAGTGTAGCAATGGAGGTCGAACTGACATGTGGTTCCTTTACTCCGATGATAATCAGAAGACCTTGTGAAGGCTCTCGATGCACACGATCGACACTAATGGACAAACAATACAAGCAAAAGGATGCTTACAACCATTGTTGCTCAGGCGTTTATATCCTTTGTCCTTGACGTACAAAAAACTGAGACTATTTATAGCCAAAAAGTCTCAAAAATTGTTATTACTGAAGTTCGCGGGAAGCATAGTCCTTTAGAAGAAAACTGCTTGCAGGAAGCACTATTATGCTAGCACAGAATTTATGCGAAGTTGGCTAACCCATGTTCATGTGGGGTAAAAGGGGATGCTGGCATGTAGTGCACATTCACGTGGACTGAAAGGAGAAGATGTCACATGGTAGGAGTTACACGAAAAGTGGGGCATATTTCTGCATAGTCAAAGCCACATTCTCCTACGTGGCTTCCTACTATTGCGACTGCATGCACAACGAACACACGATCTCTAATAGCTATCGAAGAGTCATCTTGATCTTTATAATATTCTCCATATTTGTCTTACACTGACACGTAGAAATATCACATCATGCAGCTTCACCGGAAGCAAGCTTGGGAGGAAGCATATGGTTCGCCGGAAGCAAGGTTCACACTGGAAAAATCTTGGTAGGAAGCACGATCCACGAAAAGCAAGGTTCACACATGAACAAGTTTGGCATGAAGCATGATTCGTACTGGAACAAGCTTGGTAGGAAGCACGGTTCACTGGAAGTAAGGTTCTCACAAAGAAACTCTCTGTCGCCGGAAAGAGCTTCTTACGGACTGCTCGACCATTATGTATGTCGCTCAACAATGATTTGACAACTAGCAGACAATCTGTCACTTCGAATACTGCATGATTCTATAATGATGGTCGTATTGGATTTGGCGCATATAGCAACATAATAAAGGGAATTTGACTACCGTCTATCGCCAAAAGGCAGTTCTGGCAGAGGGAGCCACTTCGTCGGAAAGACATTCCGACGAAGACATTGCTTTATCAGGATGCTTTTTTGCTTCGTACAAAGGGGTATTCCTGCGAGTTAGCTTCCTACGGATGCTCTAATCTTCATAATTTTTCATACTTCTACAATAAACTACCATTTAAACAAAGGAAAAAGTTAAAGCTATTAAGTCCTCGAGTTTTGCAAAATATTTTTATATTCATATTCTACGAAAGATTGTAACTCAATACATGGCAAAGTGAAAGCTAAACTAAAATACTGTCAAAACACCCAAATCCTAATTTTTTGTATCAAAGCTACCAAGATCTCGAGTTATGTGAAATATTTTGTTTATCAGAATCTCAGATTCGCTTCCAAAATCGAATAATGCTCACCCCTTATGTTCAGTTACAAGTCTTGTTTGGTTTGGGTTCCAATTCAGGTTGGGTTTTATGGAGAATAGAAGCCTATCTTTGGACCAATAGAGTCACTCGGTCATTCTTTAGGCTATTTCTAAGGGCACTACCAATTTTACTTAGGGCTAGCCTTTACTTGGGGGAAGTCCAAGAAGGTAAAACTTTTACTGGGTACTGCCCAAAAGTTGCTTGGGGCTAGCCCCCCCCCCCCCCCCCCCCCCCCCCCCCCCCCCCCCAAGCACTCATTTTTATTTCATTTCCTCTTTTCCTTTCTCTCTTCCAAAATCTCCAAAACCCTAAAACCCCACTCTCTTCTCCACCACTTCATTTCAAATTCTTTTTTCAAAATTTCTTCTACATTCCAAGAGACTTCAAATCCAAGAGATGGGACGCAAGTCCAAACCATCATCAGAGTCTAGGTATGTTCTTCCCTAATTTCTTCTACATTTTTCTACATTCTTTTCAAATTTAAAGAATCTTTGTTAATTCTCTAAAAAGTTTTGATAAATTAGGTTTAGAATCACTTTAGGGTTCACGAATGGATTTATCGAACGCCATAATTCTCATATTTTTCTTGAAATCCTAACCCTAGAATATGACAAAGGATCGTGTCGTTGTGGCCGTTCGACTGCTAGAGTCGTGGCTGACAACATTAGGACTGCCCGGGTTGTGGCAGTCCTAATGTTAAGTAGGACTGCCAGGCAGACTGCAGTCCTCTTGTGAAATAGGACTGCAGGGAGTCTGGTAGTCTAGTCCTCCTTAACATTTGGACTGCCAGAACCTGTAGGAACGAAATCATAAAGCAGAATACTCTAGGGGGTGAATAGAGTAGGCAGCAGAATATTGCTAATTAAAACTTGTTAGCAGTTAGATCGCAGAAATAATAATAATCACAAAGTAAATAATTGTAATGAAAAGAGTGATCAGAAGGCAAACGCAAACACATAGATTTATACTGGTTTCCCTCTTGTGAGGGCTAGTCCAGTCGGAAGAACTCTAGCTTCCAGTTGAATCCACTATTGAAAAATCCCGCAAGTTTTCATACGAAGTCCTTGCAATTTCTACAGACGTGAGCTTTGATACAAAGAACTCGACAAATTTCAGTTTGAAGAGTCTTTCTTCAATCAAGCCTCTGATTACAATTTCTCTGAAATCTTCTAGTCCGCACCGTACCGACAAATTGACTAGAGAATTGTAACTAGCTTGGGATTTGAAAATGGAAGCTTTTAGAAGAAACGTAAGCTTTAGAAGAGAAGGGATGAAAGTGAATGAGTGTGTTTGAAATGATCAGAATTCCTCTCTATTTATAGTTTTTCCAAAGACAGAACTCTGACAGAATTCGGGCAGAATTCAGACAGAACTCTTGTGACAAACCGCAACTGAAGGAAGACCAAGTTCAAAATCAAACGTTCATATAACGTTCACCTTGGCCGAACTATGGCCGAGTTCTGTCAGGGTTTGGTCAGGGTTATTTTGTGAAAATTATTTTTGGCTTTTTGAAAATCGTTCAGAAGCTTTTTGTAAAAGTAGAAGTTTTTCAAAAACATAGGTCATTTTAAAAAGATAGGTCAGTTTTGAAAAGCGATTTCGGATAGCCTATTTGCCAGTACGACTTGGTGTACAATGTATTCCTAGACTCAATAAAAATAAAAATTACATAGCGTAAAGAAATACAGTCTTGAGTGGCAAACAGAGCTTCGGTCTTGAACTGAGTAGTAGATATCCAATCTTGATTAGTATCCAAAACGTCTTTAGTAAACATCTGATACCGACACAGAGTTTGATCAATTATTAAAATCAGGTTTGACCATGACCAATGGGCCAATAATCTCCCCTATTTTGATAATTGACAAACCTTGACCGATATAACATCTTTGGTCTTTATCAATTCAAAATTGTACCGAGATATAAAATAAAAAATTGTTCATAACCTGTATTCATGAAGATGTTAGATCTTATTTCTCCCCCGTTGTCACTTAGCAAAATAATTGCAAAGAGAAAGCTCTCCTGCAATCAATGCACAAGTAACAATCAGTGAAGAAACACAAAAAATAGGATTAAATTCATTCAACATAGGCATGGTATAAACATCACAGACGAAAATAAGATAAACAGATTGTCACAGACATTTAATATGGAAGCATAAAAAATGTAGCTTCCCTTCCCGGAGAATTTTCTCGAAATATTTTTTTGATTTAGATTGGTGATTTTTTAGAATTTATAAATAATTATCTAGTTAATTATTACGGTAGATGACTTCAGCCATAGTTGAGTTATGAAGCACCAGACGACTAGGAATCAGGGCACGGATAGTGCAGTGGCGTGCTTTGACTAGTATATTAGCCTTGGTAGGGAAGGCCGAGCCATAGCGACGTCCTAACTAGGAAAACCAGGCCAAGTTGAGACTTAACCGTACCGAAGATTTTATTTATTATTTAATTATATTATTGAGTTTTAGGGAACCCGGTTGTACCGAACCTGACCAGATTGGGCTCAAGTCAAACCCAAGCCCATGTAGGCATGTAGTGGGACCAAATACGACCTTGTAGACATGTTTGGTAAATGCAAATATTTTGTATATATATATATTTAGGAATTGGCAATTATTTTCTATATATTTAATATATGAAAGATTTTAGGTATTACTAATATTAAATGGCGTTTAGAATATTGTACGAATTTGTGGAGCCAAATAAATGGTGTGGTTAATGAGTTCACCGAAATATATTATTGGTTTAAATTCAGTGTTATTAGGATTAGCATTATTAATAATGTTGATGTTATTATTAAACAATACTATGCTATTGATATTGGTTATAGGTGTGTGAATATTTATATATAATATATGTACATGTATATATATATATATATATATATATATATATATATATTTTATATATATATATATATATATATATATATATATATATATATATATATATATATATATATATATATAAATATTCGTATATAGATATATGTATATATACATGAATTTATATATATATTTATATGTATATATAAAGATATATGTTGCGTATATATATATTATTTTGTATTCTGTGTGTGGATATATATATACATCTATATATATAGGAATTTTATATACATGTATATGTATATATATAGGTACATATATATATATATGTATTAAAATATAATAGTTAGGAATAAGAATAATTAGCCCTCAGCCTTGGGCCCAAAGGCCCACCAGCCATCCCCCAGCCCGACCCCTATCAAACCCAGCAGCAGCTTAACTAATTAAGCCCCACAGCCTTTCCCCAAGCCTCCCCGAAGTCAGCTGAGCAAATCCCAGCCCGGCTTGCCCCAACCCAGGGCTCAGCCAGCATTCCTGAGTCAGGCCCTTAGGCCGAGCCCAACCAACTGATTTTTCCCCCACAACATTAGCTAAGCAATAGCAGGCCTATCCCAACTAAACGAAAACAATGAGAACCCAACAACCCGAGCTCCATGTGAGCCCAGCCCGAGCACCCCTTAACTGCTCTCATCCCCGACCCCTCTGTTCGATACACGACAGTACATATATATACACACGCGCAAATGAGCAAACCCTAACTCTTCACATGCCGCGCCACCGTCCCCAGCAACCCTAGGCATGCGCCGTCGCCGCCACGATCGTCGACGACGAGGCCTCACGATCAGAGCCACGCGCGCAACAGGAACCGAGCGCACAGTGACAGCAACCGACCCTCTTACTTCGAGGTAGGTTTTTTCCACTTTCGTTCCACAAAATTTGGATCCATAAATTTCTAATGATAGCCTAGTTAACCAACTATAAAACCGTGCAATTAGATTGATCTAGGTTGCTCTAGATTAATTGTAAAAATTTGTGAAAGTTGTCGAAAAACTACAGGAAACAGAGTATTGAAACTGTTCGTAACACCCTATTTGGAAGTCGTTTCTGGGATGACTGATGAACGAACCTAAGAATCTACCTGAAGGAAGACCTAGACAACCTATACCAGATTAAACCCCTTTTTGTAGTTACTGATTTCGTCAAGTATTAGCAGAGTTATTCGAATCCAAAAATCAGAAAAAACCTAGGAAACACAGTTTTGAAAAATTAGAAAATCCATCCACACGACGTGCGTCCGGCCATTCCATGCGACGTGGTCACGCACCGTAAGTATCGAAAGGTACGTAACAGCTTCATGGTCATGTGGGCTTTGACGGAATTCAAATTGGTCGCGTGTGCGCGACGAATTTGATGCGTATCCGTCGAAATTTACCGTATCGTACACTTTGCAAATTCTCTAATTACTTTGTGCACGCCTGTCAGATCGAGACAAAACTTACGCCAACAGGACCGTATCATTTTTTTGGTCCTGCATGCCAAGTTTTGTCCGATTCTGAGACAGTTGATAAAATTACCGTTTTACGGGCCCCATGGTCCCACTCAACGGACGATTTTGTGCACGGTCTGCCGGAATCCAACTCTAGAAATACGGTTGGGTTCGTATCGGAAAACCAGATCAGTAGACATGTAGTTTGATGACTTTAGAGATCGTTGACTCTGGCACGCTTTTTCGGTGCAAAGCGGGTCCAACGGCGGACATCGTTTTGGCCCAAAATTATCGTTTTGTCCCTGTGTCCAGAATTGGACTTAAGGACAGACAATCCTAGCTAATTTGACTATTCTGAGAACGTTGGTAATGTTTATTTCAGCTTTCGGAGACTGTTGTGATGACTTGGACTTTCTAACTTATTGATTGGAGTTGCATTGTTGGTTCTTCGTGCAACCCCCAGGCAAGTATACCTTGCCTTTCTACACAGCTTTATTTACATGCATTGTCTTTATTTATTATCCAGTTTTCTCATATTATTGATATGTATCTTTTTATATCCTGTTCATATATTGGTACCATTGATTTGTAGACCGTGTTCACAGTTAGCCTTGTGTCTTATTGGTCGTGCCTTGATTGAGTCGTGCCTTCGTATCTTGAACCTTGAAGCTAACCTGCGAGTCCACAATAGGGACGTGGGTTAGTAGTTATTTGGTCCACACCTGCGAGTCCACACTAGGGACGAGGGTGATGCTAGCCTGCAAGTCCACACTAGGGACGAGGGTTAGTAGTAGATGCTAGCCTGCGAGTCCACATTAGGGACGAGGGTTAGTAGTATAGGATTTACACCTGCGAGTCCACACTTGGGACGAGGGTGATGCTAGCCTGCGATTCCACACTAGGGACGAGGGTTAGTAGTAGATGCTAGCATGCGAGTCCACACTAGGGACGAGGGTTAGCAGTATAGGGTTTACGCTTGCGAGTCCACACTAGGGACGAAGGTGATGCTAATCTGCGAGTCCACACTAGGGACGAGGATTAGTTGTTCTTCAAACCTGCGAGTCCATACTAGGGACGAGGGTTTGAGTATTCATTTCGGTTATCCGTTGACATCTTGACATGAGTTCTCTAGTCCTTATTCAGCAGTTCATTTTCGTGTAGACAGTGTATAGATTCGTGCTTATTCATTACTCAATTTTACTTGTTTATTCTGTATTTTTCTCCATGCATAATAAACTGTTAGAAAGGCTCGTTTTTATATATCTTGCTAGTCCTCAGAGGACCTGATGATCTCTTCAGGTTTAGCGACAACATAGAGTTAGTTAGCAGAGCAGGATGATAGAGGATTGCGATGTATGATACAGGTATTTGTTTGTGTTATTTCTTTACTATCTTCTCGTGCTTTATATTCCATGCCATGATATACTCTGCTTATTTATAGGCTCATATCATTCTTAGAGTCTAATCGAACAATATGCTAATGGGTTGCAGACCATGACCCATACTTGTTCATTCTTGTTTATATGATTCATGTGGATTGAGATATAGTTTAGATTAGATATAATACCCATGACCTTGACAGCTTATACGTACTCGAGTCTGGCTGGAGTCCGCTCGATACGTAGCTGGCTTGCTCACGAACTCGTATCCGAAAAGCGGGTGCGGGTCGTGACAAGTTTTTTTGGTGGCCCATGCAGGTGAGAGCATATCGTACCGGTTACGTAACTATACTTGTACGAGCCTGCGCAACTGACTAAACCCTTAGAAATCTCAGTCCACACTGCCTTGAAAATTCTCCTAGAAATTCTCTACGTCCTTGAAAACTCCATATTTACTCTCGAGTATACTTTCTTGCTTCCTGTGCCATTGATTCTCGTCCCTTTTATTTCGAGGTGACGAATTATCGTGCTGTCTAGAATTTATTAAAAATTCTTAAATTATAGTATAATATTGTCTGATTATTGAATATTTGGTTGTTTATAGACATGAGGGATTAAATAGGCTATATGTCCTAGATATCTGTTGGAAGGACGGTTAGCCAGTAGTTAGAAGATTATAAGACTTTAGTGACCGTATTTTGAGGAGTAGTGTGACCAAAGGTGGGTAGAAGTCCTCAAGTACTCGGAGTTATCAAATGACTAGCGAAGGTCATAAAATATTTTTGGAGAAATTAAATTGAGGAGATTAAGGTAAAAGTAGACTTTGATTTTAAGACGTAGTCATGAATTAGAATTTCGAGGACAAAATTATTTTAAGGTGGGTAGATTTGTTGCTTCCCTTCCCGGAGAATTTTCTCGAAATATTTTCTTGATTTAGATTGGTGATTTTTTAGAATTTATAAATAATTATCTAGTTAATTATTACGGTAGATGACTTTAGCCATAGTTGAGTTATAAAGCACCAGACGACTAGGGATCATGGCACGGATAGTGCAGTGGCGTGATTTGACTAGTATATTAGCCTTGGTAGGGAAGGCTGAGACATAGCAATGTCCTAACTAGGAAAACCAGGCCAAGTTGAGACTTAACCGTACCGAAGATTTTATTTATTATTTAATTATATTATTGAGTTTTAGGGAACCCGGTTGTACCGAACCTGACCAGATTGGGCTCAAGTCAAACCCAAGCCCATGTAGGCATGTAGTGGGACCAAATACGACCTTGTAGACATGTTTGGTAGATGCAAATATTTTGTATATATATATATTTAGGAATTGGCAATTATTTTCTATATATTTAATATATAAAAATTTTAGGTATTATTAATATTAAATGGCGTTTAGAATATTGTACGAATTTGTGGAGCCAAATAAATGGTGTGGTTAATGAGTTCACCGAAATATACTACTGGTTTAAATTCAGTGTTATTAGGATTAGCATTATTAATAATGTTGATGTTATTATTAAATAATACTATGCTATTGATATTGGTTATAGGTGTGTGAATATTTATATATAATATATATACATGTATATAAATATATATAAATATTCGTATATAGATATATGTATATATACATGAATTTATATATATTTATATGTATATATAAAGATATATGTTGCGTATATAGATATTATTTTGTATTCTGTGTGTGGATATATATATATATATATATATATATATATATATATATATATATATATATATATATATATATATATATATATATATATATAGATATATGTATATATATAGGAATTTTATATATAGGAATTTTATATACATGTATATGTATATATATAGGTACATATATATATGTATTAAAATATAATAGTTAGGAATAAGAATAATTAGCCCTCAGCCTTGGGCCCAAAGGCCCACCAGCCATCCCCAGCCGGACCCCTATCAAACCCAGCAGCAGCTTAACTAATTAAGCCCCACAGCCTTTCCCTAAGCCTACCCGAAGTCAGCTGAGCAAATCCTAGCCCGGCTTGCCCCAACCCAGGGCTCAGCCAGCATTCCTGAGTCAGGCCCTTAGGCCGAGCCCAACCAACTGATTTTTCCTCCACAACATTAGCTAAGCAATAGCAGGCCTATCCTAATTAAACTAAAATAATGAGAACCCAACAACCCGAGCTTCATGTGAGCCCAGCCCGAGCACCCCTTAACTGCTCTCAGCCCCGACCCCTCTGTTCGATACACGACAGTACATATATATACACACGCACAAATGAGCAAACCCTAACTCTTCACACGCTGCGCCACCGCCCCCAGTAACCCTAGGCGCGCACCGTCGCCACCACGATCGCCGGACGACGAGGCCCCACGATCAGAGCCGCGCGCACAACAGGAACCGAGCGCACAGTGACAGCAGCCGACCCTCTTACTTCGAGGTAGGTTTTCTCCACTTTTGTTCCACGAAATTTAGATCCGTAGATTTCTAATGATAGCCTAGTTAACCAACTACAAAACCGTGCAATTAGATTGATCTAGGTTGCTCTAGATTAATTGTAAAAATTTGTGAAAGTTGTCAAAAAACTACAGGAAACAGAGTATTGAAACTGTTCGTAACACCCTATTTGGAAGTCGTTTCTGGGACGACTGATGAACGAACCTAAGAATCTACCTGAAGGAAGACCTAGACAACCTATACCAGATTAAACCCCTTTTTGTAGTTCCTGATTTTGTCAAGTATTGGCAGAGTTATTCGAATCCAAAAATCAGAAAAAACCTAGGAAATACAGTTTTGAAAAATTAGAAAATCCATCCACGCGACGTGTGTCCCGCCATTTCGGGCAATGTGGTCACGCACCGTAAGTATCAAAAGGTTCGTAACAGCTTCATGGTCGTGTGGGCTTTGACGGAATTTAAATTGGTCGCGTGTGCACGACGAATTTGATGCGTATCCGTCAAAATTTACCGTATCGTATACTTTGCAAATTCTCCAATTACTTTGTGCACGCTCGTCAGATCGAGACGAAACTTACGCCAACAGGACCGTATCGTTTTTCTGGTCCTGCATGCCATGTTTGGTCCAATTCTGAGACAGTTGATAAAATCACCGTTTTGCGGGCCCCACGGTCCCACTCAACGGACGATTTTGTGCACGGCCCGCCGGAATCCAACTCTGGACATACGGTTGGATTCGTATCGGTAAACCAGATCCGTAGACATGTAGTTTGATGACTTTAGAGACCGTTGACTCTGGCACGCTTTTCGGTGCAAAGCGGGTCCAACGGCGGACATCGTTATGGCCCGAAATTATCGTTTTGCCCTTGTGTCAAGAATTTGACTTAAAGACAGGCAATCCTAGCTAATTTGACTATTCTGAGAACGTTGGTAATATTTATTTCAGCTTTCGGAGACTGTTGTGATGACTTGGACTTTCTAACTTATTGATTGGAGTTACATTGTTGGTTCTTCGTGCAACCCCCAGGCAAGTATACCTTGTGTCACTTCCCGTTTCCAGAATATGTATTTATTTAATATTTATCATGTATTATTCTGTATTTAAATTCTTTTAATTTCATGTTAATTAATTTCCTACAATTATTTTTCTGTATTTTACTTTCTGTATTTTACTTTCTGCTTTGGTTATTGGGTTCGGCCTAGATTGGTTTGTTTTTGGTTTTTCTTGGTTCATCATGAACCCAACTCCCCACCTACCACCACTCCTTCATTTAAAGCTCATCCCCTTTCTCTCTCCTCATTCACTTCACCATTTCTCTTCTTCTTCCTCCATTACTCTCCCACCCACCCATTTGGAGAGGCAAGTACATCTTGCACACCATGAGGGATTTCATGCATCCCCATTAATTTTTAGTCCATGTTGTTCATCTTCTCTTCCTCTACAAGTTTAGGTCTTGAAGTTCTTGATTTCCATGGATGGTTGGGTGTAGATCTAAGTTTCAAGTTTTAGTTTTCATATGGATTTTATGGTTTTGATCTATCAAACTTTGTTGTTTTAAAAAATAAGTGGTTCCATGTTGTAGAGAATTTAATTCTACCAAAGTTTGGCTTTTGAAAAGTTAGATTCCGATTTATTTTGAGAAAGTTATGGCCAAAACGATTTTGGTCAAACTTCTGTGTTCATCTGCAGCATGAGGCCGCATGTCGCAATAGAGCCGTATAGATGTCGCGGTTGGGCCGCATGAGCCCGCATGTCGCAGTAGAGCTGCATAGATGTTGCGGTTGGGCCGCATGAGGCCGCATGTTGCAGTAGAGCCGCATAGATGTCGCGGTTGGGCCGCATGAGGCCGCATGTCGCAGTAGAGCCGCATAGATGTCGCGGTTGGGCCGCATGAGGCCGCATGTCGCAGTAGAGCCGCATAGATGTCACGGTTGGGCCGCATGAGGTCGCATGTCGCAGTAGAGCCGCATAGATGTCGCGGTTGGGCTGTATGAGGCCGCATGTCGCAGTAGAGCAGCATAGGTGTCGCGGTTGGGCCGCATGAGGCCGCATGTCGTAGTAGAGCCGCATAGGTGTTGCGGTTGGGCCGCATGAGGCCGCATGTCGCAGTAGAGCCGTATAGATGTCGCGGTTGGGCCGCATGAGGCCGCATGTCGCAATAGAGCCGCATAGGTGTCGCGGTTGGGCCGTATATGCCGCATGTCGCAGTTGAGCCGCATATGGAGTCGCAGTAGGGCCGCATGAGCCGCATGTCGCGGTTGGTCCACATGCATGTCGCAGAATAGGCCGCATATGCCTATTTTGGTTGTTTCTGACTGTTATATGTCCTATTTTGACTAATTTATGGCTAGAATTTCTTCTAACTCCCAACATGAAAGTTGTAGATCCTTTTCTTGGTTTCAAAAATATGTTCCCAACTATTTTATACTAGTTATAGACTCGATCATGCTTAATACTAGTTTGACTTTCATGCCTTGTCACGAAGTGACCCCGACTGTTACTTCGACTAATAATTAATCATGCGTTCCTAGTTGGAACTAAGAGACTGGCTAGTCGTCTTATTGAATTGAATGAATGAGACACGTTCATATTTACTATAAACTATTATAATCGATTAGCCGATCCCAAATATTGACGTACAGGCACACATGCAGGCTTCAATTTATTTAATTATTTTCTACAAAAGCAGCATGTGTACTTTATGGTCAAGGCATGATTATTCCATGGTTAGTTTTGATTGTTGCATTACGATATGTAAGACCTACAACCTAACCGCACGGATAATCGTTATAGAGTTGGGCATATCGTACTTTGTACGGAAGTACTCATTCTGAATGACCATGATCCACGGCATGGGAATTCACTCAACATAGAGACTATTAAGTTAAATAAAATAATGATTGCATGGAGAGAATGGATTCCGGAGTTCTTACATGGCAGCCCTCTTGGGACTAGTAGTGCCCGACAGGCCGCTTGGTCCCCACAGATACTGCAAATCTACCACACGGGCAGGAAGCGGTATCTGGTTATATTATCTATTGTATATTGGTTATCGTATATTGATGATGGGCGTCCCGCTGGGACTCGTCTAATTCATGATTGGCGCAATTGATTGACTGGTTAAACTAGCCTTGCTTGCACATAGTAAGAATTGAGGAATCCTTTATTGCATAATTCCAGGATAACTTGGAACTCACAGTAGCAAGCCGCAGTAGTTGTATGGCCATTTAAATTGATTTGTTTGTGTATTTTACCTACTCTGTTACCTAACTGAGATGATCAGAATGTCAGGGCATGACGGGCCAACTTTTGTCCTTGTTTGGTTGGGAGGTTGGTTCGAAGTGTCGTGATGTTATGTGAATCCCTGTGGCAAGCAGAGATCTACTTATCATATTCTCTTATTACTGGTTTTAATTTCTCATATCGTGCTTCCTTGTGGTACTTGCTATTGGAGGTCTAACCTCTCTGGTTTTGCATGGCCAGATTTAGAGCCAGTTCCCGAGGACTCAGCTTACTTCCACCTCCAAGATGGTCAATACTAGAGGGATAATCGCAGGAGGACTCGAGTGGGTTTCTTACTTCCCCACTCGTTTTGTTATTTACTTAATACCTTGTCGTTTGGCACCGACATGTTAGTCGGATTGTCTTGTACTTACTTTTACATAATTGTAATTAAGTCAGACTGCAGCTGATAACAATTGTGTACACTTTGCTACATCATCTGGCTATGTTTTGTAAAGCCAGATATCAAGAACATTTTGACTGAGCGTTTGGGATGCCTTACTGCTTTATCTTACATGTTCTCTATTTCCGTTTCTTATTTGAATGATTGAGACAATAGATGTGAAATGACCATAGTGAGACTTTCATGTAGTATGCACCCCCTCGTCTTTTAGACAGCATTGATCGTATTATACGGTATTCATCTACCCGTAATACGTAGCTGGCTGAGTTATTCCCCCGCTCTCCAGTATTCTGGTTCTGGGGCGTGACAAGGTTTTAGTGGTGGCCCATGTAGGTCTGGTTTCAGACTTGTGGGGTGTTTTAATTGATAGGATGGCTCAATCACACATGTTTCCCCTTGATCTCATGATTTGTTACTCTCGACTCTAGCTTGACATTCCGGTATCCTTTGACTTCATTGATCTTTCCAGTCCGATCGTTTGATTTTCTCTTGTCCCTTTTCTTAAGGGCACCTCGTCCGTATCTGTCAGGACTGGGCAACAACAACAAGGGCAACACGGACAACCTGACCATGTTGATCAGCAACAAGGGCCGGTACTAACTCAAGAGGCCATCCAAGAAAAAGTAATAGTGGAAGCAGCAGCTGGACCGCAGTATCCGGATGTTCCACCACCACCAACAGTTCTACCTACCCCTGTGGAAGTAGACACACCAGCCCTTCTGGAGATCATGAGAGGAATGATGGCTACTCAACAACATCAGATGTTAGCTCAGCAGCGCATGCACGCTCAGTTACAAGAGCAGAACGTACTACTCAACCAAGGGTTGCAGACGACATTGGAAAGAGGGGCGAGGCCAGATTCAGGAGCATCAGCCAGGTTTTGCAAGTACAACCCCCGTCGTTTCGAGGGCACGGAAGATGCCATCTCAGCAGATGCGTGGCTTAAGGATATTGAGGCTATTCTGACAGCAGCTAAGGTACCGGCGGAAGAACGTGTGGATCAAGTGAAGTTGTTACTTCAGGATCTCGCACGTGATTGGTGGGAATCAGAGGAAGTAGGTATCAGACGTCCTGTTGCTTGGGACGATTTTACTGCAAGATTTAAGACGAAGTACTATGGAGTTGTGGTGCAGTTCGAGCTACAACAGAAATTTATCAACCTCAAGCAGGCCGGCAAGACAGTAGATGCTTATGCAGCGGAGTTCTGCAGATTGAGTAGGTTCGCCCCAGAGATGGTAGCGACAGAGAGCCAGAGGGCTATGAGATTTCAGCAAGGGTTTGATCTTGAGCTCTTGTAATTAATAGAGGGGCACAATTACCAGACTTTTGATGAGGTATTGACGGCAACCCGAAGGCATGAGATCACCATTCTGAGGATCACGGCAAGGACTGGAGGTCAGAAGAGATCTCACAGTCAGATTGAAGGAGGAGGGGGAGCAGCTCCCCGAACAACAGCACCATCCCTTGGCATTCGTATTCACGATGTGGCAATACGAGGGCCCGTACCACCACCCAAGCAGCAATAACAGCAACAGAGGAAGAACCAGCAACCCCCGGCAGGCTGTACTTATTGTGGGAAGGTAGGACACACTAGAGATGTGTGTCGGACATTGAACGGGCTGTGTTTGATATGTAGAAATCCAGATCATCGGGTTACCATATGTCCCATGAATTCGAGGTCAGGAGGACAGTACAGCAGTTTCCTGCTCTGCCAGCACCAGGGGCAGGACAGTATCGAGGACCAACGATAGCAGTGAGACCATTGGCCCAGCGTCCGCTGATGCCACAGGCGCAGATGTTTTGGCAGCAGGGACCGCCGATGCAGCAGCACCAGCATAGACCACCCCAGCATCATCAAGGTAGGGGCCAGCAGCAGCACCAGGCTAGGCCACAGCATGGGAACCAACAAGGAGGTCGAGGGCAGGCATTCACTCTGTCCTTGGAGGAGGCATTAGCATCGGGAGATGTTGTGGCAGGTAACATTCTCGTCGTATCATATCCCGCAGTAGCATTGTTTGATTCGGGAGCATCACACTCATTTATATCTGCACAATTTACGATACGGCTAGGAATGGAGTTCGAGGCATTGCCAGGGAGGTTGAATATACTCACTGGCAATGGGCTCGTAGGAGTTAGTAGAGTTATTCTAGCGTGTAGCGTTGTAGTTTGCGGGCATTCCTTATCCGCCCGGTTGATAGAATTTCATGTTGGAAATTTCGACGTTATCTCAGGCATGGACTGGCTGAAAGACAGTCATGCGACAATAGATTGTCGTAGAGGGAGTGTATCTTTTGATATTCCAGGCATGAAGAGATTCACCTTAGTCAGATCCGTGGTAACTCAGCAAGAACAGGGAGTAATAATGGCAATAGAAGAAGTTCAGGTTCCGAAGGTAGTTGAAGAATTTCTAGATGTATTTCTCGAAGAACTTCCAGGGCTACCACCGATTAGAGATATTGAGTTCAGCATAGAATTGGTACCTGGAACTAAACCAATATCAGATCGAGTTTACAGAATGGCGGATTCAGAACAAGCCAAGGTATATCAGCACATAGAGGAATTGAAGGAAAAGAAGTTCATCCAAGCTAGCGTATCACCGTTGGCAGCACCAGTGGTACTTGTGGGGAAGAAGGATGGGTCATCCAGATTGTGCATTGATTACAGGAAGCTTAACGCGGCAACAGTAAAGAACAAGTATCCACTACCATGGATCGACGACTTATTTGATCAGTTGAGCAGGGCTAGAGTTTTCTCCAAGATAGATCTTCGTTCAGGATACCATCAGGTGAGGGTTCAGAAGGAGGATATTCCCAAGACAGCATTCAGGTCGTAGTATGGGCATTATGAATTCTTGGTAATGCCGTTTGGTTTGACCAATGCTCCAGCAATATTCATGGATTTGATGAACCGCATCTTTATGCCGTACTTAGATCAGTTTGTCGTTGTATTTCTTGACGACATTCTCATATATTCTGCCAGTAAAGAGGAGCATGAAGACCACCTCAGGACAGTGTTGCAGGTTCTGAGGGAGAACCAGTTGTATGCCAAGCTCAGCAAGTGTGAGTTCTGGACGGATCATATTTCATTTTTGGGTCATATCATATCAGGAGCTGGAGTAGCAGTAAATCCCAAGAAGGTAGAAGCAGTAGAGAGCTGGCCAGTACCCAAGATCGTAGCTGATGTACGGAGTTTCTTGGGATTGGCAGGATATTACAGGAGATTCGTATCGGATTTTGCAAGACTTTCAGCACCCATGACCCGCTTGACACGAAAGGATGTGCCATTCGTCTGGTCGGCAAAGTGCCAGGCATCATTTGACACCTTGAAGCAGAAGTTGATCTCAGCGCCTATTCTTACATTGCCAGTTGGACCCGGAGGTTTTACAGTATATTGTGATGCGTCAGGTAAAGGACTTGGATGTGTCCTCATGCAGCATGGAAAGGTGATAGCGTATGCATCTAGGCAGCTTCGGGACCACGAGAAGAATTATCCAACTCATGACTTGGAGTTGGCGGCAATAGTATTTGCTTTGAAGCTATGGAGGCATTATTTATATGGTGATCGAGTGGATATGTACATGGACCATAAAAGTCTGAAGTACATCTTTACTCAGAAGGAGCTGAACATGAGGCAGAGAAGATGGTTAGAGCTGATCAAGGATTACGACGTGGAGCTTCAGTATCATCCAGGCAAGGCTAATATGGTAGCAGACGCTCTTAACAGGAGAGGCGGCGCATTTATGTTGACAACACAGAAGCACATTTTAGAAGACCTTCAGGAGATGGGCATCAAGGTTATACTTCCTAGTGATGTAGGAATTCTGGCGAGTCTACGAGTTCAATCCGACTTGGTAGACAGGATCAAGACAGCTCAGGCACAGGACCCAAGGATTCAGAAGCTTAGGGCAGAATGTGAGTCAGGACTCAGGAAGGAGATGCAAATTCATGAAGATGGTACGCTTAGGTTTGGATCACGCCTATGTGTGCCTAGTGGAGATATCAGATAGGAGGTTATGACAGAAGCTCACAGTTCTCAATATTCTATACACCCTGGAGGGACCATGATGTACCAAGATATCAAGCAGCACTTCTGGTGGAACGGGATGAAGAGGGAGATAGCTAGATTCGTTTCCCGTTGCTTGGTATGTCAGCAAGTGAAGGCAGAACAGCAGAGGCCAGCTGGGTTATTACAGCCACTTCCTATTCCGGAATGGAAGTGAGAGCACATCACAATGGACTTTGTGACCGGTTTATCGAGATCCCCAAGTGGTAAAGATGCTATTTGGGTGATAGTAGATCGGCTTACAAAGGTGGCACACTTTCTTCCTTTTAGATTAGGGCAATCTACAGAAAAGTTGGCAGAGTTGTATATGCAACAGATAGTCAGGCAGCATGGAGTCCCTGTCAGTATTGTATCAGACAGAGATACCCATTTCACATCATATTTTTGGAAAAGCTTACATCATAGTCTGGGTACCAAGTTAAAATTTAGCACGGCTTACCGTCCACAGACGGACGGGCAATCAGAAAGGACAATTCAGACCCTAGAAGATATGTTACGAGCTTGCACCCTAGATTTTGGAGGATCTTGGGAGAGCCACCTGCACTTAGTTGAGTTTTCATATAACAACAGTTATCAAGCCAGTATCCAGATGGCGCCATTCGAAGCTCTATATGGTAAGAAGTGTAGGTCGCTACTAGCATGGGATGATATCGGAGAGAGGAAGATGGTAGGCCCGGAATTGATTATCCAGACAGTTGAAGTAATTAAGGGAATTAGAAAGCGACTTCGAGTTGCACAGGATCGGCATCGTCATTGGGCGGACCAGCATCGTAGACCGCTAGAGTTTTCTGTTGGGGACCACGTGTTCTTGCGAATCTCCTCTACCCGTAGGGTCATTAGATTTAGCATTCGCGGGAAGTTGAGTCCGCGATACGTAGGACCATTCGTTATCCTTGATAGGGTAGGCGATATTGCTTATCGTTTATCCCTTCCACCTTCGTTACGAGAGGTGTATGACGTGTTTCATGTATCTCAGTTGTGAAGGTATGTATCGAACCCAAGCCATATCCTTGATCATTCTGAGCTGGTTGTTGGTACCAACCTGTCTTACGAGGAACAGCCTGTGTCCATTTTGGACCGAAGAGAGAAGATACTCAAGAACCAAACAATTAGCCTTGTCCGGGTTGCTTGGGGCAATCACTCTTTAGAGGAGTCAACGTGGGAACGCGAGGATGATATCCGATCACGGTATCCGCACCTGTTTGACTCACAAGGTATATCTTTTTCTGTATACCTTGATTGTCTTAAATCCTCATGCTTGTCACCTTACGAGTAGAATTGCTTGGTATCGTAGAATGTTCAACATGGATATGTTACTTACAGTTAACATTGTAGAATGGTTGCTTGCTCCAATTGCTTATGCTTAGATTAGTTTAGCTTTGATGTTCTCATCCTGCTTGGATTTGAAATTCCGAGGACAAAATTTTTTCTAAGGAGGGTAGAGATGTCACTTCCCGTTCCCAGAATATGTATTTATTTAATATTTATCATGTATTATTTTGTATTTAAATTTCTTTAATTTCATGTTAATTAATTTTCTGCAATTATTTTTCTGTATTTTCCTTTCTGTATTTTACTTTCTGCTTTGGTTATTGGGTTCGGCCTAGATTGGTTTGTTTTCGGTTTTTCTTGGTTCATCGTGAACCCAACTCCCCACCTACCACCACTCATTCATTTAAAGCTCATCCCCTTTCTCTCTCCTCATTCACTTCACCATTTCTCTTCTTCTTCCTCCATTACTCTCCCACCCACCCATTTGGAGAGGCAAGTACATCTTGCATACCATGAGGGATTTTATGCATCTCCATTAATTTTTAGTCCATGTTGTTCATCTTCTCTTCCTCTACAAGTTTAGGTCTTGAAGTTCTTGATTTCCATGGATGGTTGGGTGTAGATCTAAGTTTCAAGTTTTAGTTTTCATATGGATTTTATGGTTTTGATCTATCAAACTTTGTTGTTTTAAAAAATAAGTGGTTCCATGTTGTAGAGAATTTAATTCTACCAAAGTTTGGCTTTTGAAAAGTTAGATTCCGATTTATTTTGAGAAAGTTGGCCAAAACAATTTTGGTCAAACTTCTGTGTTCATCTGCAGCATGAGGCCGCATGTCGCAGTAGAGCCGTATAGATGTCGCGGTTGGGCCGCATGAGGCCGCATGTCGCAGTAGAGCCGCATAGATGTCGCGATTGGGCCGCATGAGGCCGCATGTCGCAGTAGAGCCGCATAGATGTCGCGGTTGGGCCGCATGAGGCTGCATGTCGCAGTAGAGCCGCATAGGTGTCACGATTAGGCCGCATGAGGCCGCATGTCGCAGTAGAGCCGCATAGATGTCGCGATTGGGCCGCATGAGGCCGCATGTCGCAGTAGAGCCGCATAGGTGTCGCGGTTGGGCCGCATAGGCCGCATGTCGCAGTTGAGCCGCATATGGTGTCGCAGTTGGGCCGCATAAGCCGCATGTCGCGGTTGGTCCGCATGCATGTCGCAGAATAGGCTGCATATGCCTATTTTGGTTGTTTCTGACTGTTATATGTCCTATTTTGACTGATTTATGGCTAGAATTTCTTCTAACTCCCAACATAAAAGTTGTAGATCCTTTCCTTGGCTTCAAGAATATGTTCCCAACTATTTTATACTAGTTATAGACTCGACCATGCTTAATAGTAGTTTGACTTTCATGCCTTGTCACGAAGTGACCCCGACTGTTACTTCGACTAATAATTGATCATGCGTTCCTAGTTGGAACTAAGAGACTGGCTAGTCGTCTTATTGTATTGAATGAATGAGACACGTTCATATTTACTATGGACTATTATAATCGATTGGCCGATCCCGAATATTGACATACTGGCACACATGCAGGCTTTAATTTATTTAATTATTTTCTAGAAAAGCAGCATGTGTACTTTATGGTCAAGGCATGATTATTTCGTGGTTAGTTTTGATTGTTGCATTACGATATGTAAGACCTACAACCTAACCGCACGGATAATCGTTATAGAGTTGGGCATATCGTACTTTGTACGGAAGTACTCATTCTGAATGACCATGATCTACGGCATGTGAATTCACTCAACATAGAGACTATTAAGTTAAATAAAATAATGATTGCATGGAGAGAATGGATTCCCGAGTTCTTACATGGCAGCCCTCTTGGGACTAGTAGTGCCCGACAGGCCGGTTGGTCCCTACAGATACTGCAAATCTACCACACGGGCAGGGAGCGGTATCTGGTTATATTATCTATTGTATATTGTATATTGATGACGGACGTCCCGCTGGGACTCGTCTAATTTATGATTGGCGTAATTGATTGACTGGGCAAACTAGTCTTGCTTGCACATAGTAAGAACTGAGGAATCCTTTATTGCATAATTCCAGGATAACTTGGAACTCACAGTAGCAAGCCGTAGTAGTTGTATGGCCGTTTAAATTGATTTGTTTGTGTATTTTACCTACTCTGTTGCCTAACTGAGATGATCAGAATGTCAGGGCATGACGGGCCAACTTCTGTCCTTGTTTGGTTGGGAGGTTGGTTCGAAGTGTCGTGATGTTATGTGAATCCCTGTGGCAAGCAGAGATCTACTTATCATATTCTCTTATTACTAGTTTTAATTTCTCATATCGTGCTTCCTTGTGGTACTTGCTATTGGAGGTCTAACCTCTCTGGTTTTGCATGGCCAGATTTAGAGCCAGTTCCCGAGGACTCAGCTTACTTCCACCTCCAAGATGGTCAATACTAGAGGGATGATCGCAGGAGGACTCGAGTGGGTTTCTTACTTCCCCACTCATTTTGTTATTTACTTAATACCTTGTCGTTTGGCACCGACATGTTAGTCGAATTGTCTTGTACTTACTTTTACATAATTGTAATTAAGTCAGACTGCAGCTGATAACAATTATGTACACTTTGCTACATCATCTGGCTTTGTTTTGTAAAACCAGATATCAAGAACATTTTGACTGAGCGTTTGGGACGCCTTACTGCTTTATCTTACATGTTATCTATTTTCGTTTCTTATTTGAATGATTGAGACAATAGATGTGAAATGACCATAGTGAGACTTTCATGTAGTATGCACCCCCTCGTCTTTTAGACAACATTGATCGTATTATATGGTATTAATCTACCCGTAATACGTAGCTGGCTGAGTCATTCCCCCGCTCTCCAGTAATCTGGTTCTGGGGCGTGACATCTTGCCTTTCTACACAGCTTTATTTACATGCAATGTCTTTATTTATTATCTAGTTTTCTCATATTATTGATATGTATCTTTCATATCCTGTTCATATATTGGTACCATTGATTTGTAGACCGTATTCACAGTTAGCCTTGTGTCTTATTGGTTGTGCCTTGATTGAGTCATGCCTTTGTGTCTTGAACCTTGAAGCTAACCTACGAGTCCACAATAGGGACGAGGGTTAGTAGTTATTTGGTCCACACCTGCGAGTCCACACTAGGGACGAGGGTGATGCTAGCCTGCAAGTCCACACTAGGGACGAGGGTTAGTAGTAGATGCTAGCCTGCGAGTCCACATTAGGGACGAGGGTTAGTAGTATAGGATTTACGCCTGCGAGTCCACACTAGGGACGAGGGTGATGCTAGCCTGCGAGTCCACACTTGGGACGAGGGTTAGTAGTAGATGCTAGCCTGCGAGTCCACACTAGGGACGAGGGTTAGCAGTATAGGGTTTACGCCTGCGAGTCCACACTAGGGACAAGGGTGATGCTAATCTGCGAGTCCACACTAGGGACGAGGATTAGTAGTTGTTCAAACCTGCGAGTCCACACTAGGGACGAGGGTTTGAGTATTCGTTTCGGTTATCCGTTGACATCTTGACATGAGTTCTCTAGTCCTTATTCAGTAGTTCATTTTCGGTAGACAGTGTATAGATTCGTGCTTATTCATTACTCAGTTTTACTTGTTTATTCTGTATTTTTCTCCATGCATAATAAACTGTTAGAAAGGCTCGTTTTTATGTATCTTGCTAGTCCTCTAAGGACCTGATGATCTCTTCAGGTTTAGCAACTACATGGAGTTAGTTAGCAGAGCAGGATGATAGAGGATTGCGATGTATGATACATGTATTTGTTTATGTTATTTCTTTACTATCTTCTCGTGCTTTATATTCTATACCATGATATACTCTGCTTATTTATAGGCTCATATCATTCTTAGAGTCTAATCGAACAATATGCTAATGGGCTACAGACCATGACCCATACTTGTTCATTCTTGTTTATATGATTCATGTGGATTGAGATATAGTTTAGATTAGATATGATACCCATGACCTTGACAGCTTATACGTACTCGAGTCGGGCTGGAGTCCGCTCGATACGTAGCTGGCTTGCTCATGAACTCGTATCCGAAAAACGGATACGGGTCGTGACAAAAAAGAATGCTATAATAAAAGCTGAATAAAATGTTAATCTGAATAATAAACTAAACTGAGTAATATGCTAAACTGAGGCATAAAAACATATCCATCGAGTAGTCACAAATCATATCCAGATAAAAAGAGTACTGATAGTATCATGGAATGACGGAGCATTTTAAAGTAAACAAAAGACAAAAATCATCAGTCTCAAAAGTATAACAACTCAAAAGTCATTATCGTCATCATCATCATCTGCTACAGTACCAGCATATCCAGATGGACCAGCTCCAGATGTGCCAGCTCCAGAGGTGTATGGAGTAGCACCATAAGTACGATACCAATCGTAAGCGTTCCCTGGCTGGAACAGAAAGTGGACCATCTTATCATCAATGCGGTAACCAGATACAGAAGGGTTTCTAGGAAGAGAGCTAGCAGAGTGACCTGTCTGTGCAAATCTGAGATCGACAAAGGAGTTGGCAATAGCCTAGAACCGAGTCACGTCACGGAACTTATGTTCCTTGGAAGTATCAACAAAGAATGTCTGCAGATTCGATAGGTGCTGATGAATACCCTCAAGGGTCATAGGGTAAGACTGAAGAGGAACAAGTGCAGTAGGAGGAGGTGTAACACCCCAGTCCCAAATACTTGAGACTAGATACGTATCATGCCAGCTGTATACATACGAGTAAATATACGGCTCGTATGTACACATAAGCTGTAAAATGTAGAAAGCCAAGACACTAAATCTCATCCACAAAGATAAATAATAATATAAAAGCAACTTTGAGTTTGTCATGTATACAATCGTTGGGCGGAGACAAATGTACTTCCAACTAATTTAAATAGGGAAGAAATATACAAAGAAAGTGATTGGTCGAGCGAAGTAATGACGAGTCCAAAAGTATTCATCACGAAGGAAGGAATGGCCTTAGCTAGAGCACCTGCAAGAAATCACGAACACACACCTGGAGAGATCACCAGGTCCTCAGAGGGACGTAACAAGACACATAATATCATGCCAATAAACTGAATAATAAGGCTCAATAGAAAAGTCTGCATAAGTAAAGGTTCCTAACCATTCTATGTGATATGCATTTTGAGGACAACGTTCTACGCAGGGGCTGTAACGGATTCACGCAAGCAAGTAATAAAGAGTGGTCGTCAAGTAGTGCTCGTACGAGACGCTATCGGCCCGAGCAGAAGGTAGTGCTCATAAGAGTCACCCTCGGCCCAAAATGTGTGTAAAAATAAATGTAGCCCCTACGCTAATAGTTGTCCCCTCCCCCCAATGATACTATACATGTGTCGACTCCACGACACTGTTTAATCCTTAATAAATGTCAAGCCTTCTACACAAATCTATTAGCAGTTATATCCTAACGTACGGCCTGTACGCACCAATGATCAGTCAGCACGCAAGTCCGCATCTATATGCGACTCACAACTCGTACACAATCCGTGGCACATCGTGACAGTTTATGAGATGCACTAAACATACGGTGGTCCATTAACTCTAAGTCAATTGAATAAAGTATAATAATTTGCATCTATATATAGTTTTGACAGAACAACATAAAGAAAAAGCATGTATGATATTGAGCAAGAAATTAAACAGTAAAGGCAAGGTGTCTTGCCTGGTGTGTCGTCTGGTGTGGTGCAATATTCCGACAAGTCTTGATTGTCCGATAGCCATGTTCGAGGTTGTAGAAGCATGGAATTTCACAACCAGAAAGACCATGCGCCAGACACTACATACGCCAGGACTCGCACAGAATACTTCACAGCAAAGTCAATAACCATAGACATTTGAAGAAGGACTTTTTTATTTATATATAAAAGTCTATTACATGTCTAGAAAAGGTTGTACAAAGGAGAATTTCTACAAGGAAAAGATCCTAAGTCTACAGCCAGCGGCCACCATGCGCCTCCAGATAGGCACAGCAGTCATCATGTGCTGCCAGTCACTATACGCTGCCAGTTAGGCGCAGCAGATGTCATGCCCCTCCAACCAGGCGCATCCCGCCATCTCTTCAGCAGCTCAGTTATGTGCATCCAGCTCAGTTATGTGTATCCCTTCAGCAGCCCAGTTATGTGCCACTCTTCCAACCAGGCTCACCTGGCTGAGCAGGGGTGTGCCGCTCTTCCAACTAGGCTCACCTGGCCGAGCAGGGGTGTGCCGCTCTTCCAGCCAGGCTCACCTGATAAATGCTTCGATACACAAAGCATTTAACCCTCTGGCTGGAACCAAGGAAGAGAAGAGCACCGCAAATCTGTGGCCAGGAGAGGCTTCGAAAGAGCCTCCAAAGGCCAAGGAAGACCGTGATCGAAATCACGGCGAAAGGAGTAGCTTTCAACACAATCAGAGTGGGCAGCACCCACTTTGAAGGATGAGAGAGCCTAGCACCGCCACTCCGATCTACGGCTCTTCCGGAACAACGGAGATGAGGCCCGAGCATCCCTATCTTTGGATGCAACAGGCACCTTCCGCCTGCCTCAGAAGCCCTCGACTCCGTCTTTTGGATGTAACAGTCACCTTCAAGAGCATCAACGACGACATGGCGTCTCATCTTCACCCTCTGGAACACTTCGTCAACAGAATGCACCCGAAAACCCAAGTTCATGTCGGAGGTACGTGAGGAAATGAGAAGCAAACCTTCTCTCCATGCCACTATTTATAGGCCGGGCAGATCAAACCTACGCGCCAAGTGGATGGCTCTCCGAATTCCGTGCAATGAACTCACATTAAATGGATGAACCGGACGCCTCGACTTCAGCCAAGCGGCTATTAAAAGCACTCAAGAAGCGAAATAGCCGCATCATCAAAGACGTGTCGGATGTGCCGACTGGTCAGCGCATCACACCTCTCAAACAGATGCGCCCTGTACCGAGCGCATCAAAGGGGATGCGCCCCCATACGCCTAGTGGAACGTCAACCGACGCGCCCACTCAGCTGTCCATCGAATGTCACCAACATTAAATGCTGAACTGACAGAGTTGGCAGCACGCCTTCCCAAGTCTGAACGGCTGACAGCTTTTGCAGAAAACGAAGCGTCCACAACGTCAGCATCATCATGACTCTGTCCCGACGGCTACTGCCACGTGGCCACTCGACCACCCGCATGCGCCTCCGCGGCCATGCGTCCAAACCTGCATGCGCCTCGAAAGCCATGCGCCTCAGACCCTTCACTGATCCCTAAAGACAGAAGAAGAGTCTCCAGTTGAAGCTTTGCATGCGCCTCAAAAGCCATGCGCCCCAGACTGATCTCTGATCCCGAAAGACAGAAGGAAAGTCGCTTGCATGCGCCTCAAAAGCCATGCGCCCAGAACGGCTCGTGACGCCTAAAGGTCACGAGCCAAAATCTCATCATGCGCCCAATCCAAGGCGCATCCCACCAAATTATCCCCCCACCAAATCAGAGATCTCCGAGCCATGGGTCGACGACACGTGTCCTTTGACTCAACTCATCCAAGATCTCAGCAACAGAAAGATCTTCTCCTCTGCTACGTGCCGGCTCACAACAGCAGTATAAAGAATTCAACCCCGCGAGTAGGGCGCATCATTCATGCGCCTCCATCAGCAATCACCACGTGGCGTCCCCACGTCCAGGCGCATCCTACATATGCGCGCATGAGCAGCCAGCCTGCACACTATATAAATAGAGGGATCATTTCCTTCTTCCACACCTACATAGAGACAGAGACATACATACGAACAATCCAGACAGAGATCATCAGAGAGGCAGATACAGACACTCAACGTCTTCCTCCTCTCAGCCAGCTCCAGCACCCAGAGCAATCTACACCTTCAGAGAACCGATAACCGTCGTCAGCCCGTCAACGGAGTCAACGTATTACCACTCACTCCATTGGCACTTATGACCCAGATTAAACAAAAGTGTACTCCTAGGACTACATCCAAGTCCTATATTGTAACACTGTTCTGTTTGTATTAAGATTTACAATCAAACGATTTTAATGGCAAACAAGCTGGAGACTCTGCTGGGGACTTCTTTCTCCTCTTCCGAGAAAGTCGTGTCACAGGCCGACGACGTGAAGGTGGGCTCCTCCCACAAGACGCTGGTTGTGCACCTCAATCAACCGGCGTACGAGGAGTTCATTTCTGAAGGAAGCGCGAGTCCTTCGAAGCGGCTGCCAAAGCCGAAGAAGACCCGCCGTGTCTAGGTGCGCAAGGTCGACGCCTCGGGCACCACCACTGAAGGGGATGTGCCAATCCAGCCCTTCCTTCCTGCTGACGTTCTCAGCAACCAAGGTGCGCCCGCTGATGCAGCGCATCTCTCGGGGAAACGTGCGGCTGACCACATTCCCCAGCTATCTCCCTCTCAGGCGAGGAAGATGCGTCGACGGAGCAGGGGCGCAGCCAAAGCCCCGCGCATCACCTCTGATGTGCCACAAAAAGTCTCTGTCTTTGACAGACTCACTCGCTGTAATGGCGAGGAGAATTTAGATGCTGAGTACTATGCGCCCCAGCGGGCTAGTACAAAGAGATCCAAGGCGGCACGGGCCATGCGCCACAAGCGTGCTATGCCAGCAGCAGGCCAGAGGCACGTGCTCACAATCACGCGCGGTGCCGATGGCAAGCTGTACAAGGTCGACTCAGGTGCTTCGGCACCAAAGACGAGTCGATCTTCAAAGTCCTCATCTCACTTGGGCGCATCCACTGCGTGCATAACCAAGTCGAGTGCGGCAAATTCAGTGGTCTTGAACTCCCGCGCCTCCTCTGGTTGTGCGTTTGAGGTCCGTTCAAGTCACTTCAAATGTTGTTGTTCCCCCACTACTGATCATGACGCCTGCTTGGTATTAGATCAGGGGGCGCAGCACTCACCTGTCCGCCCGGGCGTTTGGCCTTGCCATGCGCCTAAAGGGGGTGTGAGGGTAGCACTCTCCTCCAACGACCTGCGTAATGTGATCACTCACAAGCGCCGGTCAGGAGAGTCGACCAACAAGCACGATGAGCCTCTCACGGGGCATACTTGTGCGGTGGTCACTATCAACTGCTGTAGCAAGGCGGCAGTACCACCAAGGCAGTCAGTCTTCCGGCGGCTGCAGTCATCGACACCCCTCCGACATCGCCTTGGGAAGAAGGTGTCAACAGAACAGGAGCCAAGAGTTGCTTCATGCAATGTGGTCTCCAACTCCTCATCACTCCGAAAGACGACTGGTAATTCCAAAAGCCAGCCAAGGAAAACCAAGGCAGCAGTCTCGACCTCCGGGGTGTTCGAAGGCACTCGGTCAAAGAAGAAGTTCTTGGAGGAAGCTGGGGGTAGTCAAACCCTTGTTGAGCTTCCTTCCGAAGACGAAGATGTCCAAAGCACAGCTGTGGCGGATCTTCATCCTCGAGGCGAAGTCAGCCTCCCAGAAGCACCTCGAAACAAGGATGTCCCCCAGGACACAGCTGGGGATAGAAACGAAGAGGCCCTTCAAGACGGAGTCGAGGACAATCAGGCCCTGGCAGATGTGCCCGTCGAGAATGACCTCCAGAACGTGACTGGGGGTGGCCAAGGTGAAACACCAGGAGAGGTGACTCCCCCACATGAAAGTGAGGCCGAGAGCGAAGCCTCAACCAATCCATCCACTCCAGGCCGTGTCAGGACAGTATACATGGCTGGGGATGATGCCGAGTCTGATGCACCACCGCAGGACATTGTTCAGCGCATAGACTCATTAGAGGGAGGACTCAAAACCCTCTCTGCCTCTATGCAAGCACTGACTCAAGCAGTGTTTGATATTCGGTCGGCCTTGACCAGAACACCTTCAACCGGTCCCGACCCAGGAGTTAATGGGGAGTCGAGTGTACCCCTTCAACGGGCACCCTCCGACACAGAAGCCCCTCGGACATCGGAACCCTCAAACGCTCCGCTTCAGATAGTGCCATCTTCCCCGACTCCTAGCTCCCCGGAGGATGTGGTCGAAATGATCAAGGACCTGCGGGATCGCTTCGAGTCCAAAAATAGGCAAGAGGAGCGCCAGAAGATGGGCATTCCCCAGCCTTATCCCCTCGAGTGGAACAATGTGGTTTATCCTCCAAAATATAAACCACAAACACTCACACCATACGATGGGAAGGACTCTCCGCGTAGATACCTGACATATTTCCAGTCACAAACGGGGCATCTTTCAAAGGAGGATGCGCTCCTCACCAGCATCTTTGTTGGGGCCCTAAAAGGGGTGGCGTATGACTGGTACTGCAGCCTCCCCGACAATTCTATATCGTCCTTCGACGACTTGACGCGCCTCTTCCTCGATCGCTTCTACGACGGCGGAAAGGACATGACGATGGCATCTCTCATAGAGATTCGCCAGAAGAAGAAAGAAACGGTTCGGGTGTTCATCGAACGCTTCCGACAAGCCTGCTTCAGGCTACCTCCAGGCATGCCAGAACATGCACTCCTCTCCTCTTGCAGCATGAACATGCTGTCCACAGTGAAGCTCTGGCTCAACTCTACTCCCCCTCCCGACTGGAGCTCCCTGATCATCGAAGCTGAAGCCGCAGAAAAGAAGGCGGCCAATGCACGTCTTCTGGGTGTCAGCTTCTCCGCCTTTGATGATAAGGGGAAAAGGTCAGCAGCCAACAACTCCGGGCGAGAAGCAAAGGGGAAACAGGCATTGACTGTTAATGCCTCGAAGGGCGCATCTGCGCCTACTCAGAAGCCTCCACTGGCACCGAGACCTAAGGAGGTGTATTCATTCAATGACGAAGACACCCTGCAGCTCTTCGAAATACTGAAGCAGGGTGACAAGATCAAGCTCCCGGACCCGAAGCGGCCCGATAAAGTTGGGAAAGTGGACAACCCGAGGTACTATCACTACCATCGGTTTGTCGGACACCCGACCAAGGACTGCTACGTCCTCAAGAATTACATCCAGCGCATGATCAATGCCGATGTAATCTCCGTCGACTATGAAGAGAAGACGGTATCAGCCAATGTGGTGTCACTTCAGTTCGGCACCTTGCCGCCGACCACCACACAAGATGGCGTCGTCCCCATCCCTAAGGCGACAATGGAGATGGTGAACTTGCCACCTACCCGCGATAACGTGAGTGGACTCATCCCACTCACCACATCTCGAGGAGAGGTCCTCTGGGTTCACCCCGACCTCATCTCCGAGGTGACTCAACCGGAGGTACGCTCTACCTCCAAATCAAAAGGCAGGAAGATCATGTCTTGCCGTACGGTCTCTTCTTCAACAGAAGAGGCACTTCCAGTGCAGACGCGTGTACAACAGAACGCTCAGTCCGGCGAAGCTGCCGCCGAGGTGGTGCCTCCAGGCACAATCCCTGAGGAGGGCCCATCTAAACCCTCAGCAGCCAATAAGCAGAAGCAGGTGGAGGCTCGTTTCGACAGACCTTTACGGAAGGAGAATGCTTCGGGGCTAGCCAAGCCCCACAACTTTGACATACTGGCACAACTGGCCAGTACTCCTGCGCGCTTATCTTTGTTTGAGCTTCTGCGTCTTTCCAAAGACTCCCGAGAAGCTCTCTGCGAAGCTCTGAAGGACGCTAAATCCTTTCTCAGTCAGGTCAAGCAGCCTGAAGACCTTCCAACTACTTGTACGCACTGTCATTGTACGGAGGAAATTATCCCAAACATAACTTTCACCCAACAAGACATGCTGCTCAAACACCACCGACATAACCGACCACTGTATTGCACGGGATACATCGGTTCAGTCAAGGTGAGCCGGATTCAGATCGATCCGGGGTCTTCCCTCAGCATCATCCCGAAGGTGCTGATGTCAAAACTGGGGATCCCAATGTACCGGCTGGCACCCTCCAACACAACCATCAGTGGCTTCAACGCTAGCAAAAGCGAGCCACTAGGCAAGATTCGACTGAAGTGCCACATAGGCAACCTCAAAACTGAGGTGACTTGTTATGTGGTGGATGCCGAGGTCAACTACAACATCCTGCTCGGCCGACCGTGGCTACATGAGTACATGGTGGTGCCTTCCACGCTCCACCAATGCATGAAATATGTATCTACCAACGGCGTCATCCGGACGGAGTTCGCAGACATCGATTCTTTCAAAGGGATTGAGGCTTACTTCACCGATTCCGACTTGTACAAGCCACTTGACGAGGAGGAAGCCAACGATGCTGATGATGAGGCTGAGACGGCAACTGAGCCGAACACGGAGCCTGAGACGAATCCAGATGCCCTACTGAAGATCCGACTGAAGGGCAAACCACCCCAGAAGGCGCCTCCAATGAGCATCAAGCTATCCGGGAAAGCACCGACTCTTGAGGCCCCCCTGAAGATACGCCTCAAGGGAAAGCCGCCTCAAACATCGGCTCCCCTGGTGGCAAAATTACAGGGGAAGACACCACTCACAGGAGGCGCAGTTGAGGCACCTCTGAAGGTGCGTCTCAAGGGCAAGCCCCCGCAGTCATCCAAGATGCCAGAGAGGGCTCACATAACCCTCTCAGACCCCAAGATCAAAGCTGTGGTGGACTCTCCTGATCCAGTCCCAGTGCTTACAGACGAGGAGCTTGGCGAATATATCTCTGCTGATGTAGATGCACCCTCCTTAGACAATATAATCCCGCAGGATAAAATCTCGTACTTCATCAATAATAGAGTGTCTTTTAATTACTCTTGTCTTCCACATTAGAATGCCATGTATACATTAGATCACACTCTACGGTCGTTGCAAACACAAATAACGACCGTCCATAATGTAAACCGAGTAGTCCCGTCTCAAGAAGTCTGTTTCATAAACCCTCCACGAAGCCGAGACGAAAGATCCTCCATTTTTGGCAAAGTCAAGCGTCATCAAGACCTCCCGCCACTCGAGCCTGAACCTGATACCGGCAGAGTACAAGTTTATCGGTATACGGATACAGCAAAGCACATCATCCAGAAGATGGGCTACGACCTGAAAAGCAACAAAGGCCTAAACTATGGCAAGGGTCGACCTCTCCCTCTCCAGTGTTCAACACCCAAAGGAAGGCCACAAAACTACTACAATAAAACTCGATGGGGGATAGGCAATGTCACGCCACCGTCAACCCCAGAGAGCTCAGACGTAGAAGACGTAGAACATTCCCACTCGTCCGAAGCGTCGACTTGGGATTCTGATACCAGTATCGGATCAGTCTTCAGGAAAGTGCTGTCAGCTAACATGACGTCAGCACAACCTCAAAAAGGTGAAGGCGAAGACCAAACGCCGGAACCCTTCGAAGAAGAACCCTGGGCTCAACGCCTAGGAGAGCAATGGGAGTCTCGTTTTGAGTTACGTGAACCTCCCACCGAAGATGAAGTCGAGCAGATCGACCTTGGGGACGGATCTTCTTCCAAACCCATCTTCGTCAGCAAAAGCCTAGAAGGAGAAGACCGAGAGGCTTTAATCAAGCTGGCTAAAGAGTATATCGACGTCTTTGCCTGGAGCTACGAAGACATGTCGGGACTCGATCCACATATCGTAATGCATAGGTTGAACATCTTACCTGATGCTAAACCTATCAAACAATAACAACGACGTTTCCGTCCGGACATCATGAATGCCATCGATCAGGAAGTGGACAAACTCTTGACTAGCGACTTCATCCGTGAGGAACAACACCCAGATTGGGTAGCCAATGTCGTACCTGTCACCAAGAAGAACGGGAAGATACGAGTCTGTATCGACTTCAGGGACCTCAATTCTGCTTGCCCGAAGGACGAATTCCCGCTTCCGATCACCGACGTGATGATCGACAACACATATGGTTTTGAACGCATGTCCTTCATGGATAGGTATTCAGGCTACAATCAAATCAAGATGTTCCCCGATGACGTGAAACACACGTCATTCAGGACTCCAAAGGGTGTTTTCTGCTACACAGTAATGCCCTTCGGCTTGAAAAATGCCGGTGTAACATACCAACGAGCTATGAGCACCATCTTCCGTCAACATCTTCGCAAAACAGTCGAATGCTATGTTGACGACATCGCAGTAAAGAGCCACCTCAAAGGAGATCACCTACAGGATTTGAAGACAGTCTTCGATCTCATACGGGCACATCAACTCAAAATGAACCCCGCTAAATCCTTCCTGGGGGTTTCTAGCAGCAAATTCTTGGGCTTTGTCATCACGGCGAAAGGCATTCATGTTGATCCCGAGAAGACCAAAGCCATCCTCAACATGGACCCTCCGAAGAATCTTTGAGAACTTCGAGGCTTGCAGGGACGTCTGGCATACATCCGGAGGTTCATAGCAAACCTTTCCGGTAAATGTCAACCCTTCACTCAGCTCATGAAGAAGGAAGTCTCTTATGTCTGGACAGGGGAGTGCCAGAAGGCTTTCGACGACATCAAAGCCTACTTGACGAGCCCACCAGTCCTGGTGGCACCTGTCGCGGGCAAACCATTTCTTCTTTACGTCCGTGCCATGGATTATTCCCTTGGCGCTCTGCTGGCTCAAAACAGCGATACAGGCTATGAGCAAGCAATCTACTACCTCAGTCGAACGCTCATCGGGGCCGAACACCGGTACAACCCCGTTGAAAAGGAGTGCTTGGCTTTGGTGTTTGCCATCCAGAAGACTCGTCATTATGTTTCGGGCCAGACAATTCATGTCATTTCCCGAGTCAATCCACTCAGAGTCCTCATGACGAAACCAGGATCATTAAACTCTCGGCTAGCCACATGGGCAATTTTGCTAACACCATATAATATGGTGTTTGTTCTGCAAAAAGCTGTTAAAGGTCAAGCTCTGGCTGACTTTTTAGCTGCACACCCCATCCCAGAATCCTCAAAACTCTATGAAGACATCCCGGATGAGGTCCAAGAATCCAACGTCACCGAAGGAAGCTCCGTTTGGCGGATGTTTTTCGATGGCGCTTCGAGAACAGGCCCCAAAGGCCAAATCATCGTAGGAGTGGGGGTAGTCTTAGTCTCCCCCGATCAGCTGGTCATCCAGCGTGCTTACTCCCTTTCGAAGTCGTGCTCCAACAATGTTGCCGAGTACAACGCACTTGTCATGGGACTCCAACTCGCACAACAGCTGGGGGTGGACCATCTGGAAGCCTACGGTGACTCAAAACTCGTCGTGAACCAGATTCGAGGGCAGTACGAGGTTCGCCATGAAGATCTGATCCCTTACCATGAAGTTGCATTGAACATCATTTCAACCTTCATCGAATTCTTCATCGAACACGTGCCTCGTCTACAAAACTTGGAGGCTGACGCTCTGGCTGGCCTCGCAGCCTCATTGGCAGCGCCCTTTGGGACTCAACACTATGTCATGGTAACAGGCCGAGACTTGATTTATCCCAGAAACAACCTGTGCTTGCAAGTGGCCCACGCCATGCCGACGAACACTGGTGTTAATTTTCGAGACTGGAGGTTCCCGTTCATCGACTTTGCTGTCTACGGAATTCTTCCAGAGGACCCGAAGGAAGCCGTCTCAGTCAGGAGACGCTCTCTTCGATTCTACTACGACACAGCTACTAAAATGCTGTACCGACGTTCCTTCGATGGGCTCCTCCTTCGATGCCTGTCCATCGAAGAAGCAGCCGAAGCCCTCCGAGAAGCTCATGACGGAACTTGCGGAGCTCATCAACCCGGTCCTAAGTTACAGGATCGACTGCGACGTATGGGCTACTACTGGCCAACCATGGCCACCGACGCTGTTGAATATGCTAAGAAGTGTCACGCATGCAACTCCATACTGACTTCATACATACACCGTCTGAACCACTACATCCTACAGTCGCCTCTTGGCCATTCGAAGCCTGGGGCATGGATATTGTGGGACCTATCACCCCTCCTTCATCAAGAGGACACCGCTTCATCCTGGCCATCACCGATTACTTCTCCAAATGGGCAGAAGCAGTCCCACTGGCGAAAGTAAAGAGCTCCAGGGTGGTCAGCTTTATCAAATACTATGTCATTTACCGTTTTAGAGTACCCCGGCGGATCATTCATGACAACGGTCCTCAGTTTATCAGCCACATTTGTAGCAGGTTCTGTGACAAGAACCGCATTCAAAACGTGGCATCCACCGTCTATAATTCGGCAGCAAACGGGTTAGCAGAGGCGTTCAACAAAACCATCGTCAGGCTACTCAAAAAGGTCGTGTCATCCAATAAACGCGACTGGGATGAAAAGCTTGGCGAATGCCTTTGGGCCTACCGCACAACGGTACGGACCCCGACAGGCAACACACCATTCTTTCTGGTCTACGGGAGCGAAGCGGTACTGCCTCTCGAGATCCAGATACCCTCACTCCGTGTGGCAATAACAAACAAACTCACAGAAGAGGACAATCAACGTCGTCATCTGCGGGAACTGGAGGCACTCGATGAGAAGCGTCTCCTAGCTCAACAACGCATCGAACTCTACCAAGCCCGTATATCACAGGCTTTCAACAAGAAGGTCAAACGGAGGACTTTCCAAGTTGGTGACCTGGTTCTGGCAGTCAGGAGGCCGATGGTGTTAACTTACAAGACACCAGGAAAGTTCGAGCCCAAGTGGGAAGGACCTTTCATCATAGAGACGGTATACTCAAACGGTGCTTACCGCCTCGCCAAATCCAATGGAGACTTGTTTATGATGCCCATCAACGGCAAGTTCCTAAAGAAGTACTATTCTTGACATCCTTCAGACATGTACTTCCCCAAGGGGATCTGTGGGCCCAATCATCGGGATTCACAAACAATCTCCTTCCACAAACTCATCCGCTTCGGGAACCCAGCTGTTCCGTGGCTTTCTTCAGTAGAAAGACAACCATGTCCACATTACCTCTGAGTTGTTCTTCTACACCCTACAAAGCGGACTCTTACTCTACGTAAGCCGACGCTACCCTTCATGTTTACCACGTCTCCATTTCCTCTGAGTAAACATCTTGTACAAACAACCCCTGCGTTGTCGTACATCGATCGCCGAACTTCTACGTCCACATCACCTCTGAGTTGTTCAGTGTATCCCCCAGGATCATTCCTACCACGTCCATCACACCTCTGAGTAGGATAATTCTATCATTTGGACCCAATGATTGCCATGTCCACATCACCTCTGAGCAAACATGTTGGTTCCTTCAAACTTATTATCTGTGCCTAAAACCAAGGTGCGCAAAAGATAATAGGTCCACACAAATTATCAAGTTCATAATAACAAAAATGAACACATCACAAAAAGTTGCGTACTTCTTTATTTTCTGAAATAGAGAGTACAAAAGGCTACATTATCCCTCAGCAAAGGGTTGTAAAAGAGCATAAAAAAAAGGGGAAAAACTACAGTCCCTGAACCTCCCCAGGGTGGGCTGAGAGCTCCCTGACTCGAAGCCTTAGGTCGGCTGTACGGGCCTCCATAGTCGCCAGGACTCGTCGCTCAGCTTCTTGACGCATCAATTCAACAGCTCCAGCGGAAGTATCGCTTTCATGCTTCGCATCAAGCTGTTGTCGCTGCTGCGCCAAGGCAAGAGTCCGCTGTGTAAAGGTCGCTTCTTCCTTTTGGAATGCTGCGTGTTCAGCCCGGACACGCTCGGCGTCTAACTGGAGTCGGGCCCGTTGATCTTCAAGGCGGCGCATCTGGGTGTCGATCTCCGCGATATTAGCATCCAATGCAGCTCGAGTTTCTACCGTCGTCTTCATAGACTGAGACAACTGCTCTACAGCAGCCTCAGTCTCAGCCACCTCGCGCTCCCAAAGGCCCACAGTGGCCTGGTATGAAGACTCGATCTCGGCAATCAGCTTCCCCTTCTCCGCATCTATCAGGACGGAGAGGTCGTTTTGCTGGATGCGCTGAAGTTCCGCAAGCCGCTCGTCCAGCTCGATCACCAAAGCCTCCAGAATTTCGGCCATATGGTCGTGGCCTTTGTGAATGCGGATCAGCTCGATACAGGGCATTGCCAAAGTTCTTGCCGTTGCAAAGCTCCCATTGGCATCCATCACAGCAGATACACCCTTCTGCAGCATTTTATATACCCCCTCGACGAGGAATTTCACATACTCGTCTGCATCCGCCAGGACCTGCGGCGTCATAGCAGGAGTCGGAGGAGCTACAGCAGTTTGCGGACCGGAAGAAGATCCGCCAACCTCAACCTGCGAGGCTTGAACCTCAGTATCAATGAGCTCTTCATCAACGGGGGCTGGACTGCTAGCCCGAGGAGCCGAAGGAACAGAGGAAGCCCGCACAGGCGTCGAAATAGTACCCCAAGTAGGAGGGACAACAGAGGGTTCCACACCCTCGCCCTTCTCAAGCCCGGAGGAACCACCGACGTCAACGGCCACCTCTTCTACCCCCAACGTCCTATCGACAACTGGTACTTCCCTTGGCAGAATGGGAAAATTATCACTCGTCTCTTGACCCGCCTCAGTGGTTGTGACCGACAGACGGGTCTCGTCATCAAGTCCCTCCACTGGGACAGAATCTGTCGCTACCTCCTGATCGGTAGCCGCCTCAACTACCACGGTTGAAGCCGGGGTAGGACTCGGCAATGATCCAGCCGACCTCCCCTCATCATGATAAGGAGGGGAATCAACCCTCTCCTCTGCCTCAACCATATCTGTTGCCCCCGCAGTAGACTCTTACGGATCCGCGGCAACGTCATCCAAGGCCGATGCTGTGGCCTTCATCTTCTCGGAAGCTGCTGCATCCTCAGCTTCCCGTCTGACATAATCCGGAGAGGCTGGAATCTCTACAGCAACACCCTCGGTATTCTCCTCCATGGAAGATATCATAGTAGGTGGAATACGCATGTCAGACGAGCCCACCATCTCCTTTGGCCTGCTCCCACCAAATTTTGGAGTGCGAGGCTTTCTTATCAGCGGCTCCTACACAACAAGGGGAAAAGCATGATTACATAAGGAGCTGAACTGGAAATCAAACCTTACAGGACATCTTACCTCTGCAGATGCGGAGTCCGAGGACACCGTCGGTGACGACGCCCTCTTCGGCTTTTTCGATACAGGAGAGTCGACTTTTGTATCTGCACCCCTTTTCGTTTGATCAACCGAGGGTCTTCCCTGACCCCCGGTAGATACGGCGGGGGCGCCTCGACCCAACTCGGGCGAACGGTACGACCGAGCCTTCGCCAAAGTGTCTGCACCTGCCGCTAAATGGGTGCCTACAATAAAATTGGTCTCCCTATCATATCCGGTGGGCGGAGCAGCCATAGCACAGTAAAATCTGGCGGCTGAGTAGAGAATCGGCGGCCGCGGATTCTGGACGGGGAGCGTAAAACGGGCTCCAGTACATCCAGTATTATAGTAATGCCAAGCTCGTGCACCATCCAGCAAACTTCCAGCGTACCCCAAGGTAATACTGGGATTATCCAACATCAATTGGGCGTACCCGAATTGCCTCGTAAAGCGGCTCGGCAGATACGGTTCCAGGTAACACTGGTTCCTGTTCCGATATACTAAATGGGACAGCCGAATACTTTGCAGCCAGCGAAATCCCCATGGAGACAGAGTGGTGGCATCCTCACCCGAGTCCACCAGATCTTCGTTGGCCTCAAAATCGGAGAAGACAGGACCAACTTTGGCGATCTCCCATCCCTGAAGATGGGATAAAACTTTCCTGCAAACGGGGACACCGGTGTGCGACCAATTCCTCCGGTAGAAACGCCGGAGGAACGCATCTCCGGACCTGTGGTCTTCTTCAGAACCCGGGCTCATCACATTGGGATGGTGTAAAATTAACCACCCCATCAAATAATGAAACGGCAGCTCGGCACGCGGGAAGTTGTTGTTTTTGCCCCGCTCGTGAACGACATCTCCCGCAAACTGTCGAAGACCCCGCAACAGGTTACACACCATTGCGGGGAGTAAAGCTAAAGGACGGCCGAAGGCCAACTTCACGGCCGGCAGAATTAAGTTCAGAGTCACCCTCTCTACAGAGCCAGACCCGCCTGAAAAGACGTGGTCCCGGAGCCAAATCATAAGATACGCGACTAATACTGCTTTTGGCGACATCCGATAGGTGAGATGCCAAAAACAGCTATAGGAGCGTTCATCCGACTGCTGGTCCTCGTTCTCTAAGGGATTCTTCTCGCCCAACCTGCTCATTTCAGAAAGCACCTCGTTGCGAGAAAGTGCCGGTAGAGTAGAAAAATGGGAAGGATCCTCTTTGTCCTGCCTAAAGATGTGATCTCTCCAAGCAGTCACATGAGGCTGCGTCCCGCCCCTATCCTTCTTCTGCATATAGTAGTGATGACTCACTACTTCTTTGAAGACAGCTATCATCTCATCAGCTTTGTCTCCCAAGACCTGGAATTCTTCAGGGGAGTTTTGATACCTCGTACATCTCATGAAGCGCAAGCCCTAGCTCCCCCACTGGAGTGAAGAAGGTCCCGGTATGGGTATCAAACATCTCCAAAAGCGCAAGGAACATGTGCCTGTTAATCTCTACACCTGCCTGAGTGGCACGGACTGCGGCGGTCAGCCCAATCTCTTGGAGCTCAGTCTGAAACCGCGACAGGATCCAGTGTGTCAGTTTGTCCCATTTTGAAACATAATGGCACCAACCCTCTACCCGAAATTCTCCCTTGGGGTATGATTGTTCCATCAACAACATGCGACGAGCAAAAGTCGAAGCACCCAAGGCAAAAGTATTGACGGGAACATCGCTATAAATACTCCCAAGACGAAGAGTCCGCCAGGTGTAAGAGGTACCAGCTCGCGAGGCGACCAGAGTATCCCTCTGATCAGAAGAAGAATCAATTCTGATGAGGCCTGTTACCGCTCCTCCTTGAGATGTTGTAATGTCCCAGGACATTCTTCTTTTAGAAGCAAGCCGACAGAAAGTTAACAAAGGCCATTGACGTTCAAGCTGCCTGACGGTCATATGCACGCCCCTGGCTGTAAAGAACCAGTCTTCTTTGACCTTCAGCACCTGGGCTTCAGTAGAAGAAAGGCGGTCCCCGAACAGGAACTCGGGCTTTAAGAAGGTCACTTTATCGGAAGTGGCGGATTTCAGAACGCCACGTTCCATCATCCGTTTAAGGAACCCGTGATGTTGTTCCCGAATTTGAATCATTCTTTCGGGATGCTGATCCAACATAATAGCCGCTTGAGCAGGGTTTATCACCTCTTCATCATAATCTACTCCCATCTGACAGAATACAACGTCCAGGAGCACTTCGTTCAAGAGTAGAATAGTCATCGACACTGACACAAAAAAATGCAAAGATATTAGAAACAACACAAAGATCAGAGCTTCATGCTCGTCAGATGCACGTATTAAGCGCATCTGAAAAAGGAGCCTCAGTGCATCATCAGGGTATAAACCCATGCGCGTTAGCGGTAGAGCCTGAGCAGGGCGTGAGCCCATGCGCGTCAGCAACGGCTTCGGCGCATCATCAGGGTGTAAAACCCATGCGCGTCAGCAATTAAAGCCACAGTGCATGATAAAGGCCTGAGCCTATGCACGTCGGCGGGAAAGTTTTCCACATCAATAGGAGATAATAAAGCTCACCGACTACCGCCGGCCAAACTTCGACAGGCGGGCGTGGAATGTCACTCACGACAGCCTCTACCGGCTCCTTCTCCTTCCCCTCTCCTTTGCCGGCACCGCCGCGAGGAGTCTTGGGAGCCATTCTAACAGAGAGGAAGAAGTTAGGGTTTTGAAGAAAGAACTCTAAAGGAGGCAAAGGCACAGAGTAGAAGAACTCTCCACCTCTCACCTATTTATAGGCCGCGGTCGCACGCGTGAACCGATGACGAGTGATCTCAGCCGTCGCCTCGGGACTTGTGAAGATAGCAGCAGATAAAACCAAAAGATCATCATTAATCTTTTCGGTTACCGAGGCATTATCAGATTCATTAATTGAGAAGAGCATGCGGCTGAACAGGCATGCGCCCCAATAGTCATGCGCCCTGATCGCCATGCTTCTTATTCAAAGTATTCCAAAACTTATTCTAAAGTTTTGAAAACTTTGAAGGGGGTCTTGTAGAAGCATAGAATTTCACAACCAGAAAGACCATGCGCCAGACACTACATGCGCCAGGACTCTCACAGAACACTTCACAGCAAAGTCAATAACCATAGACATTTGAAGAAGGACTTTTTTATTTATATATAAAAGTCTATTACATGTCTAGAAAAGGTTGTACAAAGGAGAATTTCTACAAGGAAAAGATCCTAAGTCTACAGCCAGCGGCCACCATGCGCCTCCAGATAGGCGCAGCAGTCATCATGCGCTGCCAGTCACCATGCGCTGCCAGTTAGGCGCAGCAGATGTCATGCGCCTCCAACCAGGCGCATCCCGCCATCTCTTCAGCAGCTCAGTTATGTGCATCCCTTCAGCAGCCCAGTTATGTGCCACTCTTCCAACCATGCTCACCTGGCCGAGCAGGGGTGTGCCGCTCTTCCAACCAGGCTCACCTGGCCGAGCAGGGGTGTGCCACTCTTCCAGCCAGGCTCACCTGATAAATGCTTCGATACACAAAGCATTTAACCCTCTGGCTGGAACCAAGGAAGAGAAGAGCACCGCAAATCTGTGGCCAGGAGAGGCTTCGAAAGAGCCTCCAAAGGCCAAGGAAGACCGTGATCGAAATCACGGCGAAAGGAGCAGCTTTCAACACAATCAGAGTGGGCAGCACCCACTTTGAAGGAAGAGAGAGCCTAGCACCGCCACTCCGATCTACGGCTCTTCCGGAACAACGGAGACGAGGCTCGAGCATCCCTATCTTTGGATGCAACAGGCACCTTCCGTCTGCCTCAGAAGCCCTCGACTCCGTCTTTTGGATGTAACAGTCACCTTCAAGAGCATCAACGACGACATGGCGTCTCATCTTCACCCTCGGGAACACTTCGTCAATAGAATGCACCCGAAAACCCAAGTTCATGTCAGAGGTACGTGAGGGAATGAGAAGCAAACCTTCTCTCCATGCCACTATTTATAGGCCGGGCCGATCAAACCTACGCGCCAAGTGGATGGCTCTCCGAATTCCGTGCAATGAACTCACATTAAATGGATGAACCGGACGCCTCGACTTCAGCCAAGCGGCTATTAAAAGCACTCGAGAAGCGAAACAGCCGCATCATCAAAGACGTGTTGGATGCGCCGGCTGGTCAGCGCATCATACCTCTCAAACAGATGCGCCCTGTACCGAGCGCATCAAAGGGGATGCGCCCCCATACGCCTAGTGGAACGTCAACCGATGCGCCCACTCAGCTGTCCATCGAATGTCACCAACATTAAATGCTGAACTGACAGAGTTGGCAGCACGCCTTCCCAAGTCTGAACGGCTGACAGCTTTTGCAAAAAACGAAGCATCCACAACGTCAGCATCATCATGACTCTGTCCCGACGGCTACTGCCACGTGGCCACTCGACCACCCGCATGCGCCTTCGCGACCATGCGCCCAAACCTGTATGCGCCTCGAAAGCCATGCGCCTCAGACCCTTCACTGATCCCTAAAGACAGAAGAAGAGTCTCCAGTTGAAGCTTTGCATGCGCCTCAAAAGCCATGCGCCCCAGACTGATCTCTGATCCCGAAAGACAGAAGGAAAGTCGCTTGCATGCGCCTCAAAAGCCATGTGCCCAGAACGGCTCGTGACTCCTAAAGGTCACGAGCCAAAATCTCATCATGCGCCCAATCCAAGGCGCATCCCACCAAATCATCCCCCCACCAAATCAGAGATCTCCAAGCCATGGGTCGACGATACGTGTCCTTTGACTCAACTCATCCAAGATCTCAGCAACAGAAAGATCTTCTCCTCTGCTACGTGCCGGCTCACAACAGCAGTATGAAGAATTCAACCCCGCGAGTAGGGCACATCATCCATGTGCCTCCATCAGCAATCACCACGTGGCGTCCCCACGTCCAGGTACATCCTACATATGCGCGCATGAGCAGCCAGCCTGCAGACTATATAAATAGAGGGATCATTTCCTTCTTCCACACCTACATAGAGACAGAGACATACATACGAATAATCCAGACAGAGATCATCAGAGAGGCAGATACAGACACTCAACGTCTTCCTCCTCTCAGCCAGCTCCAGCACCCAGAGCAATCTACACCTTCAGAGAACCGATAACCGTCGTCAGCCCGTCAACGGAGTCAACGCATTACCACTCACTCCATTGGCACTTAGGACCCAGATTAAACAAAAGTGTACTCCTAGGACTACATCTAAGTCCTATATTGTAACACTGTTCTGTTTGTATTAAGATTTACAATCAAACGATTTTAATGGCAAACAGAGGTGTCATGGTCCGAAGTTGCAAGGAAATCGAGAAGCATGATTAGCTATGAGTAAAGGGGAATAATTCGAAGAGAGTTTGAGCGAAGAGACACGTGTCATTTTTTTAGAAAATATTTCATAATATACTTGAAAAATAATTCTACGTAAATACTTAAAAGTATTTTATATATGTAAATTGTAAAAATACATTTTTATTAGTCCAGAAAAATACTTAAAATAATAAATCTTTTTAGGCAAAACTCTAAGTTGTCAAAATATTTTAAATAGTACTTTGAAAATAAATAAAAATAGTTTAGGGTTAAACCCTAATTTTGTCAAGATGTATTTTGAAAAATATTAATTATCAAATTTATTTAATAAACAGAATAATATACTAATAATTCTAATATAAAATCATAATTATAACACAATTATTAAAATAATACAAATGATATAAAACAATAAGAATAATTAACAGTAATAATAATCTAATAACAATACTAATAATAATAATAATGATAAAACCATAAATGACAGCAATGCTGTTCTTTAAAAATAAGAAAAAGAAGGGAAACAAAAATATATAGAAAGGGGGTTAGATGAGATCGGAAAGGGAAAAATGTGAGAGGGGAAGAGTATGAGAGAGAGAGGGAGAAGATGGGAAGAAGTGGGTTTACCAAAGGGCGGTCGCGGCGGAGTCGGGCGCCTAGCGCGAAGGAGAGACGACGCTGGTGGTGGCGCGAGGATTCGCTGAGGAGACGGCGCCGGTAGTGGCACAACATTTCGGGTGGCGTTGGGTGGCCGGAGGCGCGGCATGGCAGTGGTGGAGGCGCCCATCGCTGTGAGGGGAGCTCCGGCGGGCGGCGCAGGGTTCGTGAAGGCGGAGGTCGACGGATCGGGACTCGAGAGCGGCAGCAGAGGCGCGGCGGAGCCCGCAGAGGCTGGCGCACGGCGGAGGAATGCACACCGTGGTGGTTATCTAGTTCGGAAGTGGAGTCCGAGGCCGGCTCGTGACGAGGTGACCGGAGCGCAGCCCTCAAGTCGGGGCAGAGTGGCTCGAGGATCCAGGTGAGGTTTCCCTCTTCTCTTTCTATGGTGTTGGTGGGTCTGGGAGTAGCGATTGTGGTGGTGGCAATGTCGGTTGGAGATGGTGGCTATGGCCAGGAATTTGGCGGCGGCATGATCGGGTACGGTGACAATGGTTGCTGTAGCCGGGTATGGCTGCGGCGGCGGGGGTTGTGTTGATGGGAACGACAGGGGAAGGGTGGCCAAGTCGAGATGCACTGGGATCCGGTGGTGGTCTAATGGTGGTAGTGATGACGATAGGCTAGTGGTTCTTGGGTGGCGGCAGCGGCCTGGGATGGCTGGCCGTAGTTGCCAAGGGAGAGGGTGGAGTTGCTCGTGTCGAGACCAGGGGGTGGTGGTGATGCTCGGGTGACGGGAGTTGGAGAACGGCATCGGGCGTAGGGTTAGAGTTGCGTCGTGTCGAGGGTGTTTGACACGACGGGAATGGAGGTACGGATTTGTCGGCCCCGATTAATAATGTATTTGTATTGGTGGGGATTATAGTGGATAGGAGGCACGGACACGATGCACAATGGGGTAGAAATTATGGTTGAGAATTATGGTGGAGTACCTCTCCTTTTATAGGAGGTAGAAATTCCCAGTGGGATAAGGATTGGGAGGATTCAAATTCTCCCATAGATAAATTCCATATTAATTCAAATTGATTTAAAATTAATTTATCAAATCCAATTTAATATTGATAAAACTTATCTTTAATTTAAAAGCTATTTAAATTAAAGGTCAATAAAATCTTTTCCAATTTAAATTATCAAAATAATTCAAATAGTAAGTTAAACAAAATTTTAAATATCTTTTCCATAAATATTAAAATATAGCATTAATTAATTTCGAAAATCAAGAACATTTCTTAAATATTAAATCATAAAATAGCTTTTATAATTAACAAAAATATGTTAAAAATAAATTCCAAATTTTGTAAAATATTTGAAACACATTTCATATAACCCAAAATTTTTGAATCCCTACTTATTTTTTAAACAACGAACAAAATAACTATTTTATAAAAATAAAAATATTTATCATATTGTTTTGAAAACTAAAATTCTTCTATATAAATAAAATCTCTAATAAAAATGTTTTACAAAAATATGTACCTCGCACATATTCGCACTCGACGAGACATACGAAAATGCGGATTCGTACGCGACGTGTAATACGACTATGCGACGTACAAATACCAAGTAATTTTTTTAAATACTCAATTTATAAAAAAAAATTAAAGTAGAAATTTAGGGGGTTTACATCCTACCCAACTTACAAGAATTTCGTCCTCGAAATTTAGGAACAGGTAGGGTAGGTAGGGTTGAGGCAATAGAAATTTGATCAAGTTAAAAGGTATACAATGAAATTAATTTTCGAATAATCGAATATTACGATAGCTAGGTAAATGAATTCATGGGCATGATTTGGAAGATATCTCATGACAACTATCAAATTCGATCAACAAAATGTGTAATCCCCCAAAAATTTTAGAGAATTATTTTAATTTATTTTTATTTTATTATGTTTTTATAATTGGTTATTTATGTGGTGTTGAATTATTTTATATTTTTTTATATAACGAGTTTGGTATTTAATTGTGTAAATATTTTTATATGGTAGATTAGTAACACAAATGCTACACTTAGTGTTTGTTGCACAATCTCACTCAAAAATACATTTTTGAGTGATTACTAAATTTTTAAGAATTTTTAGATTTTATTCTAAATTTTTTATGATATGTTGTATTAATCAAATTATTTAGTAAATAACTAGATATAAAAAGTTTTGGTTACTTTTTAAATCAAAAGCCAGTGTAAATGACTTTCTACGGTATCTACTTGCCAAAGAATATTTTTTTTAAAATATTTTATAAGGTTTAATTAAGTTATTAGAATTTTTTTGTATATTTACTTGGTTTTATAATATATATATATATATATATATATATGTATGTATTACTGTTAAAAAAAATGAATTCACTGAACAGCACTGTTCAATGAACAGTGTTGTGCTTCCCCCCCCCCCCCCCCAAAACCGAGAAAACCAAGGGAACCAACCAGCAGCTCAGCTGCTTTGATGGAAAAAAAAGAGGGGGTCTTGCGGCTTACTGTTCCCAAAAAGGGAACAGTATATTACATTGAATGGGCCCGACCCCATATTCCCAAAACTGCTAACCCATAGTAGCAGTAGTAGCTGCAACCCCTAGCTAAAACCCGACCGACCTCCCCTTTTGTATTTAGTCGAGCAGTTAGAAACCCTAACTCATCCATCCATCTCCTCTCGTGGACAACCCTCTCAACCCTAGAGGTGATTCCCGACCCCCAGGCGACCCTCCTCACCGACCACCCCAATCGTCGGAGTTTCGCCGGGAAACCCACTGAAACGGAGAAGTCCTGTTTCGAAGCACAAGAAGAGGTACCCACTTCATCGTTTAAATTCTTCGTTCATAGTTGACGTTTTTCGAAACCGCGAGTAGCATTGGAGAGCCTATATGACCCTCTAGACATCCCACCTAGTAGTACCCTGTGCTACCAAACCATCGGGTCAAAAAATCGATTTGAAAAACACGAGAAAAACTGTTTTCTGGACAGTTTGAGCACAGCCCAACCACCCCTGTTCGATGTCTAATCCTGATCAATCCAACAGAGGGTTTTGGTAAATTTCTGAACAAAAATTAGAGAACACATATAGATCTTTAATTACCTTCTTGTAGTTTAAATTCTCATGCACTGTAGGCGATTATTTCTGAACCCAAAGATCGGGAAAAAAAACCAGTTTTTAAAATAGTAAAATTTAACAAAATCAACCGATACGGCGTGCGCCCCGACAAATCGGGCAATGTGGTCGTAAAATATATGCATCGAAAGGCGCGTATGGATGTTACCGACGTATGGGAACTGACGGGACTCGATTTCGTTGTGTGTGCGCGACGAAATCAGTGTGTATCCGTCGAGATACCCCCGTATCGACATTTTGCAAACTTGACCATAACTTTGTACACGTTTGCCGTATCGAGGCGAAACTTGTGCCATCAGGACCGTATCATTTTTCTGGTCCTGTATGTCAAGTTTGGTCCGATTCTGAGAAGGTCAAATCGGAACGCCTTTTTGGCGGGCGATTTTGTGCACGGCTCATCGGAATCCAAAACCGGACATACCGATGAGTTCCTCTCCTCAAACTGAATCCGTAGACATGTAGTTTGACGACTTTAGAGACCGTAGACTTTGGCACGCGTTTCGGTGCAAAACGGATCTAACGGCGGACATCGTTTTGACCCGAAATTATGATTTTGCCCCTGTTCCTGAATTAGACTTTTGGACAGGCATTTCCTAGGTATTTCTTTTATGCCAAATCTGTTCGTGATGTTTATTTCAGCATCCGAGGTCGTTCGTAAAAGTTGGCTTTCAGTGCTTCCTTATTCTGACGATTTGAGTTACCAGGCGTCGCCATTCTGCACACTACCTCCAGGCAAGATACCTTGCCACCAGCTGTTTATTTATTTAGCTCATATTTCATGCATTGTACCTTATTTTTTATGTAAAATAAACTGTGATACATGGCATAACCTGTTAGAACTTACTGTTCATTTATATTTCCTGCTGTGTATTATTTTCTTATATATTAAACCTAGATTTAAGGGACCACCTTTGTGTATTGCATCCATAGGCCTTGACACATTTGTACCACGAAGTTGTGAGTCACATATAGTACTCGGACATGCGTGATCGGCTGGCCACCGGTACGTATAAGCCGTGCGATAGGATTAACCGCTAATAGAGGTTGCATGCTAGTTTGACTTAGCGGTTATAGAGGTTCACTATTGTGGATACAGCATAGTAGGCATTGGACGGGGAGGACAATTCCTTAGCATATGGGCTTCGATGCACTTTCTCTTTTGTAACCCGTGAGCTCCGTCGGAGACGCGGGTCAGATTACCCATGATTACTGACGGCCACTGACAATTCTGCGGAACGTCATGCTCGTACTGATGGGGCCTCTGGTGCCCAAGGGGGACTACGCCGATCCTATTTAGCCAGGGCCCATGCGCAGGAAGGATTGTTCTTAACTATATTTTACTTAGAACGGTTAGGCACCTTTATCCGTTAGATATGAGTACTTTTGGTTTGGGTACTTGTATCTGACCATAACTTGGAACAATAACTTGTCGCGGATTAGTTCGTCACATCTTGTCCTTGTTTGGTTGTAGGTGTGGCTTACTAATTCAATGAGAAGGTATTGAACCTTGTTGGGGTCCGGATACCATATTAAATTTATAGCATAGAAAGATACGTCATCGTGAATTAGTTTACCATCTCCTGTCCTTGTTTGGTTGGAGGGATGGTAAGCTAGTTCAATAGGTGTGTATTGGACCATGTTATGATCTGATTTTACTTATTCTTATTGAGCAGTATTTATTCAGTTTATGTGGCATGTTCTTTTTGTATCTTGTTACGTCCCTCTGAGGACCTGGTGATCTCTCCAGGTATAGGTGCGCAGGACTTTCCGCAGGAGTATGGCTCCGGTATAGACTCATCCTTCACGCTCGAGCGAGTCGTACCTTCTGATCGCAGCTGTCCCTATTGGGTCGAGGAGCCTATTTAGTCATCATTTCTTATTCTACTTATTTTAGAGGTTAGACTCTACTTCCTTTCAGTTTATTCTAGTACCGGTAGTGGATTTGTCTCCTCCCGGTCAACAGTTACATTTTGACATTTACTTTGATTCGTGAGTTATCATTTTCTTTATATTTACTGTGGATGAGATATAGCTTTTACCTGTGGCTGTTTATTATTATTATTCACAATACAACTTATGTGTATATTCGAGATTTCCATATATTGGAGTATATCTCGTATATATGCAGCTGGCATGCCTCGTTCCTAGTCCTACGTATTTTGGGACTGGGGCGTTACATGTTTTTGTGGTGGCCCATACAGGTCTAGATAAATTGTTTGGTAACTTTTCCGTACCAAGCAAGCCTGCGTATAGGATTAGAAAATTTAGGATCTCATCCACATATATGACATTCTATCTCGCTTTCATTTCGAACTCCCAACTGCTTAACTTGGTTCCTTCTTGTTGAATTATTCTTCCGTAAATCCTTACCCCTCTTTTCGTACGTACTAGGTCCTCATGTTCCACAATTCAATCACATTACCAGTCCAACTCTTATAAGTTGGGTAGGAAGCCTTACAACCTAACTTCCTTTGACTTTAACCAAGGCCTTAGACAAGAAGACAGTAGGACGACTGCATAGGCACGAATATCGGACACGACTTAGATTCTTAAGTAGCTTAAGTTATTTATATTTTCTTTCATCGTTATCTTGCGTATTTGTAATTGAACTACCTTGACTAATGTTGCTATTATAGCCTAGTTTTGTGAGCTTACTCTCTCATCGAGCTTGTTCAGGACATATGTTTTATTGTGGGCGCCCACTGATACATTGTCTTATCAGAACCTGTGTATTGTGGTCTGATCAACCACAGTGCATTTGGTTCGCCTTTTGTATGATTTTATGTGGATTGAGATATGGTTAGCTTAACATATTCGCCCTATAGGATCTTATCCACGTGTTATTGATATTTTTAATTCTTTATTACACTCTCTTTCTATTGCTTGACTCAAAACCTATCTGAATCTATTCTAACATTGCCCTTATCTTCGTACCAGCAATATGACTCTACACAGCGGACTCACCTCGGCCCTAGCCATCACATCTGGTGATACAACTTCCCAGGAAGAACAGGTTTTCCCAATAACCCCGGTGACACCGTACCAGCTAAAGCCACAACAGAATACCACGAACCCATCGATGGTGCAGTAGGAAGCCCAAGTGCCTCCAGTCAGCCAGGTTGAGCAAACCACTACAGTACCACCAGGAGAGACTGCACCATACCCATTGCCTCGGCAGTTTTCACCACAGCTCGGACCCCAACTGCCTACACTTCCAACTGGTGCGGACCCAACCACCCAGTTCATGTATGCTATGATACAATCTCAGTGGCAACAAATGGAAATGTTGAGGCAGAGTATGATGACCTACTTAGCTAGACCTCCACCACCAGCCTCGGTACCCGATCCAACTCCAGCTCCATAACCATATCTGGGCTCCATTGCAGACTTCATCGACATGGGCCCTAAGAACTTTAAGGGTACCGAGGGCCCCTTAGAAGTTTCCGCATGGCTTATCAGCACCGAGAAATACTTGAGGGCATCCCAGTTGCCAGCAGATGATTGGATGACAGTAGTGGACTTACTCTTAGAAGACAATGCTCACCACTGGTGGAAGGCTGAAGAAAGACGACTGGGCACTGGAATCACATGGAAGCAGTTCTACGACCTATTCTATGAAAGGTTTTTCCCATCCACGTTCGAGACACTCTCTATGACCAGTTCCTTCATCTGAGGCAAGGGAACATGTCGGTAGATGAGTACGATGCAGAGTTCAGCCGTTTGAGTAGATTTGGTGAGACATTAATTCCGACAGAGCTGGAGAAGGCAAGAAGATTCCACCAGGGGCTCATACCAGAACTTAAGACTTTCACTACTACCCAATCTCGAGTCTCTCATGCAGCTGTCTTGGTGGAAGCACGTACCCAGGAGCTTCTTCGCAAGGAACAACAGGCACAGAGGCGCCCCACACCGGTAGCTGCACCTGTTAGGGCGACTCAAGGTGGACCAACCAGGAGGCCTATAGAGCAGTACCAGTAGAGGCCTACACCCTATCAGAAGCCCACCTGCAACTACTACAGGAAGAAGGGCCACATTCGAGATGGATGTCGGATTCGTCTCGGCTTATGCTTGAGGTGCGGATCGGAACAACACAGGCTTATCGATTGCCCCGAGCCGTCGAAGCAAGGGCAAGCATTTATAATGGCTGTGATAAACCCCCATCCTGAGATTAGAGATCTGGCAGGTATTATCCTACTTATACCCTTAATCTTTATTTAGTCATGGCTTAGCATTGAGCAATACATTCATTAACATAGGCAACATGCATGAGCACTATCTTTGGTACCATTAGAAATATCATGACTATAGCAAGCTTGTAAATAGAACTCTTGGCTTCTTCGTTAGAAATCTTGAATAGCGTGCCTTAAAACCTGTGCCTCCGTCACAACACTAGCCATGCCTTCCAATGAATTTTTACCCTCATGAACTCGACAAACCACCCTATACACATGACTCACAGGTCCCACACAAACACACAATCATGTGCTCCGTTTCAATTACACCTCGTGTGCGACTTATTAACCCTTAGAACAACCCCGGTTGAAATTCTCATTCCACTGTATTTTAACCATGCAAGACCAAACAAATCCCTCAAACAACTGGATGCCCATTATCCATTGTAAGACTAAGAATGCCCTATCTTGTAGAAAATAGTGGCAGTTAGAATTTTATTATGACCATCTCCACCCTCTTTCTAGAGACCAAGTTACGGAATGACTACCTGCTCTCCCTTCGTATGCAGTCCCACTATATTCTTCCATTAAGATTTGTTGTTATATCTTTATTTTAAGTTATTATTAATTTCAAGGACAAAATTTTTATAAGTTTGGTAGGATGTAATCCTCCAAATTATTTGGAGAATTATTTTAATTTATTTTTATTTTATTATGTTTTTATAATTGGTTATTTATGTGGTGTTGAATTATTTTATATTTTTTTTATATAACGAGTTTGGTATTTAATTGTGTAAATATTTTTATATGGTAGATTAGCAATACAAATGCTACACTTAGTGTTTGTTGCACAATCTCACTCAAAAATTCATTTTTGAGTGATTACTAAATTTTTAAGAATTTTTAGATTTTATTCTAAATATTTTATGATATGTTGCATTAATCAAATTATTTGGTAAATAACTAGATATAAAAAGTTTTGGTTATATTTTAAATCAAAAGCCAGTGTAAATGACTTTCTACAGTATCTACTTGCCAAAGAATATTTTTTTTAAATATTTTATAAGGTTTAAAGAAATCATTAGAATTTTTTTGTATATTTATTTGGTTTTATAATTATTAAATACTATATATATATATATATATATATATATATATATATATATATATATAAAATATATATATATATATATATATATATATATATATATATATATATATGTATATATATATGTATTACTGTTTAAAAAAAATGAATTAACTGAACAGCACTGTTCAATGAACAGTGCTGTGCTTTCCCCCCCCCCTCTCCCCCAAAACCGAGAAAACCAAGGGAACCAACCAGCAGCTCAGCTGCTTCGATGGAAGGAAAAAAAAGAGGGGGTCTTGCGGCTTATTGTTCCCAAAAAGGGAACAGTATATTACATTGAATGGGCCCGACCCCATATTCCCAAAACTGCTAACCCATAGTAGCAGAAGGAGCTGCAACCCCTAGCTAGAACCCGACCCATGAGAAACCCGACCGACCTCCCCTTTTGTATTTAGTCGAGCAGTTAGAAACCCTAACTCATCCATCCATCTCCTCTCGTGGACAACCCTCTCAACCCTAGAGGTGATTCCGACCCCCAGGCGACCCTCCTCACCGCCGTTGACCTTCCCATTCGTCGGAGTTTTGCCGAGAAACCCACTGAAACGGAGAAGTCCTATTTCGAAGCACAAGAAGAGGTACCCACTTCATCGTTTAAATTCTTCGTTCATAGTTGACGTTTTTCGAAACCACGAGTAGCATTGGAGAGCCTATATGACCCTCTAGACATCCCATCTAGTAGTACCCTGTGCTACCAAACCATCGGGTCGAAAAATCGATTTGAAAAATACGAGAAAAACTGTTTTCTGGACAGTTTGAGCACAGCCCAACCACCCATGTTCGATGTCTAATCCTGATCAATCCAGCAGAGGGTTTTGGTAAATTCCTGAACACAAATTAGAGAACACATATAGATCTTTAATTACCTTCTTGTAGTTTAAATTCTCATGCATTGTAGGCGATTATTTCTGAACCCAAAGATCAGGAAAAAAACCAGTTTTTAAAATAGTAAAATTTAACAAAATCAACCGGTACGGCGTGCGTCCCGACAAAGCGGACGACGTGGTCATGAACTATATGCATCGAAAGGTGCATATGGATGTTACCGACGTATGGGAACTGACGGAACTCGATTTCATTGTGTGTGCGCGACGAAATCAGTGCGTATCCGTCGAGATACCCCCGTATCGACATTTTGCAAACTTGACCATAACTTTGTACATGTTCGTCTTATCGAGGCAAAACTTGCGCCATCAGGACCGTATCATTTTTCTGGTCCTATATGTCAAGTTTGGTCCGATTCTGAGAAGGTCAAATCGGAACGCCTTTTTGGCGGGCCCGCGACCCACTCAAACGGGTGATTTTGTGCACAGCTCATCGGAATCCAAAACCGGACATTCCGATGAGTTCCCCTCCTCAAATTGAATCCGTAGACATATAGTTTGACGAATTTAGAGACCGTAGACTCTGGCATGCGTTTTGGTGCAAAACGGGTCTAACGGCGGACATCATTTTGACCCGAAATTACAATTTTGCCTTTGTTCCAGAATTAGACTTTTGGACAGGCATTTCCTAGGTATTTCTTTTATGCCAAATCTGTTCGTGATGTTTATTTCAGCATCCGAGGTCGTTCGTAAAAGTTGGCTTTCAGTGCTTCCTTATTCTGACGATTTGAGTTACCAGGCGTCGCCATTCTGCACACTACCTCCGGGCAAGATACCTTGCCACCGGCAGTTTATTTATTTAGCTCATATTTCATGCATTGTACCTTTTTTTTATGCAAAATAAACTGTGATACATGGCATAACTTGTTAGAACTTACTGTTCATTTATATTTTCTGCTGTGTATTATTTTCTTACATATTAAACCTAGATTTAATGGACCACCTTTGTGTATTGCATCCATAGGACTTGACACATTTGTACCACAAAGTTGTGAGTCACATATAGTACTCGGACATGCGTGATCGGCTGGCCACCGGTACGTATAAGCCGTGCGATAGGATTAACCGCTAATAGAGGTTGCACGCTAGTTTGACTTAGCGGTTATAGAGGTTCACTGTTGTGGATACAACATCGTAGGCATTGGGCGGGGAGGACAATTCCTTAGCGTATGGGCTTCGATGCACTTTCCCTTTTGAAACCCATGAGCTCCGCCGGAGACGCAGGTCAGATTACCCATGATTACTGACGGCCACTGACGATTCTGCGGAACATCATGCTCTTACTGATGGGGCCGCTGGTGCCCAAGGGGGACTACGCCGATCCTATTTAGCCAGGGCCCATGCGCAGGAAGGATTGTTCTTAACTACATTTTACTTAGAACGGTTAGGCACCTTTATCCGTTAGATATGAGTACTTTTGGTTTGGGTACTTGTATCTGACTGTAGCTTGGAACAATAACTTGTCACGGATTAGTTCGTCACATCTTGTCCTTGTTTGGTTGTAGGTGTGGCTTACTACTTCGATGAGAAGGTATTGAACCTTGTTGGGGTCCGGATACCATATTAGATTTATAGCATGGAAAGATACATCATCGTGAATTAGTTTACCATCTCCTGTCCTTGTTTGGTTGGGGGGATGGTAAGCTAGTTCAATAGGTGTGTATTGGACCATGTTATGATCTGATTTTACTTATTCTTATTGAGCAGTATTTATTCAGTTTATGTGGCATGTTCTTTTTGTATCTTGTTACGTCCCTCTGAGGACCGGGTGATCTCTCCAGGTAAAGGTGCGCAGGACTTTCCGTAGGAGTATGGCTCCGGTATAGACTCATCCTTCACGCTCGAGCGAGTCGTACCTTCTGATCGCAGCTGTCCCTATTGGGTCGAGGAGCCTAATTAGTCATCATTTCTTATTCTAGTTATCTTAGAGGTTGGACTCTACTTCCTTTTAGTTTATTCTAGTACCGGTAGTGGATTTGTCTCCGCCCGGTCAACAGTTACATTTTTGACATTTACTTTGATTTGTGAGTTATCATTTTCTTTATATTTACTGTGGATGAGATATAGCTTTTACCTGTGACTGTTGTTATTATTATTCACAATACAGCTTATGTGTATATTCGAGATTTCCATATATTGGAGTATATCTCGTATATATGCAGCTGGCATGCCTCGTTCCTAGTCTTACGTATTTTGGGACTGGGGCGTTACAAAATGTGTACTTAAAATAGGCAAAAATCACTTCCACCATGATCTTACAATTTATTCAAAATCTAACTTGTTTTTTATATTGCCATAACTCTTGGCATAATCACCGAGGCCTTTCTATATTCAATCTTTAAAATTCAACTTGTGTTTTATTTTTTTTGATATTGTCACAACCATCGATATATTCATCAATGTCTTTTCGCATTCAACCTTTGTCTATTATTCTTCACAAAATTTTATAATCCAACCATTTTTTTTTTGAAAACTTTTTTTTTCAAAGTTTACTCACAAAATACCGAATTCCCACTGTATTTATATATCGAATCCGCTATCCGAACGATCGAAATTAGATAAGTCCAAAAATAAATTTAAATTTTTCTTCTCTCCGTCATATCTATAAATAAATAGATATTTTCTCCAAATAGATTTCGTCATTCATACTCTCCACAAAATAGATATTCAATGAATCTCTATCCTTCTTTTCCAACATAAATATGTGCATTTCCTCAAGCTTTAATTTCCTTGAAATTCAAATTTCAAAATCTTTAATCAAGATAGTTGAAGTAAAGTCAAACTCTTCTAGAAAATTTATATTTATTTATCAACATAAAGTTATCCCTTATGCACCAACATAAACTTCATTTCAACTTTGGATTAATCTCAAACCTTTTTGCACTCGCAAATATACTATCATTTGATCTTTCCAAAACATAATATCACACCTCATAATCAAATAGCACATTTAACTAATGTCTCATAATCACGTATCATTTTACTTGATTAAGTCACTAATCTCCTTTATGATGCCTTCCAATCTAGCCCCTGTCTAACCAAAGGGTGTCATGATCACATATTTATCTAAGCCTAAGGAATCACAAGAGCAAGGTTGCATGAATAATAGCAGAGCAAAGTAAAATTTTCAAAGAGAAAAATCAAAACGATTTAGAAGAAAGTATTGGTTAGGCTCAATGGTCGTGATAGGGTTTGGATAATAAATACTAATTTCTGCACAAAAATAAAATTTAAGGGCCTAAGCAATTTAAGATACTGTACAAAAATAAAAGGCACGGGTTAACAATAAGCACAGGCTAAGCATTTAAGAAATTAAGTAGAACACCATCACATATCGGGTTGAAGGAATTGAGTCGAGATCCATGGTCGGTAAATATATCAGTATCATGGTACATGTTACAGTTTAGCTTATTCGACCCGAAAGTCGTATCAAAAAATTAGAGTACAAGAAGACGCGTTTTAGTGGGACATGATATACCGACATGAAGGTGGGCTTGTCTAGGTCTTGCATATGAAATTTGTTACATAAAAAGTCTTGTGCTGTGCTCCAAATACTGAAGTCACGGTAAAGGACACAAAAGAATTTAAAATAGAAAGTGGGAGTTCATGAGATAATGATCAATGCACAAAAATAAATGACCAAGCTAAGGCATGAAATAATGATAATTCAGATTCGAATAAATCAAGGTAAAATAAGTTAGAATACTGTTTCTAAAGATATGATAGCCATTTAGATGGAGTATGAGAAAGTCACGATAAAATCTAGGTTTGAGGGGAAGTCGAGTGAGTCAAGATTGAGATATCTTTACATAGTCTGGCAGATGACTTAACTACACTCGAGTACATACAACTATCATAGCAAATGTGGAATACTTGTATCCTATTAGGGTGACTTGCTTGCTTCTTGGTCCTCTATTAATATATGATCTAATTTCAAATTTCAAGTTCCTCAACAGTTTCGAAATAAAATCTCAAGATCCTCCATCAAGTATTTTAATCATAACTTAAAGTTTAATTTCCTTTAAATAAATTCCAAATAACCTTCATCATATCTAATGCAGCACAACTACACTTTCATAATAAGCCATCACTTTTAAACTTTTCCAATCCTCAAATGTACCTCGAGATAAACTCTTAGCCCGTTTCATCAATCGCAAATCATGTAAATCAAACTAAATCTTTTTTTACCAAAATTTAAATATCCATAATCAAGGCTTTAAACTTGAAATCTAATTAACTTTTTAAATCATAGATCATATGACCCAATTTAAAATTTAAAATTTTTCCTTCAAAGTCGCTTTCATATCCTCCAAATATTTTAAAAAAAAATATTTTTTTACCATCATCACTTCAAACTCAAAATTAAATAAACTTATAAATCGTACGACTCAATTTTAAACCTCAAGCTCTCTCAAACTAAACTTTCGTCTTCTCTAGTTGTCTAGAAATCATAATTAAAACTCCTTAAATAATCTCGTGATAAATTTTATAATATTACAATCCAAACTTTTAAAGTTAACCGTAAATCATGCGTCACAATATAAAAACTTAAGTTATTTCTCAATCGATTTCATATCCCTAATAAATCATAACTATTTCACCATTTCAAAAAATTCGTAAATCAAAAATTTGTTTTCTCGATCTAGCTATCTTCTTGTGTATACCACCTTGTAATAATAAAATTCTAACTATCCTGTGAAGGCGGTAATATGCTACTACCCAACTTGGAATTAACTAATCCTTAAGATCATATCTCTAGGAAAAATAAATGCCTTTATACTCAAATATAACCTCAATAGATATTATTTGTTAATATAACCCTTCTAGCCATAGGGTTGACCAATAAGTATATAGTAGTGTAGTCATCTTTCTAACCATGTTTAAGCACGAGATGATAGGGTGTTGGTAGAAAGAGTTCAAGCAAGATGCAAAAATCAAGGGAAGCCACGGTAGTCGGAATATGAAAATCAAGAAAGGTCAAGGAAGGTGATCAAGTATGTGGATGAGATTCCTAGATTCTAATCCTATATTGCAGGCCCGCTCGGTACAGTCATGTAACCGAAACGGCAAACTTGACCTGCATGGGCCACCACAAAAACATGTAACACCCCAGTCCCAAATACTTGAGACTAGATACGTATCATGCCAGCTGTATACATACGAGTAAATGTACGGCTCGTATGTACAGATAAGCTATAAAATATAGAAAGCCAAGACACTAAATCTCATCCACAAAGATAAATAATAATATAAAAGCAACTTTGAGTTTGTCATGTATACAATCGTTGGGCGAAGACAAATCCACTACCAACTAATTTAAATAGGGAAAAAATATACAAAGAAAGTGATTGGTCGAGCGAAGCAATGATGAGTCCAAAAGCAGTCATCACGAAGGAAGGAATGGCCTTAGCTAGAGCACCTGCAAGAAATTACGAACATATACCTGGAGAGATCACCAGGTCCTCAGAGGAACATAACAAGAAACATAATATCATGCCAATAAACTGAATAATAAGGCTCAACAGAAAAGTATGCATGAGTAAAGGTTCCTAACCATTCTATGTGATATACATTTTGAGGACAACGTTCTACGCAGGTGTTGTAACGGATTCACGCAAGCAAGTAATAAAGAGTGGCCGTCAAGTAGCGCTCATACGAGACGCTATCGGCCCGAGCAGAAGGTAGTGCTCATAAGAGTCATCCTTGGCACAAAATGTGTGTAAAAATAAATGTAGCCCCTACGCTAATAGCTGTCTCCTCCCCTCAATGATACTATACATGTGTCGACTCCACGATACTGTTTAATCCTTAATAAATGCCAAGTCTTCTACACAAATCTATTAGCAGTTATATCCTAACGCACGACCTGTACGCCCCAATGATCAGTCAGCACGCAAGTCCGCATCTATATGCGACTCACAACTCGCACACAATCCGTGGCACATCGTGACAGTTTATGAGATACACTAAACATACGGTGGTCCATTAACTCTAAGTCAATTGCATAATGTATAATAATTTGCATCTATATATAGTTTTGAAAGAACAACATAAAGAAAAAGCATGCATGATATTGAACAAGAAATTAAACAGTAAAGGCAAGGTGTCTTACCTGGTGTGTCGCCTGGTGTGGTACAATATTCTGACAAGTCTTGATTGTCCGATAGCCATGTTCGAGGTGTCATGGTCCGAAGTTGCAAGTAAATAGAGAAGCACGATTAGCTATGAGTAAAGGAGAATAATTCGAAGAGAGTTTGAGCGAAAAGACACGTGTCCTTTTTTTAGAAAATATTTCATAATATACTTGAAAAATAATTCTACGTAAATACTTGAAAATATTTTATATATGTAAATTGTAAAAATACATTTTTATTAGACCAGAAAATACTTAAAATAATAAATCTTTTTAGGCAAAACTCTAGGTTGTCAAAATATTTTAAATAGTACTTTGAAAATAAATAAAAATAGTTTAGGGTTAAACCCTAATTTTGTCAAGAAGTATTTTAAAAAATATTAATTATCAAATTTATTTAATAAACATAATAATATACTAATAATTCTAATAATAAAATCATAATTATAACACAAGTATCAAAATAATACAAATGATATAAAAATAATAAGAATAATTAACAGTAATAATAATTTAATAACAATACTACTAATAATAATAATGATAAAACCATAAATGACAATAATGTTGTTCTTTAAAAGTAATAAGAAGAAAGAAAAAACAAAAAATATAGAAAGGGGGTTATGAGATCGAAAAGGGAAAAAGTGAGAGAGGGGAAGAGTGTGTGAGAGAGAGAGGAAGAAGATGGGAAGAAGAGGGTTTACCAAAGGGCGGTCGCGGAGGAGTCGGGCGCCTGGCGCGGAGGAGAGACGGTGCCGGTGGTGGCGCAACGATTCGAGTGACGTCGGGTGGCCGGAGGCACATCATGGCAGTGGTGGAGGCGCCCATCGCAGCGAGGGGAGCTCCGGCGGGCGGCACAAGGTTCGTGAAGGCGAAGGTCGATGGATCGGGACTCGAGAGCGGCGGCAGAGAAGCGGAGGAGCCCGCAGAGGCTGGTGCACGGCGGAGGAACGCACACCGTGGTGGTTATCCAGTTCGGAAGTTGAGTCCGAGGCCGGCTCGCGGCGATGTGACCGGAGCACAGCCCTCAAGTCGGGGCGACGTGGCTCGAGGATCCAGGTGAGGTTTTCCCCTTCTCTTTCTATGGTGTTGGCGGGTCTGTGAGTGGCAATTGTGGTGGTGTCAATGTTGGTAGGAGATGGTGGCAGTGGCCAGGAATTGGGCGGTGGCTTGATCGGGTACGATGACAATGGTTGTTGCAGCCGGGTATGGCTGCGGCCGCGGGGGTTGTGTTGATGGTGAATGATAGGGGAAGGGTGGCCGAGTCGGGATGCGCTGGGATCCGGTGGTGGTCTAATGGTGGTAGTGATGACGATAGGCAGGTGATTCTTGGGTGGCGGCAGCGGCCTGGGATGGCTGGCCGTAGTTGCCAAGGGAGAGGGTGGAGTTGCTGGTGTCGAGACCAGAGGGTGGTGGTGATTCTCGGGTGACGGGGAGTCGGAGAACAGCATCGAACATAGGGTTAGAGTTGCGCCGTGTCGAAGGTGTTTGACACGACGGGAATGGAGGTCCGGATTTGTCGGCCCCAATTAATAATGTATTTGTATTGGTGGGGATTATAGTGGATGGAAGGCACGGACACGATGCACAATGTGGTAGAAATTGTGGTTGAGAATTATGGAGGAGTACCTCTCCTTTTATAGGAGGTAGGAATTCCCAGTTGGATAAGGATTGGAAGGATTCAAATTCTCCCATAGATAAATTCCATATTAATTCAAATCGATTTAAAATTAATTTATCAAATCCAATTTAATATTGATAAAACTTATCTTTAATTTAAAAGCTATTTAAATTAAAGGTCAATAAAATCTTTTCTAATTTAAATTATCAAAGTAATTCAAATATTAAGTAAAACAAAATTTTAAATATTTTTTCCATAAATATTAAAAATATAGCATTAATTAATTTCAAAAATCAAGAATATTTCTTAAATATTAAATCATAAAATAGCTTTTATAATTAACAAAAATATGTTAATAATAAATTCCAAATTTTGCAAAATATTTGAAACACATATAACCCAAAATTTTCGAATCCCTACTTATTTTTTAAACAACGAACAAAATAACTCTTTTATAAAAATAAAAATATTTATCATATTGTTTTGAAAACTAAAATTCTTCTATATAAATAAAATCTCTCATAAAAATATTTTACAAAAATATGTACCTCGCACATATTCACACTCGACGAGACATACGAAAATGCGAATTCGTACGCGACGTGTAATACGACTATGCGACATACAAATACCAAGTAATTTTTTTTAAATACTCAATTGATAAAAAAAATTAAAGTAGAAATTTAGGGGGTTTACAGGAGGAGCAGTAGCAATGCTACGACGAGAAAGCTTGAGGAACTTGGGCTCGGGGTCTAGAGCACACGTGGATAAGTCAATATCAAAATGCTGAAAGATGCGTGGGATAATCATCGCATAAGAGAGGTTGCGGTCTCTTCCGCGATATCTACCCATCATCTAAATGATAGTCTTAGGGACAGAAAAAAGAATCCCCTTAAGAATGTAGTATAAAGCAAAGAGTTCTAGGGCAGTGACATCATCTTTTGAAGTAGATTTTGGAAGTAGAGTGGAATAGATGATGCGATGTAATTCGTAGTTAAACAAGTTCAAGTTATTGGCCTTGAACTTTCCAGGACGAGCACGTGCAGGCGCACAAAGCTCATTCTTGAAACTAACAAGAGTCGTGCCCTCGGGGAAATCGAAGTCAGTGATGTCATCGAGCGGGTACCTTCGTTTGGAAGACCAAGGATTTCTGCTAGCAATGTATCATTAAACTCGATATCTATCCCGCCAACACGAGTTCTTGCGGTAAAAGTGTCTAACACGAAGTTACAATAAAACAGTCAAATGGCATTAGTGGCGATAGGGAATTGTAAAGTAGCAAAATATTGTAACCCTAATGCCTCAAAGTATGGACGGGGGTCAAGAAATACAGTCCACTTAATCGGAGATCCTGTGCATATAGTATGCATAACAAAAACGGCATACCAAAGCAAGGCTTGGTCGGGAGTTTTGAAATAAAACTCATCCGATGCACCGTCATCCAATTGGACTGGGGAAAAGAGGGAATCCGAATTCGGATCAGAAGACGATGCCTCTTCACTGGCATTACTACCAAAATAAGTCATAATGGCGATAAAATTAGCGACTCCAGATAAATACGTCGCTAAGTTTTGTGATTTTAGCGACGTTTTATATTTATGTCGCTGAACGTCACTATCAGTGACGTTTGAGCGACAGTTAGCGACACCATTAATATTTTGGACAACTGATGTCGCATTCTAGTCGCAAAACGTCGCTAATTTTTCTATTCAGAGACGTTTAGTGATGCCACTTTTAAGATGTCGCCCGGTTTTAATAAATAGCGACGGTTAGCGACGTCTTTAAGTGACGTCGCTAAAACATTTCATACAGGGTTCTGGCCCGAACAATTTTTTATTTTTTCACCAAAAATTTTCTAATCTCCCGCTCGTGGCGACCCCCTGCCCGATGACCCCATCCCTCCGACGACCACCCAGTCTACTCCGCCGCTGCTCCAGCCCCGGCGACCCCGACCCATCCCCAAGTTGTGTCGGTAAACCCTAACCCTATCTCCCTTTTTCTGATGCAACACAGACACGACCCTTTCTGATGCGACACAGACACTGTTAGGGTTATATACTAAAAGCATCACTTTTTTAGTAACCTTATTTCCTTAAATTTTGAATGAGAATCATATGGGCAAATGTTTGCATATTGTATTTGTTGCAAGTGTTAATGCAAATGTCTGATATTCTATATTATAGATAATATGGTGTGTGTGGTGTCACACAGAAGATCATATTATCAGTTCCCTATGGAGTATATAAATAGTTCACAACCTAGATGGACTTGGACAATCTATTGGAAAGGTTGTAGTGTAATCTAGTATTAGTCTATCTTGACTATAGGTTTACACTAGTACACTTTGTGTGTATTGAACAGGACCACTTGAGGTTGTTCTCTTTGTACTGACTACATAAGAGAACAAACACCTCTGTTATTATAGATGCTTGTGCTCTTAACCCGGATATAATAACGGACATGTATATGTAGTGTACATTATTTTGACTCATAAAAGAGTAAGATTCATTATGGATCAACAACCTCTATGAATTGGGTAATAACATTGTATGTATGATGGGCTGTTGATTATAAATGGAATCCATGTCCCGATACATCGGGTTGATGATGTCCCCTTAAGGAGCTCATAAGGATTGTCATGTAAACACTGCAGGTGGATTATATCCGACATGACAAATAAAGTTGAGCGGTACTACTTAAGGATAAAAGATGTCGAATTAATATAGTTGTCAGTAAATTAATTTGATCGACGGACATACGATATCTTAACATGGGGAGCCAAACAAGCATATAATAAAAGGAGCCCACAAACATAATTTGGGATTAGGGAGGTAGTGCAACAACAGCTCATTAGTGGACCGAGCTATTGTTAATGGGCCTGGATTATGTGTTCGGGCTGAACACGGGATATCCAGATCCGTTAGGAGGCCTAATCCTAATTTCTCCTCATGGTCCCTGCCGTAGCCTATATATATCCTCTATTCTCTGGCCGCCAGATTACCGATCAGAAATCTGAAACTTTCTCTAAATTCGTGATTCACGTAAGGAGAGAAAGAGAGGGCTGCCAAGGAGAAGAAAAGGTTGGGAGATCGTCGGCCACACGACGTCCAACTCGAGAAAGGAATACGTGCAAAAGATCTTGGGGTCGTCCGCTCGAGATTGCCAGGAGTTACTTGTCTCCTTTCCGTCGCAGGTATAAATCGTGAACCCTAGTTTCCACCTATGAAGGTTTAGAACACGTATTAGATCTGTTTAACTTTCTATCGATCAATATGCATACCAAAGAAAGGGTCCTGGGAATCCCCAGTTCCATCAATTGGTATCAGAGCCACTTTGGATCTACGTATTGATTAATACGTCCATGTTGTCCAATAAAACTTGCTCTATGTAATAGTCGGTAGATGTAGATCTGTTCTAACTCGGTTTTGCAGGCATCTTAGATCCAACTATTATGGTCCAAAGCATGTTTTTTGATTGTGTTGTTTAAACCACGGACATGTCGTGGATGTTGTTGTTGCTGTGGATGTAATTAAAATCACGAGGGTTGATCGTACTTATTATTTTAATTTTTCAATCTAGATTATGTGTGAACTCCTTCGGGAGGCATAGGATTGATGTAATTTTAATTATTTTTGATCAATCGTGATGGCGGTGGTGGCTGTTTCTGACGTTGAACCCCGTATAGATTTGCGCAGAGCCAGATTTTGGATTCGGATAGTTGAGGACGGAGCAGCAAAGATGACCATAATAGTTGGATATTTTCTCTTATTTTTGTCTTTTTGCTTTTTCTGATTATGCATGTTTATTATTGTGTGGTGTTTTTTTTTTGAAAAACCAAGCCTATATTAATAATGGACAACATGGACATAATATCAACTAGTAGAAAAACCCTCATTGTTAAATAACTATGTGGGAGAGGATATTTATTTAGTTTAAATCCTATGGTCTCCATTACTGGTTTGTAGGTGATGTAATTATACTTGCGTGTTGGCTATAGTACTTTTCTCCATATCGGATGAGTATAATTATGAATCACCGGTACAAACTTCCTTAGGGATAATTGTAGAAAGTTACGTAGTATGTGTTCACTTCTCCATCTGAGTAATGGACTTAGTATTAAGTAATGGTATACACTTAGATACAAATAATGGTATCCTCCCCATCGTAGTCACTGCTATTATTTGTATGACCAGAGCAAGACCAGCATATTAATTTTATTTGTCATAAAGTTATGTTGACATGATAGTAAAATTAATAAAAAAAACCTACCTGAACAAAGTTGAATTTGTACACGTCCACACTATCGTGGCATGCTAAATTCATGGTGTTCAAGGTGTTGGTGAATTTCTTATTATTGTTTTGAGGGAATCAATATTTAGTTAATTCAAAAAGTTTTTTTGCCCTACATAATTTTATTTATGTGATTCTCAGGATTTCAAAAATGGGTTCTTTCACTCCACTTATGGTGATTCTTAAAGAAAACAAACTTACTGGACCTAATTATATTAACTGGAAACGTAATTTGGATATTGTTTTGACTGTTGAGGAGTACAAATATGTACTTGTTGAGGAATGCCCACCTAAGCCTGATGCTAACTCTGATGAAGAGGTCAAAGAGGCTTATAAGAAGTGGAAAAAGGCAGATGAGATGGCGCGATGTTACATTCTGGCATCTATGTCAAATGTACTGCAACATCAGCATCAGGCCATGGCCACTGCTTATGACATGATGTATAACCTCAAGGAACTCTTCGGACATCAGAGTAGAGCAGCTAGGCAGTCTGCTATGAAATGTTTGATGGATACAAAAATGGCTGAGGGTACACCAGTAAGGGATCATGTTCTCAAGATGATGGGTCATCTGAATGAGATGGAGATCCTTGAAGCTGAAATCGATGGGGAATCCCAGGTTGATATCATTCTCGGGACTCTGCCTAAAAGTTTTGACAATTTTTGCCTTAATTACAACATGAACAAAAGGTTGTATAGTTTGGCAGAACTTACAAAAGAGCTACAGGATGCTGAATCTCTCTTTAGGCAGAGTGGTCATGTTTTTATTTCTGAAAAGGCTTCTACTTCTAAGCCAAAAGGCGGTAAGAAGAAGAATAACATTCAGAAACAGACAAACTCAGCAAAGAAGAGCATGGGACCTCAAGGCGCGGTAAAAAAGCCGAAAGGCAAATGTTTCAAGTGCAAAGGGTCAGGACATTGGAAGACTGATTGTCCACTTCTCAAACAAGGAAACAAAGAAGGTATATCTCATTTACTAGTAGTTGAAACATGTTTAGCGGTGTTATCTACCGGCACCTGGTGTGTAGATACAGGAGCCACTAATCATGTCTGTAATACATTGCAGGGGTTCCAGGAAACCAGACGGCTCAGTGATGGAGAGATATGCTTGTTCATAGGTGATGCTACAAAAGTATCGATCGTTGCATTAGGAGATGTTACTTTATCTTTTGGTAGAAATAAGTTTTTGACATTGAGAGATTGTCTTTATGCACCTTCACTTAGAAGGAATTTAGTTTCTGTTTCTATGTTAGTTAAGGATGGATATTCAGTTTATTTTAATGATAATATTGTTATTAGAAAGAATAAACATTTTATCTGTTCTGGTGCATTGGTTGATAATTTGTATGTCATTAATCCTATTTTGCCCACAATGCAACTTATGGAAATGAATAATATGTCACCTAACTTAAATAAGAGAAAAGAACCTTCTTGTATGAACGAAATATATCTTTGGCACTTGCGATTGGGGCATATTAACCTAAGAAGGATTCAAAGACTGGTTAAAGATGGACCTTTGAGTTCATTGGAAGTGGAGGCATTACCAGTTTGTGAATCCTGCTTGGAAGGTAAAATGACCAAAAGGCCTTTTACGGCAAAGGGTATAGGGTCAAAGATGTGTTGGAATTGGTTCATTCTGATTTGTGTGGACCCATGACTATCCAAGCTAGAGGTGGATTTGAATATTTTGTCACATTTATTGGCGATTATTCAAGGTATGGATACATTTATTTGATGCGCCGTAAGTCTGAGTGCTTTGAGAAATTCAAAGAGTACAAGGCTGAAACGGAGAAACGTCATGGAAAATGTATCAAGTCATTACGATCAGATCGTGGTGGCGAGTACCTCTTTGGAGAGTTTAGAAATTATTTATCAGAGGCTGGAATTGCATCCCAATTGACTGCACCTGGAATGCCCCAGCAGAATGGTGCAGCCGAAAGAAGGAATAGAACTCTTATGGAGATGGTTAGATCAATGATGAGTTATTCGGATTTGCCAGATTCGTTTTGGGGATATGCCTTAGAGACTGCAGCTTATATTTTGAACTTGGTTCCTTCTAAGTCAGTACCTCTTACTCCCACAGAGCTGTGGATTGGGCGTAAGCCTAGTCTGAAATATGTTCGTATTTGGGGTAGTCCAGCACATGTGCTGAATGGAAAAACAGATAAGTTGGAATCTCGTACATAAGTACGCTTGTTTATAGGCTATCCAAGAGGAATGAAAGGAGGTTTATTTTATAGTCCTAAGGATCAGAAGGTCATTGTTAGCTCCAATGCCCGATTCTTAGAGGAAGACTATGTGATGAACCATAAACCCACAAGTAGAATTGTTCTAGAAGAACTGAGACATGAGACACCAAGTACTTCAGTACCAACAGTACAAGAGGATGAACCACAAATAACTGCACAACGTGTCACAAATGTTACACCACAACCGATAGTGCCTCGTCGTAGTGGGAGGATTGTGATACAACCTGATAGATATATGTTCTTGGGAGAGTCGTCAGACTTCGTCCCTGAGGAATAAGATTATGATCCATGTACCTACAATGAAGCACTCCAAGATAAACATGCAGAGTCTTGGCAAAAAATAATGATATCTGAAATAGAATCTATGGATTCTAATCAGGTCTGGGAGCTTGTAGAACCACCCGCTGGTGTAAAAGCCATTGGATGCAAGTGGGTCTATAAGAGAAAAAGAGGATCAGACGGTAAGGTTGAAACTTTTAAAGATCGACTTGTAGCAAAAGGTTTTACTCAAAGAGAGGGTATCGATTATGAGGAAACCTTTTCTCCTGTAGCCATGCTTAAGTCTATCCAAATTCTTTTACCTATTGCAGCTCATCTCGATTATGAGATTTGGCGAATAGATGTCAAGACAGCTTTCCTTAATGGAAGTCTTGAGGAAGACATCTATATGAAGCAACCAGACGTGTTCATTGAAAAGGGCCAGGAGCATCTTTTTTGTAAGCTCAAGAAGTCCATTTATGGACTTAAGCAAGCTTCCAGATCTTGGAACATATGTTTTGATCAGGTGATAAAATCCTATGGATTTGATCAATGTCAGGATGAATCATGTGTATACAGAAAGTGTGCCGGAAACGTGGTGGTGTTCCTAGTACTTTATGTGGATGACATCTTACTCATTGGAAACAATGTGAAGGTGTTATCTGATGTAAGGGTATGGTTATCCAAACAGTTTGATATGAAGGACTTGGGAGAAGTAGGTCACATTCTTGGGATCAAAGTTCTACGAGATCGCAAGAAAAGGATGTTGGGCTTATCCCAAGCTTCCTATATCGATACTGTACTAACTCGTTTTAGTATGCAAAATTCTAAGAAATGTTTCTTACCTTTTTTTTGCTCTATCAAAGGAGCAATATCCGAGGACACCTAAAGAGATAGAGAACATGAAGGCAGTTCCTTATGCTTCAGCAGTAGGAAGCTTAATATATGCAATACTATGTATGAGACCAGACATCTGCTTTGTCGTAGGCAAGGTCAGCAGATATCAGGCTAACCCAGGACAAGAGCACTGGACTACCGTAAAGCATATTTTGAAGTACCTGAAAAGGACTAAAGAGTATATGCTAGTTTACCAGGCAGATAGTTTAGTTCCCTTGTGTAAAACCACTAAATTTCTACTAATTTTTATTATTATTTTGGTACTGATTTAAAACTTGGTATTGTACGCCGCGTAGTCGTATTGTACGTCGCGTACGAAATTTATTTTCTTGCTCGTCGAGTGCGAATATGTGCGAGCGTACATATTTTTTTTTGAAAAATATTTTTTTATATAGTTCAAATAACATATATAATAATTATTGTATTTGTATTTTGCTTAAAGTTGTCTATTGAGATGACCAAAATCTTATTACTTTATTTATTTATATTTTTTGGTAATTTAGAAAACTATTTTATATTCCTTGCATATGAGGTACATTAAATTAAATTTATATATTTTTATTTTTGAAATTATTAAATATAAATATTTTATTGTTCGAAAAGATATTTAAAAATATTTTCGAAATTAATAATATTGGTATTTTAGAAAAATATTTTAAAATTATTGTGGCATTTAAATCTTGAGTTAAATTTATGGATTTATTTGAATAGTTAAATATTCGCAATTTGATTTATCCCATGTGATTTTTAAACTAAAATTTAATTAGATTTGATTTGTATTTGAATTTGGATTTATAATTGATTTAATTTAAATTTTCTAATTGGGTTTAAACAATTCCAATCTTTATCCTAATGGGAATTCTCACGTCCTATAAATAGGCAGGTACTCCTCCATAAATTCCAAAAAAAAAAATTCCACAATCCAATTTCACAACCAACTTAGGTGCATCGTGTCGGTGTCCAATATCTTATTCCAATTGTACAAATACAACTCTTTCCAAGTCGGACATACCCCGACGTCCACAAATCCTAAACCTAAATTCCACAATTTCCCAGTGCCTGCGACGGGCATCCGACGTCACGCACCGCCTACGCCACCAAGGGTTGACTCCCAGTCACCCCAACTCTGCTTCCATCGTCTCACCCACACCCACCACCAGCATCCCAAACAAACAAGCACGCCATCACACTCTCCGTCGCCATCAGCTACCCATCGCGACCGGCCATCTCCCAAAAACCCGAAAACCCTACTCTCACCGTCGTCTCCCAAATTCCGACCAATACAGGGAATTCCGACCAACACAGGGAAGCACCACCAGCCGCCCTACCGGCGATCCCAAAAGCCACCAGAAGAAGAAGAGAAGGGAAAACCTTACCTCCGTTGTGCTCGGTGAAGCCTCCCAGCGCTTCACCGGACCGAACCCAGAGCCGCCTCGCCTTATCCACTCTTCCACCCGTCTTCGGTCGGCCGCGCCCCCACGGATGGCCGCCTCCCGCTTCACCTCAGCCCCGCCTACCCCTCCGTCTCTCTCCACGACCGAGACACCGAGTCGCCGCGCGCTCGCCAGATCCGGCAAGCCGCCCTGGCCTCCTCCCTCCGCCTGCGACTCCCGACCACCGCAGCAGTCGACGACGACCGCCGCTCCACCGTCCGCGCCGCCGCTCCCATCCGCCTCTCCCGAAACCCGTGCCCTCTTCCACCGTGCCTGCTCGCCGGCCTCACACGCCGGAGCCGCCGCCTCGCGGAGCACAGCGCCACTCCGGCGAACCACCGCTGCAAACCCTCGTGAGATCCCTTTTCCCCAACTCTCGACTCTCCCTCACCTTCTACTTCCAAACAGCCGTTGAGTTTAGTATAATAAATAAATATATTATTATTATAATTATTATTACTGTCATCTTTATCTATTAGGGATACATTATTATAATTATAATTATTATTATTATTATTATTATTATTATTATTATTATTATTTACTTTACTGTTAAAAAAAATATTATTATTAATATTTATTATGATTAGTAGTATTATTATTTCAGGATTATTATTATTGTTATTATTATAATATTTTTTTATATTAAGGGTATAATTTTCTTGTTTAATATAAACTAGAAATAAATATGTATAAACATTTACAAATATGTATAAAAATAGGGTTTATCATTTTTAGCATTTAATTTCTTATACAAATTTTTGACAAAAAATATAAATGTAGTTTCCAAAATTATAAAATAAATTCTAGTATTATTTTTGAATACTTATCTAGCTAATAAAATATAATTTTTCTACCAAAATTATATTTTTTTGAACTTACAATTTAGGTTAAAAAGGATTTTTGTTTTCTTCAAGTATTTATCTAGATATATAATAAAATATGGTTTCCTAAAAAATGGTATAACTATATGTATCGATTATTTTCAAGTAGCTATTAAAAATTATTTTTGGTTAATAAAAGATATTTTCAAGTGGTATGAATATTTTTCTAAAATAAATACCCTTCTCCTCAAATCCCCGCTAGTTGTCACACTTACTTATGACTAAATCATGTTTTCCTTTTTTTTTCACAACCTCGAACCATTACGCACCGAACATGGCTATTGGACAATCGAAACTTGCCGGATTTTTGCACCGCACTCGGCACCACACCAGGCGACTCATCAGGCAAGACACCTTGCCTTTACTGTTTAAATTTCTGCTCAATATCATGCATGTCGTATTTATTTTTTAGTTATTTCTTTCTAAATTATATGTAGATACAAATTACAATATTTTATAAAATTGGCTTAGAGTTAAGGGACTACCGTCAAATTTAGTGTGTCTCATTGACTTGGCACGATTATACACGAGTTGTGTGTGAGAGTTGTGAGTATCATATAGAGGTCACTTGCGTGTAGGCTGATCCCCCGTGCGCATGCGTTAAGATATAACTGCTAATAGATTGTGTAGAAGACTTTGGCAGTTATTAAGGATTAAATAGTGTCGTGGAGTCGACACATGTACAGTATCATGGGGAGGGGGGAAGACAGTTATTAGCGTAGGGGCTACCTGTTCAGTACACATATAGATTTGGGCCGATAGTGTCTCGGATGAGCGCTACTTACTGCCCCGGGGCCGATAGTTCTCATATGAGAACTACTTTCTGCCTATAGTTGATAGTGCCTCTTATGAGCGCTACCTACTATTACTCTCTCTCCATCTATGCCGAACACTATAAGCTCCTGCGTAGAACGTTGTCTTCTCAAGGCGTATATCACATAGAATGGTTAGGACCCTTTACTCATGTATATTTCTATTAAGCTCTTATTATTCAGTTTATGGCATGATATTATGTGTCTTGTTACGTCCCTCTGAGGACCTGGTTTTTCTCCAGGTGTGTGTTTTCATGATTTCTTGCAGGTGTTCTAGCTAAGGCCATGACTTGCGCTCTATTCCGTCGTGATGATTACTCTTGGATTCGTCGCTTGCTCTCGCTTGCTAAATTCTTTCCTTGTATGTTTTTCGATATTTAATTTGGTTGGTAGTGGACTTTGTCTCCACCCAACTGTTGTGTACATGACAAACTCAAAGTTGCTTTATATTATTATTTATCTTTGTGGATGAGATTTAGTTGTCTTGGATTACTACATTTACAGCTTATGTATATACGAGTCGTACATTTACTCGTATGTATACAGCTGGCATGATACGTATCTAGTCTCAAGTATTTGGGACTGGGGTGTTACATGTTTTTGTGGTGGCCCATGCAGGTCAAGTTTATCACTTAGGTTACTTTACCGTACCGATGTGAGCCTGCAATATAGGATTAGGGTCTAGAATCTCATCCACCTACTTGACATCCTTTCTTGACTTCAAATTTCGAACACTCGTTCGACCTCCTTGAATTGCATCTTGCTTAACTCCTTCTACCGTAAATTTCTTAGTTTCGTGTTTAGTAAGATGACTACACTAGTATATGCCCATAGGTTAAACACATGGCAAGATAGATTGCATTGACAATTAATATCTATTGAGGTTATATTTGTGTAAAAAAAAAGCCCTTATGTTTCCTAGAAATTTGATCTTAAGTATTAGTTTATTCCAAGTTGGGTAGTAGTATATTGCCGCCATCAAAAGGATAGTTTAAATTTTATTTTAAATTTACAAGATGGTATATACAAGAGGATAGCTAGATCGGGAAAGCAAATTTTTATGAATTTTGAAATTGTGAAATAGTTATAATTTAAGTTTTTATATTGTGACACTTGATTTACGGTTAACTTAAGTTTGGATTGTAATATGATAGAGTTTATCTCGAGATTATTTAAAGAGTTTAAATTATGATTTTCTAGATGACTAGAGAGATGAAAGTTTAGAAGGGAAAGAACTTGAGGTTTTAATTTGCGCGAGTTATAAGTTTATTTAAATTTTGAAGAAATGATGGAATTTTTTTTTTAATTTTTGGAAGATATCGACTTTGAAAGAAAAATTTAAAATTTGTCCTATGATCTATGATTTATAGAATTATTTAAATTTCGAGTTTAAAGCCCTTATTGTGGATATTTAAATTTTGGTAAAAGTATGTTCATTTTGTGATATACAAGGAATATTTCGAGATTGATTAGAGATTTAAATTAAACTTGACAGTCTAAGTTAATTGGTAATTGTGGCGGAGTATCTTGAAAATTTTATTAAGAAATTTTGAGGAACTTGAAATTTAGATTAGATCATATTGATAGAGGACCAAGAAGCAAGCAAATGGGATACAAGTATCTCTCATTAATTGCCATGATAGTCGTATATATTCGAGTGTAGATAGTCATCGACCAAATCAAAGAACATATCTTTTGACTCACTCGACATTCCCTCAAACCTAGATTTTATCGTGACTTTCTCATACTCCATCTAAGTGGCTATCATATCTCTAGAAACTGTACTCCTAATTTATTTTACCTTGATTTGTTAGAATCTAAGTTATCTTTATTTCATGCTTTAGCTCGGTCATTTATTAGGTTCGTTAAATCATTATCTCATGAACTCCCACTTTCTATTTTAATTTCTTTTATGTCCTTTACCGTGACTTGGGTATTTGGAACACAACACTAGACTTTTCCTTCCCACAACTTTCACAAACAAGACCTACACGAGTCCACCTTCATGTAGGTATATCACGTGCCACTAAAACACGTCTCCTTGTACTCTAATTTTATATTACGACTTTCGGGTCAAAATGACCGGACTCAAATCTCTACCGTGAAACCAATATACTTTTTAACTATAGATAAGACTCTACTTTGACTCAATTCTTTCGACCCGAGGAATGCTTGTGATTCCTTTAATTCCTTAAATACTTAACTTGTGGTTTATCTTGAATACTAAATCCATTGTTTCATCACGCTACTAGCTTAACTCTTGCAAGTTAAGTAGAATGCCTCACAGTTTAGTATTTCCATTGTCCTTATGACTTATTGAGGAACTTAGACTGTTTTTACTATCTAGCGTACTTATATTTTGACTAGCTCGACTAAAACGCAACCATGTAGTCTAGTTTTGCAAGCTCACCCTTTATCAACAAGCTTGTTCACGACATATGTTATTGGAAGAGCTCCCACTAACATATTGTCTAATCAGAACCGGTGCATGATGGTCTGATCAACCATAGTGCACTTGGTTTGCCTTTTGTATATTGTTCAACGTGGATGGAGACATAGTTAACTTGGCCCTATAGTCTCCCCCGCGACTGCCTTGGCAATTCTTTCGAACTTATTTTGACGCCTTTGAACCACGTATTCGTATTCGATAACGCCTCCTTCGAACTCTATATTGCTTTCACCTTCACCTATTTTGGAAGGACGAATGCGTTATACTAGAACCTCCTTTAGCCTTCCTAGCGATTATGACCATACCGCAATATTTTTCTATTACTTAGATCACCATTCCTTACGACAAGATTTTGTCGAAACATTGCCATTGTTTATTCCCATCGATACCCCCTTGTATCTTCTCACCCCCTACTAATTCCTAATTTCGAGGACGAAATTCTTTTAAGTTGGGTAGGATGTAAAACTCCTAAATTTCTACTAATTTTTTTTATTATTTTGGTACTGATTTAAAATTTGGTATTGTACGCCGCATAGTCGTATTGTACGTCGCGTACGAAATTTATTTTCTTGCTCGTCGAGTGCGAATATGTGCGAGCGTACATATTTTTTTTTGAAAAATATTTTTTTATATAGTTCAAATAACATATATATTAATTATTGTATTTGTATTTTGCTTAAAGTTATCTATTGAGATGACCAAAATCTTATTACTTTATTTATTAATTATTTTGTGGTAATTTAGAAAACTATTTTATATTCCTTGCATATGAGGTACATTAAATTAAATTTATATATTTTTATTTTCAAAATTATTAAATATAAATATTTTATTGTTCGAAAAGATATTTAAAAATATTTTTGAAATTAATAATATTGGTATTTTAGAAAAATATTTTAAAATTATTGTGGCATTTAAATCTTGAGTTAAATTTATGGATTTATTTGAATAGTTAAATATTCGCAATTTGATTTATCCTATGTGATTTTTAAACTAAAATTTAATTAGATTTGATTTGTATTTGAATTTGGATTTATAATTGATTTAATTTAAATTTTCTAATTGGGTTTAAACAATCCCAATCTTTATCCTAATGGGAATTCTCACGTCCTATAAATAGGCAGGTACTCCTCCATAAATTCCAAAAAAAAAAATTCCACAATCCAATTTCACAACCAACTTAGGTGCATCGTGTCGGTGTCCAATATCTTATTCCAATTGTACAAATATAACTCTTTCCAAGTCGGACACACCCCGACGTCCACAAATCCTAAACCTAAATTCCACAATTTCCCAGCGCCTACGAAAGACATCCGACGTCACGCACCGCCTACGCCACCAAGGGTTGACTCCCAGTCACCCCAACTCTGCTTCCATTGTCTCACCCACACCCACCACCAGCATCCCAAACAAACAAGCACGCCATCACCCTCTCCGTCGCCATCAGCTACCCATCGCGACCGGCCATCTCCCGAAAACTCGAAAACCCTACTCTCACCGTCGTCTCCCAAATTTCGACCAACACAGGGAATTCCGACCAACACAGGGAAGCGCCACCTGCCGCCCCACCGGCGATCCCAAAAGCCACCAGAAGAAGAAGAGAACGGAAAACCTTACCTCCGCTGCGCTCGATGAAGCCTCCCAGCACTTCGTCGGACCGAACCCAGAGCTGCCTCACCTTCTCCACTCTTCCACCCGTCTCCGGTCGGCCGCGCCCCCACGGATGGCCGCCTCCTGCTTCACCTCAGCCCCGCCTACCCCTCCGCCTCTCTTCACGATCGGGACACTGAGCCGCCGCACGCTCGCCAGATCCGGCAAGCCGCCCTGGCCTCCTCCCTCCGCCTGCGACTCCCGACCACCGCAGCAGTCGACGACGACCGCCGCTCCACCGTCCGCGCCGCCGCTCCCATCCGCCTCTCCCGAAACCCGCGCCCTCTTCCGCCGCGCCTGCTCGCCGGCCTCACACGCCGGAGCCGCCACCTCGCGGAGCACAGCGCCACTCCGGCGAACCACCGCTGCAAACCCTCGTGAGATCCCTTTTCCCCAACTCTCGACTCTCCCTCACCTTCTACTTCCAAACAGCTGTTGAGTTTAGTATAATAAATATATATATTATTATTATTATTATTACTGTCATCTTTATCTATTAGGGATACATTATTATTATTATTATTATTATTATTATTATTATTATTTACTTTACTGTTAAAAAAATTATTATTATTAATATTTATTATGATTAATAGTATTATTATTTCAGGATTATTATTATTATTATTATTATATTTTTTATATTAAGGGTATAATTTTCTTGTTTAATTGAAACTAGAAATAAATATGTATAAACATTTACAAATATGTATAAAAATAGGGTTTATAATTTTTAGCATTTAATTTCTTATACAAATTTTTGACTAAAAATATAAATGTAGTTTCGAAAATTATAAAATAAATTCTAGTATTATTTTTGAATACTTATCTAGCTAATAAGATATAATTTTTCTACCAAAATTATATTTTTTTGAACTTACAATTTAGGTTAAAAAGGATTTTTTGTTTTCTTCAAGTATTTATCTAGATATATAATAAAAATATGGTTTCCTAAAAAATGGTATAACTATATGTATCGATTATTTTCAAGTAGCTATTAAAAATTATTTTTGGTTAATAAAAGATATTTTCAAGTGGTATGAATATTTTTCTAAAATAAATACCCTTCTCCTCAAATCCCCGCTAGTTGTCACACTTACTTATGACTAAATCATGTTTTCCTACTTTTTTTCGCAACCTCGAACTATTACGCACCGAACATGGCTATTGGACAATCGAAACTTGTCGGATTATTGCACCGCACTCGGCACCACACCAGGCGACTCATCAGGCAAGACACCTTGCCTTTACTGTTTAAATTTTTGTTCAATATCATGCATGTCGTATTTATTTTTCAGTTATTTCTTTCTAAATTATATGTAGATACAAATTACAATATTTTATAAAATTGGCTTAGAGTTAAGGGACTACCGTCAAATTTAGTATGTCTCATTGACTTGGCACAATTATACACGAGTTGTGTGTGAGAGTTGTGAGTATCATATAGAGGTCACTTGCGTGTAGGCTGATCCCCCGTGCGCATGCGTTAAGATATAACTGCTAATAGATTGTGTAGAAGACTTTGGCAGTTATTAAGGATTAAACAGTGTCGTGGAGTCGACACATGTAGAGTATCATGGGGAGGAGAGAAGACAGTTATTAGCGTAGGGGCTACCTGTTCAGTACACATATAGATTTGGGCCGATAGTGTCTCGGATGAGCGCTACTTACTGCCCCGGGGCCGATAGTTCTCATATGAGAACTACTTTCTGCCCATAGTTGATAGTGCCTCTTATGAGCGCTACCTACTATTACTCTCTCTCCATCTACGCCGAACACTATAAGCTCCTGCGTAGAACGTTGTCTTCTCAAGGCGTATATCACATAGAATGGTTAGGACCCTTTACGCATGTATATTTCTATTGAGCTCTTATTATTCAGTTTATGGCATGATATTATGTGTCTTGTTACGTCCCTCTGAGGACCTGGTTTTTCTCCAGGTGTGTGTTTTCGTGATTTCTTGCAGGTATTCTAGCTAAGGCCATGACTTGCGCTCTATTCCGTCGTGATGATTACTCTTGGATTCGTCGCTTGCTCTCGCTTGCTAAATTCTTTCCTTGTATGTTTTTCGATATTTAATTTGGTTGGTAGTGGACTTTGTCTCCATCCAACTGTTGTGTACATGACAAACTCAAAGTTGCTTTATATCATTATTTATCTTTGTGGATGCGATTTAGTTGTCTTAGATTACTACATTTACAGCTTATGTATATATACGAGTCGTACATTTACTCGTATGTATACAGCTGGCATGATACGTATCTAGTCTCAAGTATTTGGGACTGGGGCGTTACACCTTGGGGTATACAGGCTCAGATTTTCAATCAGATAGGGATTCCAGGAAATCTACCTCAGGTTATGTGTTTACTTTGGGAGGTGGAGCCATTGTATGGTGGAGTATCAAGCAAATATGTATTGCTGATTCCACCATGGAAGCCGAGTATGTGGCAGCCTCTGAGGCAGCCAAAGAAGCGGTTTGGCTCAGAAACTTTCTGTTGGACTTGGATGTGGTACCTAGTTTGCCTAAGTCGATTACACTTTATTGTGATAATAGTGGTGCAGTTGCAAACTCGAAGGAACCACGAGCACATAAGACTGGCAAACACATTGAGCGCAAGTACCACCTGATACGAGATTTCGTAAAGAAAAGAAAAGTTGCTGTGATCAAGATAGCATCAGCCGACAACCTAGCTGATCCATTTACAAAGAGCTTACCAGCTAAGGCTTTTGATAGTCATGTTGAGGGAATGGGAGTCAGATGTGTAGCATCATGGCTTTAAGTATAAGTGGGAGATTTGTAACAGTATACTGAAAAGCAATGCTTTGAGTATAAGTGGGAGATTGTTAGGGTTATATACTAAAAGCATCACTTTTTAGTAACCTTATTTCTTTAAATTTTGAATGAGAATCATTTGGGCAAATGTTTACATATTGTATTTGTTGCAAGTGTTAATGCAAATGTCTGATATTCTATATTGTAGATAATATGGTGTGTGGTGTCACACAGAAGATTATATTATCAGTTCCCTATGGAGTATATAAATAGTTCCCAACCTAGATGGACTTGGACAATCTATTGGAAAGGTTGTAGTGTAATCTGGTATTAGTCTATCTTGACTATAGGTTTACACTAGTACACTTTGTGTGTATTGAACAGGACCACTTGAGGTTGTTCTCTTTGTACTGACTACATAAGAAAACAAACACCTCTATTATTATGGATGCTTGTGCTCTTAACCCGGATATAATAACGAACATGTATATGCAGTGTGCATTATTTTGACTCATAAAAGAGTGAGATTCATTATGGATCAACAACCTCTATGAATTGGGTAATAACATTGTATGTATGATGGGCTGTTGATTATAAATTGAATCCATGTCCTGATACATCGGGTTGATGATGTCTCCTTAAGGAGCTCATAAGGATTGTCATGTAAGCCTTGCAGGTGGATTATATCCGACATGACAAATAAAGTTGAACGGTACTACTTAAGAATAAAAGATATCGAATCAATATAGTTGTCAGTAACTTAATTTGATCGACGGACATACGATATCTTAACATGGGGAGCCAAACATGCATATAATAAAAGGAGCCCACAAAAATAATTTGGGATTAGGGAGGTAGTGCAACAATAGCTCATTAGTGGACCGAGCTATTGTTAATGGGCCTGGATTGTGTGTTCGGGCTGAACATGGAATATCCAGATCCGTTAGGAGGCCTAACCCTAATTTCTTCTCATGGTCCCTGCCGTAGCCTATATATATCCTCTATTCTCTGGCCGCTAGATTACCGATCAGAAATCTGAAACTTTCTCTAAATTCGTGATTCACGTAAGGAGAGAAAGAGAGGGCTGCCAAGGAGAAGAAAAGGTTGGGAGATCGTCGCCTATACGACGTCCAACTCGAGGAAGGAATACATGCAGAAGATCTTGGGGGCGTCCGCTCGAGATTGCCAGGAGTTACTTGTCTCCTTTCCGCCGTAGGTATAATTCGTTAACCCTAGTTTCCGCCTATGAAGGGTTAGAACACGTATTAGATCTGTTTAACTTTCTATCGATCAATATGCACACCAAAGGAAGGGTCCTGGGAATCCCCAGTTCCATCAGACACGACACTGACCACTCCTATGATGCGACACAGACACGACCCTTCGAATACCAGAGCTCATGTCTAGGGCTACAAATGAGCCAAGCCATTACGAGCTGCTCGAAGCTCGGCTCGGTAAAAGCTCGTTTGAGCTAGGTTCGTTTAGTAAACAAGCCGAGCTCATGTCTAGGGCTGCAAATGAGCCAAGCTCGTTTAGGAGCTTGTTTAGAAGCTCGTTTGTTTGTTGAATTCTAATTTTATGTATGTTTGTATAATGATATGGTTGTATGCTTTATATATTTATATGTCCTTAATAATTGATATGAAGGAACTTTTTTAATTAAATTTTTATAAATAAATTGTTAAATTACAGGTACTTGAATTCAAGCGTAACTAGGTTGAAATCGAGCTCATTAAGCTTGAAATAAAGGTGAACAAGCTTGAAATCAAGCTTAATGAGCTTGAAATGAGCTTATCGAGCTTGTTTATCAAGCTTGAATCAAGCTTGCTTATCAAGCCAAGCTCGAGCTCAAACCAAGCCAAGCTCAAGCTTAATATAAACAATCTCAAGCCAAGCTCAAGCTCTAAAATAACACACTGCATATCATGTTTCAGTCCACTTACATGAATCTGTCCTGCATACCATAGAGCATATCATGTTTCAGTCCACCCTAGGTATGTGTTCAGCCCACATGTGCCTATTGCATTACCTGTCCATCTTGTTGTATAACACACTGCATATCATGTTTCAGTCCACCCTAGGTATGTGTTCAGCCCATATTACCATGTTGCAGTCCATCTCATTAGAGTTCAGTCCATGGATACACATGAACAGGTAGGTGGAATACAGAACATGTACATTTATGTATAACATTTAACATTATCAGTTGTAATTAGGAATGATTTGCACATTAAGAAGTTTTTTCTTCTACAAACTACCCAGTTGACAAGGTGGTAACCCTGCCAATTTTCCCTCCAATTTGCACATTATCACTTATGTCAAGCTCGACGATTAGCTCTAATATTCGAGTCATTAGTGGAACCATATTCCCTCCAATTTTCTCCCTTGTGAGGAAATTGATTCTCAAGTTTGTGGTTACCAAACAAAGGAAAGGAACAACTTTCCTTTCCTAGTTCCTTAAATCGGTGAACCAAACGAGGCCTTAGGATAATGTGTATAGATGAGTACTAGGACAATAAGTATAGGTAACTTCAAGATAGGAATTGTTTTACCTATGAGTATAGGTAATGGCTTTACCTAGAGTGACTAGGTAATGTATAGGTTTCGGAAGCCTATAGGTTTAGGTAATGGGTTGACACGTGGGTATGGGAGATACCTATGTTGTAGTGTATGGGGTATTGAGTTTGGGTATTAGTTTTTACTAGAGTTAAGGATAGGCTAGTGTATAGGTAATTAGGTAAATAGGCCATAGTAATGGTTTTACCTATGTGAATAGGATATTGGTAGGGCAAATACCTACCCAAACTTTATTCTCATATTGATACATAATATTCACAAATACCCTAGTTACAGACATTACTATTAGTGTTATCGGTCTTCACTTTCCCCAGTAACTTCCTCCAATTAACTCTATCCCTCGGTTGAGCTACTATTTCAAAGCTTTGACACTTGTACATCATTTACTACCTTGATGTATCTATCTTACAGAATTATGGAGCTGAATTACTATTTGCAGAATCGTACTTGGATGTACAACCGTCATCCTGATGACATGTACGGTGTGCGGAATGAATTCATAGAGGGTGTACACCAGTTCCTGCAGTTTGCCTAGGCGTTCCCTCAGTACATGGACGGTACCAAAATTAAGTGTCCGTGTGTGAGATGTCGCAACTTGAAATATCATCCAGAAGTGGATGTCACGTATCATTTATACTCGAAGGGTTTCACGCCGAATTACTATCAGTGGAGCGAGCACGGTGAAATTGTGTCTTTAGCATCGGAGTACGAGCCTTATGTGGATGTCCACAACAATGCTCCTTACGACGATAGGTTGGTGAACATGGTTTTCGACGCGGTCGGGCCTAGTTTCGATCCGGATGATCATGATGCACCTGAGGAGGCACCGAACCCCGATGCTGCACAGTTCATGGAGTTGCTGTAGAATGCAAGGACTCCATTATATCTTGGTTGTGAGGATCATTCACCGTTGGAGGTGGTTACAAGAATGTTGAGCATCAAGTCCGATTTTAACATGTCGCAAGGTTGCTACAACCGTCTTATGGAGTTGCTTATAGAAATATTGCCTGAGGGTGCGAAGTTGCCTAAAGACTTCTACCGGTCTAAGAGGATGGTTAGATCGCTCTGGATAGGATATGAAAAAATTGATGCCTGTCGGAACGGGGGCATGTTGTACTACAAAGACGACAAGGATGAAGACGCCTGCAGATTTTGTGGTGTCGATCGCTACAAGGCATGTGGTAGAGGAAAGTCTGTCGGTGCCAGGAAGCCTACCTCTTTGATGCACTACTTGTCGTTGACGCCGCGGTTGCAGCGGTTGTTTATGGTGAAGGAAACTGCAGAAAACATGAGTTGACATAAGCGAAAACATACCGAAGGAGTGTTGGATCACCCATCTGATGGAGAAGCATGGAAGCACTTTGATCGAGAGTATCCAGATTTTGCTTCTGATCCGCGTAATATCAGATTGGGTCTATGCTCCGACGGTTTTACCCCATTCAAACTTTCGGGATCCCAGTATTCGTGTTGGCCTGTGATCGTCACCCCGTACAATCTACCGCCTTGGATGTGCAAGAAGACTCCGTATATGTTTCTCACCGTTATTATCCCAGGTCCGAACAATCCGAAAAGGAACATCGATGTGTATTTACAGCCGTCGATTGATGGGTTGAATCAGCTGTGGAAAGTAGGTTCCAACACGTACGATGTATCTAGAAAACAAAATTTCCAGATGCGGACAGCACTTATGTGGACCATCAACGAATTTTCGGCCTACGGAATATTATCTGGATGGAGCACGCATGGTCATCTTTTATGTCCGTATTGCATGGATAGCACTAAGGCTTTCTATTTGAAACACGGAGGCAAACCGTGCTTCTTCGATTGTCATCGACAATTCCTACCGAAGGATCATTCGTACCGGAGGAACAGGAATACTTTTCGTGCTGGCGTTGTGGAGAAGGCTAATCCCCCGCCAAGGTTACCCGGATACACGATATGGGAAGAGGTAAAAGATTTACTAAGAGCTATTGAGCAGCCTGCTACGGGCTACAAGTGTGACGGATTTGGTCGCACTCATAACTGGACGAAGAGGAGTATATTCTGGGATCTTCCATATTGGAGCACCAATCTGATTAGACATAACCTTGATGTCATACATATCGAGAAGAATGTGTTTGACAACATAATTAATACTGTAATGGACGTAAAGGGGAAGACGAAAGACAATCCAAAGGCTAGATTGGACTTGGAAGAAATATGTAGACGTCCTGCATTGCATTTGATAGAGGACGGGAATGGGAAGTTGAAGCAGCCTAAGGCAATTTTCTCACTGGAGAAGGAGGATAAAGTGAGGCTTTGTAGGTGGATTCAAGGTCTGAAATTTCCAGATGGGTATGTTTCGAACTTGAGAAGATGCGTCGACCTCAAGGAGAACAAACTGACAGGTATGAAGAGCCATGATTGTCACGTATTCATGGAGCGGTTAATTCCGATTGCATTTCGAGAATTCTTACCGCAGGCAATTTGGGATCCATTGACGGAGCTTAGCATATTCTTCAAGGACCTTTGTTCTAAGAAATTGCTCGTTGATCGTCTAGAAAAGCAAGAGAAGGACATTGCGGTAACACTGTGCAAGCTAGAGAGGGTGTTCCCTCCTGGATTCTTCGACTCTATGGAGCATTTGCCGATTCATCTTTCCTACGAGGCATGTATTGGTGGACCCGTCGAATATCGATGGATGTACCCGTTCGAGCGACATTTGAATCACCTAAAAAGAAAGGTAAAAAATAAGGCACGGGTCGAGGGTTCTATTTGTGAAGCCTATATTCTCGAAGAGATTACAAATTTCTGCTCCTCCTATTTCAAACCTCATGTTGCTACGAATAGAACGGGGGCTCCGAGAAACGACGACGGATATCAAGAATTTAATGATGGAATACTGAAAGTATTCAATACGTCCGGAAAGCCTTCGGGGAAAATAAAGAAGAGATATTTGAATGACGAAGAGCTAAGGGCTGCTCAGTTGTATGTATTACTCAATTGCGACGAGGATGAAGTGGAGAAGCTAGAGGGGTAAGTAACTCAGGATGATGAGTTTACGTCATCTCAATGTAATAGTATAAGCTAATATTATTGTACTAATCGGCGGTTGCTTCATTGTTTTCCAGCACATATAATGATGAGTTGAGGCTGGTTAGACCCTACCTAACAAACGAAGCATTAGAACAAGAAATGAGACGTCATTTTCCTTCTTTGTTGAGCAAATATTTAAGTAGCTCGGTAATTACTGGCCTCTTCTAATGCAACTGCGCAATAAATAACTTATTATCGCTTCTTTGATATTCAGGTCGATCATCTAATTTCACCCGAGATTGAATTAATTAGAACTCTTGCCAAGGGACTAATTACTTTAGTTAAAATATGGCCAAGTTACTGTGTCAATGGCTTTCGATTCAAGTCGACAAATGCTCCGATCAGAGACAGCTTCCTGGATCTTGATTCCACGAAAAACAGTTGTTTGTGTATCAAGTCTTCGAACTACAAAGACATTGATCCAGAAAATGATTTCTTTGGTATCTTGCGAGAGATTGTGGAGTTGTCATATAATAATGGCAGAGAACCTGCAAAGATTGTGTTGTTCAAGTGTGAATGGGTCGATCCGATTGAAAATCAAGGTTGGAAAATTGACAAGCATGGTCTTCTGGATATAAACTACAATCGTAGATATCAAGGCTACGAACCGTTTGTTCTAGCAACTCAGGCTCAGCTCGTGTACTTCACAGCTTATCCGAGACGGGGAGCAACGAAGTCTGACTGGTGGGCAGTATGCAAGACTAAAGCTAGAGATACTTTTGATGTTGACAAAAAAGCTTACCAGGAGGACGAGCTACCTCTTGTAACCAATATTGTTGATGTGGACTCCACGAAAGTTACGCATTACACGACACATAATGTAGAAAATGTTGAATTATCCGAAGAGGAAGACGAAGCCGACGAAGGCGAAGATGAAAGTGAAGATGAGGAGGAAGAGTAAGATGAGGTCGAGGAAGACGAACAAGATGATTATTCTGAAGATGATAGAGAGAGATATACTTATCTGAACTTAGATGTTTCTTCTAGAATATATTATCTGGACTTAGATGTTTATTGTAGAATGTATCATCATATGTTGTCTTGGTTATTATCTTGTGTTTGTTGTAATTTTATATTTCTAGTCTCTATTATTTGTTGTACTTTCATATTTCTAGTCTTTATTATTTGTTGTACTTTCATATTTCTAGTCTCTATTATTTGTTGTATTATCATATGATGTTATCAGGTATGGCAGGTCGTCGCAGAGCGTTCCGAGGGGGACGACGAGGTCATGATCCTCCGGTACTTCCTACAGGTACTGCTAGAGGACGGAGTTTTCCTTCGGTACCTCCTACTGGTACCGGCTCTGGATCCACGTCGCTGATGACTCCTCCATATCGGATAGTAGCTGGGCCTGCTGGGATGACGTCATGTGGCATATCTCCTGGGACGAGTAGTTCTAGGCCTGTTGAGAGTGCTCGCCCGTCTAGCGTTCCTGCTACTGATACGACGATGGAGACGGATGAGCAGATGGCAGAGGCTGCGGCGACGGCCGAGGCATCGGCGCCGACGATCGACCTGCATCATGGAGATGATACGTACGCACTTTTGGAGGAGAGGAGGACGGAGATCTGGGCCGACGGTACAAAGTAGGTGTTTTGGTTTATAATTTTTTTCTTTCTGTTTTTATCATAAATTAACTTTTTCATGAATATAATATGTTTGTATAGATATTGTCTCCTAGAGGTACAGAGACGTCTAGGCCACATGCTGAGGCATAATTATGGTGGTGCTTGGATTAACTACTCTGATGCTCCGGACGAGAGGAAGGCCTTCTGGTTTGCGCGCTTCAAGGTTAAAATATATTTGCTTTTAACATGAATCATATAATTTTTGTATATTATATATAACTGATAAATATTTGGTCTGCGCTCTTCTAGGATATGTTTTTCTATCCACCGCACCGGGCCGAGCTTATCGAGGGGATGTTTCCTGCCGTCGCTGCCAAGCTGATCCGCGATGCTATCAATGATCAGAAGGATCGTGATCGTGCCGGAAAGCCGATCCAAGGTTGGATCACCCCTGATCAGTGGAATACGATGAAGGCTCGATTCGACGAGCCAAGGTACAAGGAGAAGTCGGAGAAGGTCAAGGCGGCTAGGCAACATGCCTCGAAGTGGTACGGTAGGTCGATTCCGATGACGGAATATTTCCGTCGTCTGGTATGTCTTCCTCTTTTAGAAATATTATTTTAATACAAAACCGATAAATTATTACTAAGATAATATATTTAATTATAGGTAAGGAAGGTCGGTAACGCTGACATGGTGACCGTTTTCCTGGCCACCCATCGGAAGGGCGAAGACCTTATTGACGAGAGGGTCGAGCAGACCTATGTAAGTATTACAATACGTTATCTTAATATAATACTTTGCATCAATTTTAAGATAACTTAGTAAATATGATGCAAAAAAATATTTATGTAGTTAATAATAATATGTACATTAATTAGAAATTAGAAATTATAGAGTACTATCCATACTTTCTAGGCCGAGTATCAGAGGCTGCGGGAACGGGCGGCTGCTAGTGCACCTGATGCAGGAGAGGTCGGTACTTTCTCGCAGCCCACTCAAGCTCTGTCGACGGACGAGCTGTGGATTGCCGCCGCTGGTGGACTCTGTAGGGGTACGTACTACGGTACGGGATCCTATGGCGCCCTAGTTACGACCCAGTCCTCTAGGGCATCTCCTGCTAGTGTGTATGGTCAACAGCCGTCCCAGGAGTCTGCCCGAGTCCACAAGATGATGGAGTCTCTCCGTGATGACCTGCTACGACGGATCGAGGAGCAGTCTCAGCACCCTACGGACGATTCTGCGTTGCTAGCACGATTGGATGCGCTCGACCGCGACATTATGGACCTCATGGAGACGACTGAGAGGACAGAGCGCACCATTGGAGGGTTAGAGCGCACGGTGACGGAGCTGCAGACAGGACAGCGTTCTTGGATTTAAAGATGGATCGGGTAGCTTTGTTCTTTTCACATTCGCTACTTACCATATCCTTCTTGAAAGATATATCTGGTAAGCCGCGTACCAACTTCTTTGTAGATAGCTTTGAAATTGTATCCATGTTTGCATGACCGAGTCTCATATGCCATAGTTGACTCTCAATGCTTTTGGCCATCAAACATCTACTGCTTTGTTAGCATCTTCTAACAGATAGAAAACATATATGTTTTCCTTGATACCTTCAAAGATAGTACTACTAGTTGAACTATTAACTATAGTACATTTGTCTTTGACAAAGTTAATGCCATAACCGTGATCAGCTAAATGGCTTATGCTGAGCAGATTATGTTTTAACTTGGTAACTAGACAGACATCTTTAATCACAGGATAGGAAACGATACCGATTATGTACCCTCTTAAATTATTACCGAAGGAGACGTATCCTTCTTTATTCTTCTTCGACAGTGTTGCGAATAATGAAGCATCATCGGTCATGTGCTGTGAGCAACCGCTGTCGAGGATCCATTTGCTCCTAGCATGTGAAGGGCGTTTCACCTACAAAATAATTTACAGATGAAACTCTTAGTACCCATTTCTTGCAGGATCCTGACTGGTTAGTTTTTGGTATCCATGCATAAATATTCAAATCTACTAACTTTCTGATTCTATATGCAGAGGATATATGACCAATGAGGCCACAATAATAACATTTTGCATGTTGAGTATTGAAAGTTGTGTGAGGTGCATGATTAGTAGGTTTTGGTTTTCTAGTATAAAAGAATACATGCCTATTAGTCTTCTTGGGCATAGATTTGGTATGGTTTGGTCTGACATTGTTTGGTTTGGGTGTGTTCTGATGATTCGGTAATTGACATGTGTTAGAATAGGAAGCAGCAACTTCAGGCAGTTTTTCTAAACTAATTTCCAACTTTTTGGAGGTGTCATGTAATCTAGTGTAGTCAGATGTAAGTGTTTCTATTCTGACTTGTGCACACTGGAGACTATTTCTCTCCTTAGATAGGTCTTCCTTTGGTTGAATGATAGTTTGGTCTTTTTCTTCAGATAACTTTATAGTCTCGTGTAACAACAGCTTAATAGATGAAAGCTCACCAGACTCAATAGAAGAGTCACTATTTCTAACATCAGCTAATTGGTCGGTAAGTCTTCCTATCTCACCTTTGTACTCTTTGAGTACCTTCTTAGAGGTTTCATATTTACTACGCAGTTTCCTGTAGTCATTTAACAGGTCACTGAAAGCCTCTTCTAGTTGCTCAAAGGTGAAATCATTATAAGGATCAAGCAGAGGATTATTGATTACTTGATCGCAAGCCATCAAGCATACATTTGCAGCGTCATCTGATTGTTCGTCTTCAGAATCGCTGGCTTCACTTTCATGCCATATGCTTGTATTGGCGTACTTCCTTGATGTAGATCTCTTCAGGTAGCCTTTGTCATATTTGCTACTTTTTTTTGTTGATGATGATGCTGTTGGACAATCTTTCTTCATATGTTATTTCTTCTTACATCTGTAGCAAAAAGGATCTTCCTCGTTGTTGTTGCTGTTGCTATCTTTTGTTCTTCTGTTGAATCTCATGAACTTCTTGAATCACTACCAGAATAAGTCATTTTAGCGACGCCTAAAGACGTCGCTAAAACGCCTAAAGATGTCGCTAAACCAGTTTAGCGACGTATTTAGCGACGTCTTCCTCTTGTCGCGGAAACCTTAGTCGGTGTTTGGGAAGACGTCGCTGATCGTCGCCAACATCGACGTTTACCGACACAAGGATACGTCAGTAATATACCGACGTTTACTGTCGTTTCGTCGATGAAATAGCGACGTTTATGATGTCACTATACGTTGGTATTCCCTGGGAAAATTATCGATGTTTTTGATGTCGCTATGCGTCGGTATATAGTACCGACGTTTTGTGATGTCGCTATACGTCGGTATATCCTGGGAAAATGAGATAAAATCTCGGGATATTTACCGACGTATAGCGACGTTTACCGATGCATACCGACGAAACAGACGTTGCTATACGTCGGTAGCCTGGCAATATATGCCAGTTTAGCGACGTCTACCGACGCAATGTGCCGTCGAAAAGCATCGATAAACGTCGGTAGACGTCGCTAAATTTAAAAAAAAAATTACAGTATGCAGTTTTCTCCACATAATCATTTTCTCCCTGCAGTTTAATCTGAAACACAATACACAAGCACATTTTATCCCTGGGTTCGCCGACCCCTTCGGTGGAACAAAAACACCGGTAAATTAACATCCAAATGAAACGAATAACAACATAAAATAACCAAAGTCTACACAACATATATAAACCAATATCTAAATTGTCATGGGTCTACACAATCAATTACCAATGTATCTATGCAACCAACAAACAAGTGTCACAAACAAATACAAAGGAAAACAAGTACTCAAACACTCAGTATAAACAGTCCTAACTCGGACTACTAGGGATCTGGAGCAGGAGGGGGCACGGCGCGACGAAGGACTAAGAAAAGCTCATAGTCCTCCAGTGAAATCGACACCGATGAAGGAGGTAGTGACGTCAGTGGAGTCGGTATCGATGAAGAAGGCAGTGGCGTCGGCGGAGTCGACGACGATGAAGGCGCACTCGAAGGACGATAACGCTCCAAGGCTGTAAGTCACTGGTGGTATGAATCTATGGTAGATAACATTCTATCACTGCTATCAGCCACCGAATCCTGTACCAATCTCAGCCTCTAGCCCATGGTCATCTGTGATGCCTGCAGATCCAATACGCTGTGCTCCGTCGACGCTCTAAGATCGGTGACGCTTCGCTCTGTCCGCTCAGTCACATGCCGGAGCTCCATAATATTACGGTCGAGCGCATCCAATCGTGCTATAAGCGCAGGCTCATCCGACTGGTGCTGAGACTGGTCCTGAATCCATCATAGCAGCTCGTCCCGGAGAGACTCCATCATCTGGTGGACTCGGGCAGACTCCTGAGATGGCTATGACCATGAAAACTAGAGGGGGATGCCCTAGAGGACTGGCTGGAGCAGTAGGGGGCATGCCGCGATGAAGGGCTAAGAAAAGCTCATAGTCCTCCAGTAAAATCGACACCGATGAAGGAGGTAGTAACATCAGTGGAGTCGGTGTCGATGAAAAAGGCAGTGGCATCGGCGGAGTCGACGACGATGAAGGCGCACCCGAAGGACGATAACGCTCCAACGCTGCAAGTCACTGGTGGTATGAATTCATGGTAGATAACATTCTATCACTGCTATCAGCCACCGAATCCTGCACCAATCTCAGCCTCTCGTCCATGGTCATCTGTGATGCCTGTAGATCTAATACGCTGCGCTCCATCGACGCTCTAAGATCGGTGACACTCCGCTCTGTCCGTTCAGTCACATGCCGGAGCTCCATAATACTGCGGTCGAGCGCATCCAATCGTGTTATAAGCGCAGGCTCATCCGACTGGAGCTGAGACTGGTCCTGAATCTGTCGTAGCAGCTCGTCCCAGAGAGACTCCATCATCTGGTGGACTTGGGCAGACTCCTCGGACGGCTGTGACCATGCACACTAGCGGGGGATGCCCTAGAGGACTGGCTCGCAACTAGGGCGCCATAGGATTCCGTATCGTAGTACGTACCCCTACGGAGGCCACCAGCAGCGGTCATCCACAGCTCGTCCGCCGACGGAGCTTGAGTGGGCTGCGAGAAAGTACTGGCCTCTCCCGCAGTAGGTGCACTAGCAGTCGCCCGGTCCTGAAGCCTCTGATACTCGGCCTAGAAAGTATGGATAGTACTCTATGATTTCTAATTTCTAATTAATTACTTATTATTACTAACTACATGAATATTTATTTGCATGCATATTTACTAAGTTATATTAAAATTAACACGAAGTATTATAATTAACAAATAGTATTATAATACTTATATAGACAAGCTGGGCCCTCTCGTCAATAAGGCCTTCGCCCTTCCGATGGGTGGCCAGGAAGACGGTCACCATGTCGGCGTTACCGACCTTCCTTATCTGTAATTAAATATATTATCTTAGTAATAATTTATCGGATTTGTATTAAAATAATATTTCTGAAAGAAAAATACATACCAGACGACGGAAATATTCCATCATCGAAATCGACCTACCGTACCACTTCGAGGCATGCTGCCTAGCCGCCTTGGCCTTCTCGAACTTTTCCTTGTACCGTGGCTCGTTGAATCGAGCCTTCATCGCATCCCACTGATCAGGGGTGATCCAACCTTGGATCGGCTTTCCGGCACGATCACGAGCCTTCTAATCATTGATAGCATCGCGGATCAGCTTAGCAGCGACAGCAGGAAACATCCCCTCGATCAGCTCAGCCCGGTGCAGTGGATAGAAAAACATATCCTAGAAGAGTACGCAAACAAAATATTTTTCAGTAATATATAATATGCATAAATCAAATGATTCATGTTAAAAGCAAATCTATTTTAACCTTGAAGCGCACAAACCAGTAGGCCTTCCTATCGTCCGGAGCATCCGAGTAGTTTATCCAAGGACCCCCATAATTTTGCCTCAGGAGCTGGCCTAGGCGTCTCTGTACCAATGGGGGACGATATCTATACAGACATATTATACTAATGAGAAAAGTTCATTTATGATAAACACAGAAAAAAATGATAAACCAAAATACTTATTTTGTACCGTCGGCCCAGATCTCCGTCCTCGTCTCCTCCGGAGGTGCGCAGGCATCATCTGCCTGATACTGGTCGGTCCCCGGTGCAGCCTCCTCTATCTTCTCATCTGCCTCCATCGTCATATCAGCAGGAGGAACGCTACTCTCGGGAGCAGTCTCAGGCCTGGAACTACTCGTCCCAAGAGATATGCCATGTAGCATCGTGGCAGGCGGAGCTACTGTCCGATACACAGGAGTACTGGGCGACGAGGATCCAGAGCCGGTACCAGTAGGAGGTACCGAAGAAGAACCCCGTCCTCTAGCAGTACCACCAGTAGGTACCGAAGGAGTACCCAGTCCTCTGCCAGTATCAGTATCCCGTGCCCCATGTCGGGAACTACGGAACGATCCGCAACGACCTGTCATGCCTGATAACAACATATGATGAGATACAACAAAGACAACAAAAAATAGAGACTAGAAATATAAAAGTGCAACAAAGACAATATAATAACCAAGACAACATATGATGATACATTTTATAAGAAACATCTAAGTCCAGATAGTATATTTTATAAGAAACATCTAACTCCAGATAGTACATTCAGATAATAACCAAGACTAGATAATAACCAAATCTACATAATAAGAAAATAAAAGTACGTCTCTCTCAGTCATCTTCAGAATAATCATCTTGTTCGTCTTCCTCGACCTTATCTTTCTCCTCATCTTCACTTTCATCTTCGCCTTCGTCGCTTCGTCTTTCTCTTCGGATAATTCTACATCTTCTACATTATGTGTCATGTAGTTCGAAGATTTGATACACAAACAACTGTTTTTCGTGGAATCAAGATCCAGAAAGCTGTCTCTGATCGAAGCATTTGTCGACTTGAACTGAAAGCCTTTGACATAGTAACTTGGCCATATTTTAACAAAAATAATTGGTCCCTTGGCAAGAGTTCTAATTAATTCAATCTTGGGTGAAATTAGACGATCGACCTGAATACCAAAGAAGAGATAGTAAGTTATTTATTGTGCAGTTGCATTAAAAGAGGCCAGTAATTACCGGGGTGCTTACATATTTGTTCAACCAAGAAGGAAAATGACATCTTATTTCTTGTTCTAATGCTTCGTCTGTTAGGTAGGGTCTAACCGACCTCAACTCAGCATTATAAGTGCTGAAAAACAACGAAGCAACCGCCGATTAGTACAATAATATTAGCATATACTATTACATTGAGATGACGTAAACTCATCATTAATACATACAACTAAGCAGCCCTTAGCTCTTCGTTATTCAAATATCTCTTCTTCATTTTCCCCGAAGGCTTTTCGGACGTATTGAATGCTTTCAGTATTCCATCATTAGATTCTTGATAACCGTCGTCGTTTCTCGGAGCCCTCGTTCTATTCGTAGCAACACGAGGTTTGAAATATGTCGAGCAGAAGTTTGTAATCTTCTCGAAAATATATGCTTCACAAATAGAACCCTCGACCCGAGCCTTGTTTTTCACCTTCCTCTTTAGGTGGTTCAAATGCCGCTCAAACAGGTACATCCACTGATAACCAACGGGCCCACCAACACATGCCTCGTAGGAAAGATGAATTGGCAAATGCTCCATGGAGTCGAAGAATCCAGGAGGAAATACCTTCTCGAGCTTGCACAGTGTTACCGCAATATCGTTCTTCTACTTTTCTAGACGATCGACGAGCAACTTACTAGAACAAAGATCTCTGAAGAATATGCTAAGCTCGGTCAATGGATCCCAAATAATCGGGGGTAAGAATTTCTGAAATGTAATCAAAATTAACCTCTCCATGAATACGTGACAATCATGGCTCTTCATACCTGTCAGTTTGTTCTCCTTGAGGTCGACGCATCTTCTCAAGTTCAAAACATACCCGTATGGAAATTTCAGACCTTGAATCCACCTACAAAGTCTCACTTTAGCCTTAGGCTGCTTCTGTAAACTCCCTAAATTTCTACTACGATTTTTTTTAAAATTTTATATTTATTTTGTATTTCGTATCTATACGTCGCACATGAGTCGCTTTGTCGTATTTACGTAACATGCGAGATTTGCGTTCGTAATTTCTCGACGAGTACAAATATGTGTCGAGGTACATACTTTAGAAAAATATTTTTATTATAAATTTTATATTATATATGAAAGTACATGTTCAAACAAAGGTAATAAATATTTTTATTTTTATAAAAAAGTTAGTTTATTTGTCGTTTACAAATAAATTATGATTTGAAAATTATGGTTTAATATTTTATGAAATGTAAAATTTGCTTATTAATATATTTTGTTATTTATAAAAGCTAGTTCATCAAATTAAAATGTAAGTATTTATCGTGATTTTTGAAATTAATTATTACTATATTTATTTAATTATGAAAATAATATTTAGAATTTTGTTAATGATATTATTTGATTAAATATGGTAATTTAAGTTTGAAAAGATTTTATTGACTCTATTTAAAATACTTTAAATTAAGTATAGAATTAATTTGGATTGGATTTAATTTGAATTGGATTTGGATTTTGTTGAATTGACTTTAAATCTATTTAAATAAATGATGAATTATCTAATTGGGATTTAAATAAATCCCAATCCCTATCCAACTGGGAATTCCCACCTCCTATAAAAGGAGAGGTACTCCTCCAGCAATTTTCCATCCAACCCAGATATGCATCGTGTCCGTGCCACTTCCCATCCACTATAGTTTATTTACATAAACAAATATTCTCTGTGACCGACAATTCCGGACACCACCAAACCACTGCCCCCGATTCCTCGCCGTTCCTCGTCGTTCCTCCAGTTCATCCGCGCCACCATCTTCCTTCCCTCCTTCCCGCCGGCATCATCACCCCCGACAAATTGGCCTTCCAAACCACGGTACCCTGTTCCCTGTCCACATCCGCCTCTCGTCCCGGCCACCAATGGCTAACTTCGCAGCCACCATCACCATCTACCACTCCAAACCCTCACCGCTGGCGAACCTGTCATCGACACCACCACACATCCGAAACACAAAAATCCGTCATCACCACCATAAACTACGACTACCAAAAATAGAAGAAGGAGAAAACCCAAAACCTCACCTGGGGTCCCACCGAGCCGAAGCCGACGGTCGTTTTGTTCTCCCGAGGTTGGCCTGATCCCCGCCACCAGTCCTCTCCGCCGCACCGCGCTCGACTTCGGCCGAGCAAACATCCCTCCATCGATCGCTGGCAGCATCTGCGTCCTGTGCCGCCTGCGAACGCCGCTCCCCGGCGTCCGCCTTCGTCCGACGTCCCGCCTGGCCCGCCACACCCAAACGTGCAGCTGCGAGCCGCCTCGTCCCGGCCGCCTCTGGGCGTGCGAGCGCACACTAGATCTCCTCCACCCGATCTCCGGAGCCCGCCGCTCCTCTTTCCGACGCCGCGCCCCGCCGCGAACGGCCGCCTCGCCACAAAACCCCCATTCGTCGCCTCCAGCGCCCATCCGCTGCCAGGAGAGCGCCGCCCAAACTCTGGCGCGTGATCGCCTCCTCCTCCGCTCTCCTTCCCGAACTGCGCCTCCTGCCACACGACTCCTCCGCCTCTACTCCGCCCGCGCCACCAGTCTCCGTCGAGATTTCCTCCCAGACTTCCCCGCCGCCGAGGCTCAGATTCGTACCGCTCCTCTGCCCCTTTGCCGCCGGCCGTACTCCGCCTCCACCAGGTCGCCGCCCACTCCCGTCGTACTCCCCAGCGCCTCCTCCGCCGGACGGAGCGCCAGCGCCGGAGCCGCGCCGCCGACGCCGGTGAGTAACCCTTTTCTTCACTTTTCTCGCTCTCTCTCGATTAAGACAACTTTGGGGAAAGAGAACTGAAGAGTTGGTTTTAATAAGTTATATTATTATTAGTATTTACTATTATTATTAATGTTATTATAATCATTATTATTACCATTATTGATTATAATATTTATTATTATTAAGATTATTATTATCATTATCATTATTATTATTATTACTATTATTATCATTACTATTATTATTATTTGTTTTATTATCAGATTATTATTACTGTTGATTAATATTATTGTTATTTTATCATTAGTATTATTTTAATACTTTTGTTATGATTACAATTTTATTAGTGTATTATTCGGGTTATTAAATAAATTCGATAATTAATAATTTTTAAAATATATTTTGACAAAATTAGGGTTTAACCCTAAACTGTTTTTATTTATTTTCAAAATACTTATTTAAAATATTTAGACAACTTAGCGTTTTTCCTAAAAAGATTTATTATTTTAAGTATTTTTCTAGACTAATAAAAATGTATTTCTACAATTTACATATATAAAATATTTTCAAGTATTTATGTAGAATTATTTTTCAAGTATATTATAAAATATTTTCGTGCCTCTTCGCTCAATCTCTCTTTCAAATTATTTTCTTTACTCATAGCTAATCGTGCTTCTCTATTCCTTGCAACTTCGGACCATGACACAACGAACATCGCTATCGGACAATCAAGACTTGTCGAAATATTGCACCACACCCGGCGTAACACCAGGAAAGATACCTTGCCATTATACTATTTATTTTAGTTGCATTTTATTATATATTACTGTTCATTTATTTCTAGTTCTTGATTACTGCCTGCTCAGTGATATTAGCTGTACCTTGTTATTTACCCTTTGATTGCATATGGACTTAGAGTTAAGGGACTACCACTAGCTTAGTGCATTGTATAGACTTTGACACTGTTGTGCCACGAGATGTGTGAGTTATGAGTAGCATATAGTCTACGGACTTGCGTATTAGCTGATCACTGATACGTGCAGGACGTGCGTTAGGTCTAACTGTCAATAGTTGCGTGTTAGAAGACTTGACGGTTAGTAGTGTTATATGGTCGTGGATGCGACATGATAGGTACATTGGGTGGGGAGAACATTTTCTTATCGTATGGGCTTCGATTGCACTTCCCTTGTAACCCGGAAGCTCCGCTGGAGATACGGGTATGAGCCTCTCAGGTTGGCCACTGTCGTTTTTGAACGCCATGCTCTTAGGTCACTGGTGCCCAAGTGGGGACTATACCAGATTCCATTTACAGCCAGGGCTCATGCGACGAAAGGTTTCTTCTTAATTGCATGTTCACTTTAGTTTGGTTAGATTACCTTATTTATGTCTTGTCACTTTCTTCGATTGTGGCATATTTTATATTCAGTATTTATATGGCATGTTTATTGTATCTTGTTACGTCCCTCTGAGGACCTGGTTATCTCATCAGGTGTGTGTGTTCTTGTGTTTCGCAGGTGTTCTAGCCGTGGCCATGATTGTCACTATTTCTTCGAGGATGATTGCGCTTCGATCGTCTTCGCTTCGCCCGCCAAACTCATTGTATTTTCCATATACTTTTCCTTACTTGTTGGTAGTGAATTTGTCTCCGCCCAAAGATTGTATACATGACAAATTCAAAGTTGCTTTTATATCATATTTATCTTTATGGATGAGATTTGGTACCATGGTTACTGCATTTTACAGCTTATGTATATATACGAGGGTCCATATACTTCGTATGTATACTGCTGGCATGATTACGTTCTAGTCCTACGTATTTTGGGACTGGGGCGTTACATGTTTTTGTGGTGGCCCATGCAGGTCAAGTTTGTCATTTCGGTTACATAAATGTACCTAACATGCCTGCAATATAGGATTAGAGTTTAGAATCTCGTCCACCTACTTAACATCCTTTCTGGACTTCAAATTCCGAACTCTCGTTCGACCTCCTTGATTTGCATCATGCTTGACTCCTTCTACCGTAAATTCTTAGTTTCGTGTTTAGTAAGATGACTACACTAGTATATGCCATAGGTTAAACACATGGATAGATGGATTGCATTGACAATTAATATGCATAGAGATTTTATTTGAGCTATAAAGGCATTTATTTTTCTAGAAATATGATTTTTAGGATTAGTTAATTTCAAGTTGGGTAGTAGCATATTACCACCTTCAATGGATAGTTGGAATTTTATTTTGCTATTACAAGGTGGTATACACAAGAGGACAGCTAGATCGCGAAACAATTTATGATTATGATTTTTTTTGAAATTGCAAAATAGTTTATGATTTATTGGGATATGAAACCGATTTGAGAAACATCTTTAAATTGTGACACATGATTTACGATTAAGTTCAAGTTGGGATTGAATATGGTAAAGTTTACCTCGAATTTATTAAAGTGTTTTAAATTATAAGTTATGATTTTGTAACGACTAGAGAATATGAAGGGTTTATGATTTATACTTATTAGAGGGCTTGAGAATTTAAATTGATTTTACGATTTATGAATTATAAGTATTTAATTTTGAGCTTGAAGAGATAATGGTAAAAAAAATTTGTTTGAAATATTTTTTGGAAGATATGAAATCGACTTGAAGGAAAAATATTTAAAATTTGCGCATATGATCTATGATATATAAGTTATTTAGATTTTGAGTTTAAAGCCTTGATTATGGATATTTAAGTTTTGGTGAAAAAAATCACTTTTGTAGAGTAGTTGTGACTTATTGGAAGCTAGATATACACATTTGAAGGATACAGAATTAAATTCAGGAGTTATTTAAACGTTCCATTTTGTAGTATGAATTTCGACGGATAAACTTATTAAATGTTGAGTTTGAAAAAAAGGGTTACTATTCAAGTTGCGATATACAAGGGTTGTTTCGAGATTTACTAGAGATTTTAAATTGGATTAAACTTGACAGCCTAAGATGATTAAAAAATCTCTGGAATATCTTGGAAATTTTATTGAGAAACTTTCGAGGAACTTGAAATTTTAGATTAGATCATATATTGGTAGAAGGCCGAGAAGCAAGTAAAGGTCACCCTAGTAAGATAGAAATATTCTAAATTAGAATGCCATGCCACCTTTGATTATGATATTGCATATACACAGGTATAGTTAGTCATCGACCAAACCGATGAACATATCTTTGACTTACTCGACCTTCCCTCAATTCTAGATCTTTAATCGTGGCCATCTAGTTGTTGAAACTTAGAAATGATAAAATTGCCCCATGATCGTACCCTTATCTATGAGACTATTTCCTGTCTAGAAACTGTGTCTCTAACTTACTTTACCTTGATCTATGAGATTTCCTAAATTATTTCGTGTTTTATCCTTTATTTTGAGTATTAATTAGTACCTTATGAAAACCCACTTTCTATTTTTAATCATTTGGTGTTCCCTATCGTGACTTCAATATTTGGAGCACAACACTAGACTTTTTCGTCCCACAAATTTCACATACAAGACCTAGACGAGCTCATCTTCATGTAGGTATATCATGTTCCACTAAAACACGTCCCCTTGTACTCTATTTTTATGGTACGACTTTCGGGCCATAAAGACTCAACCATAACCCCTACCATGGTACCGATATGGACTCAGCCTCGACTCAATTTTTCGACCTAATATGTGATAGTGATCTATTAAATCTTAAACTTTGCGTTTATCTTGCTTGCTTAACCCTTATCATTTATTATCATATCTTATCTCGATTCACTTAGACACATAACACCTTTTACTCTTCATGCAATATTAGCAACACTTACTTTTCTCCCTCCCAATTAAATTGCTTACTCATATTTCACTATGATTTCTCCATTGTTTATGTAACCTTGTTCCTTGTTTGATTCCCTTATGCAAAATAAAATTTGATCATGACAATCTTGAGTTAGTGGAAGCTAGATTGGAGAACCCCACAACATAGATAAATAATGTAGTTGGATAAGATAACTACGAGATTATGAGCTATAGGTGAGAAATAAATGCAAATATGCAACAAATCCAAATCAATGAGGTAAGGAATGATATATTATGTTTTGATAAAACACTCGAGGATAAATAGACTTCGCGACTTTTAAAATTTGTTTTGAGGTAACTACATATCGAGTAAAATTATTTTTTTCTCTAAAGTGTTGTTGGTTTAAGAACCAAAGTTATATATTAAATCTATGGATGCAATTTTTTGATAAAGACAATGTTGGCGTGCCTTCGATAACATATAGTGTTATGATGATATTTTTCAAAGATAACCAATTGTTGAAGAAAGAAACCTTTACATTTCGAAGATTTTGAATACGAAGCAAGATGAGTTCATTTCTACCATCAGGAAGAAAAGATTGTTGAATTCAAATTTTTGAGAGAGACCAATAAATATTTTAGGAAATTTTCAATTATGATGATAGAAGATTGAGTTATGAAGATATACTGTTAGTTTCGAGATTTATCGAACAATGAAGACGGACTTTTATTTAGGTATCTATGAATGCATTATATATTGACCAACAAATACAAATCGTAGTAAGGAAATTTTAACTTTTACTTGGGCCAATTGGTTGAAGGTTTTGGAATTATAATTTTAGAGAAAAAATTATAACTTGGAAAGATATATATAATTTAGCTAGTATAATGAAGATTTTGGAATTCAAATTTTAGACTACTGAAAATTTTATGACGAGATAGAGGAAGTTAGAATACAATTATAATCATATTGGTTTTTGGTAACGGAACGTGGTACGAAAGAAATTAATGGGAAGATCGATTTATGATGAGAGATAGTATACGAATATTGACGATAACAAAGGATTAAGGAGTTTATTACCTGCTTATAAGGTTGCCCTTTTTTAAGGTTAATGTTAGGGTTGATCAAGCTTAGACATTGATTGGCTGTCATATTCGTGATCGTAATCTAAACTGAAACCATCGAATTTTGTTCTAATCGATCAAATGACATGTTGCCATTGAAATGTCGCTTACCATCCCGTCGAATATTTTTGCGTTCTCGTCTAAAGAAGATTTCGTACTTTCGTTTCAATAATACTCTTCCATCCCCTTCGCCCTACCTACCCTAATTTTTCCTAAATTTCGAGGATGAAATTCTTTTAAGTTGGGTAGGATGTAAACCCCCTAAATTTCTACTACGATTTTTTTTAAATTTTATATTTATTTTGTATTTCGTATCTATACGTCGCACATGAGCCGCTTTGTCGTATTTACGTAACATACGAGATTTCCGTTCGTAATTTCTCGACGACTGCGAATATGTGTCGAGGTAAATACTTTAGAAAAATATTTTTATTATAAATTTTAAATTATATATGAAAGTACATGTTCAAACAAAGGTAATAAATATTTTTATTTTTATAAAAAGGTTAGTTTATTTGTCGTTTACAAATAAATTATGATTTAAAAATTGTGGTTTAATATTTTACGAAATGTAAAATTTTCTTATTAATATATTTTGTTATTTATAAAAGCTAGTTCATCAAATTAAAATTTAAGTATTTATCGTGATTTTTGAAATTAATTATTACTATATTTATTTAATTATGAAAATAATATTTAGAATTTTGTTAATGATAATATTTGATTAAATATGGTAATTTATGTTTGAAAAGGTTTTATTGACTCTATTTAAAATACTTTAAATTAAGTATAGAATTAATTTGGATTGGATTTAATTTGAATTGGATTTGAATTTTGTTGAATTGACTTTAAATCTATTTAAATAAATGACGAATTATCTAATTGGGATTTAAATAAATCCTAATCCCTATCCAACTGGGAATTCCCACCTCCTATAAAAGGAGAGGTAATCCTCCAGTAATTTTCCATCCAACCCAGATGTGCATCGTGTCCGTGCCACTTCCCATCCACTATAGTTTATTTAATATACAAATATTCTCTGTGACCGACAATTCTGGACACCACCAAACCACTGCCCCCGATTCCTCGCCGTTCCTCGTCGTTCCTCCGGTTCATCCATGCCACCACCTTTCTTCCCTCCTTCCCGTCGGCATCATCACCCCCGACAAATTGGCCTTCCAAACCACGGTACCCTGTTCTCTGCCCACATTCGCCTCCCGTCCCGGCCACCAACGGCCAACTTCGCAGCCACCATCACCATCTACCACTCCAAACCCTCACCGCTGGCGAACCCGTCACCGACACCACCACACATCCGAAACCCAAAAATCCGTCATCACCACCATAAACTACGACTACCAAAAATAGAAGAAGGAGACAACCCAAAACCTCACCTGGGGTCCCACCGAGCCAAAGCCGACGGCCGTTTTGTTCTCCCGAGGTTGGCCTGATCTCCGCCACCAGTCCTCTCCGTCGCACCGCGCTCGACTTCGGCCGAGCAAACATCCCTCCGTCGACCGCTGGCAGCATCTGCGCCATGTGCCGCCTGCGAACGCCGCTCCCCGACGTCCGCCTTCGTCCGACGACCCGCCTGGCCCGCCGTGCCCAAACGCGTAGCTGCGAGCCGCCTCGTCCCGGCCGCCTCTTGGCATACGAGCACACACTAGATCTCCTCCACCCGGTCTCCGGAGCCCGCCGCTCCTCTTTCCGATGCCGCGCCCCGTCGCGAACGGCCGCCTCGCCACGAAACCACCATCAGCCGCCTCCAGCGCCCATCCGCCGCCAGGAGAGCGCCGCCTAAACTCCGACGCGCAACCGCCTCCTCCTCCGCGCTCATTTCCGAACCGCGCCTCCGGCCACACGACTCCTCCGCCTCTACTCCGCCCGCGCCACCAGTCTCCGTCGAGATTTCCTCCCAGACTTCCCCGCCGTCGAGGCTCAGATCCGCGCCGCTCCTCTGCCCCTTTGCCGCCGGCCGTACTCCGCCTCCACCAGGTCGCCGCCCACTCCCGCCGTACTCCCCAGCGCCTCCTCCGCCTGACGGAGCGCCAGCGCCGGAGCCGCGCCGCCGACGCCGGTGAGTAACCCTTTTCTTCACTTTTCTCGCTCTCTCTCGATTAAGACAACTTTGGGGAAAGAGAACTGAAGAGTTGGTTTTAATAAGCTATATTATTATTAGTATTTACTATTATTATTAATGTTATTATAATCATTATTATTACCATTATTGATTATAATATTTATTATTATTAAGATTATTATTATCATTATTATTATTACTATTATTATTATTACTATTATTATTATTAGTATTATTATCAGATTATTATTACTGTTGATTAATATTATTGTCATTTTATTATTAGTATTATTTTAATACTTTTGTTAAGATTACAATTTTATTAGTGTATTATTCGGGTTATTAAATAAATTCGATAATTAATAATTTTCAAAATAAATTTTGACAAAATTAGGGTTTAACCCTAAACTATTTTTTTTTATTTTCAAAATACTTATTTAAAATATTTAGACAACTTAGCGTTTTGCCTAAAAAGATTTATTATTTTAAGTATTTTTCTAGACTAATAAAAATGTATTTCTATAACTTACATATATAAAATATTTTCAAGTATTTATGTAGAATTATTTTTCAAGTATATTATGAAATATTTTCGCGCCTCTTCGCTCAAACTCTCTTTCGAATTATTTCCTTTACTCATAGCTAATCGTGCTTCTCTATTCCTTGCAACTTCGGACCGTGACACATCGAACATCACTATCGGACAATCAAGACTTGTCGAAATATTGTACCACACCAGGCATAACACCAGGCAAGATACCTTGCCATTATACTGTTTATTTTAGTTGCATTTTATTACATATTACTGTTCATTTATTTCTAGTTCTTGATTACTGCCTGCTCAGTGATATTAGCTGTACCTTGTTATTTATCCTTTGATTGCATATGGACTTAGAGTTAAGGGACTACCATTAGCTTAGTGCATTACATAGACTTTGACACTGTTGTGCCACGAGATATGTGAGTTATGAGTAGCATATAGTCTACAGACTTACGTGTTGGCTGATCACTGATACGTGCAGGACGTGCGTTAGGTCTAACTGTCAATAGTTGCGTGTTAGAAGACTTGACGGTTAGTAGTGTTACATGGTCGTGGATGCGATATGATAGGTACATTGGGTGGGGAGAACACTTCCTTATCGTATGGGCTTCGATTGTACTTCCCTTGTAACCCGGAAGCTCTAATGGAGATACGGGTATGAGCCTCTCAGGTTGGCCACTGTCGTTTTTGAATGTCATGCTCTTAGGTCACTGGTGCCCAAGCGGGGACTATACCAGATCCAATTTACAGCCAGGGCTCATGCGACGAATGGTTTGTTCTTAATTGCATGTTCACTTTAGTTTGGTTAGATTACCTTATTTATGTCTTGTCACTTTCTTTGATTGTGGCATATTTTATATTCAGTATTTATATGGCATGTTTATTGTATCTTGTTACGTCCCTCTGAGGACCTGGTTATCTCGCCAGGTGTGTGTGTTCTTGTGTTTCATAGGTGTTCTAGCCGTGGCCATGATTGTCACTATTTTTTCGAGGATGATTGCCCTTCGATCGTTTTCGCTTCGCCCGCCAAACTCATTGTATTTTCCATGTACTTTTCCTTACTTGTTGGTAGTAGATTTCTCTCCGCCCAATGATTGTATATATGACAAATTTAAAGTTGCTTTTATATCATATTTATCTTTGTGGGTGAGATTTAGTACCTTGGTTACTGCATTTTACAGCTTATGTATATATACGAGGGTCCATATACTTTGTATGTATACTGCTGGCATGATTACGTTCTAGTCCTACGTATTTTAGGACTGGGGCGTTACAGCTTCAACTTCCCATTCCCGTCCTCTATCAAATGCAATGCAGGACGTCTACATATTTCTTCCAAGTCCAATCTTGCCTTTGGATTGTCTTTCATCTTCCCCTTTACGTCCATTACAGTATTAATTATATTGTCAAACACATTCTTCTCGATATGCATGACATCAAGGTTATGTCTAATCAGATTGGTGCTACAATATGGAAGATCCCAGAATATACTCCTCTTCATCCAGTTATGAGTGCGACCAAATCCGTCACACTTGTAGCCCATAGCAGGCTCTTCAATAGCTCTTGGTAAATCTTTTACCTATTCCCATATCGTATATCCGGGCCACCTTGGCGGGGGATTAGCCTTCTCCACAATGCCAGCACGAAAAGCATTCTTGTTCCTCCGGTACGGATGATCCTTCGACAGGAATTGTCGATGACAATTGAAGAAGCATGGTTTGCCTCCGTGTTTTAAACGGAAAGCCTTAGTACGGTCCATGCAATACGAACATGAAAGACGACCATGCGTGCTCCATCCAGATAACATACTATAGGCCGAAAAGTCGTTGATGGTCCACATAAGTGCTGCCCACATCTAAAAATTTTGTTTTCTAGATACATCGTACGTGTTGGAACCTACTTTCCACAGCTGATTCAACTCATCAATCAATGGCTGTAAATATACATCGATGTTCCTTTTCGGATTGTTCGGACCTGGGATAATAACGGTAAGGAACATATACGGAGTCTTCATGCACATCCAAGGCAGTAGATTGTACGGAGTGACGATCACAGGCCAACACGAATACTGGGATCCCGAAAGTCCGAATGAGATAAAACCGTCGGAGCATAGACCCAATATTACATTACGCGGATCAGAAGTAAAATATGGATACTCTCGATCAAAGTACTTCCATGCTTCTCTATCAGATGGGTGATCCAACACTCCTTCGGTCTGTTTTCGCTTATGCCAACTCATGTTTTCTGCAGTTTCCTTCACCATAAACAACCGCTGCAACCGCGACGTCAACGGCAAGTAGTGCATCGAATCGATAAGCTTTCTGGTACCGACAGACTTTCCTCTACCACATGCCTTGTAGCGATCGGCACCACAAAATCTGCAGGCATCTTCATCCTTGTCGTCTTTGTAGTACAACATGCACCTGTTGTGACATGCATCGATTTTCTCGTATCCTATCCAAAGTGATCTCCCATCCTCTTAGACCGGTAGAAGTCTTTAGGCAACTTAGCACCCTCAGGCAATATTTCTATAAGCAACTCCATAAGACAGTTGTAGCAATCTTGCGACATGTTAAAATCGGACTTGATGCTCAACAATCTTGTAACCACCTCCAACAGTGAATGATCCTCACAACCAGGATATAATGGAGTCCTTGCATCTCCAGCAACTCCATGAACTGTGCAGCATCGGTATTCGGTGCCTCCTCAGGTGCATCATGATCGTCCGGATCGAAACTAGGCCCCGCCGCATCAAAAATCATGTTCACTAACCCATCGTCGTAAGTAGCGTTGTTGTGGACATCCACATAAGGTTCATACTCCGATGCTAAAGACACAAGTTCTCCGTGCGTACTCCACTGATAGTAATTCGGCGTGAAACCCTTCGAGTATAAATGATACGTGACTTCTACTTCTGGATGATATTTCAAGTTGCGAAATCTCACACACGGACACTTAATTTTGGTACCGTCCATGTACTGAGGAAACGCCTTGGCAAACTACAGGTACTGCTGCATACCCTCTATGAATTTATCCCGCATACCGCACATGTCATCAGGATGACGGTTGTACATCCATGAACAATTCCGTAAGTAGTAATTCATATCCATATCCAATTGAGGATAATTCTGTAAGATAGATACATGCACATTGCAGTCAATGAATGAATGTTAAGGCAGTTTAGATATGGGTGCACAACATAAACTGTTCATTCATTCCACATATTACAAACAAAGAATTTGAAGAAAGAAACAAAAACAACTGTGTTGGGACTAAAACAATTGTCTTGTGTCAAAGTGTCGTATCAGATAGACCGATACTAATCTGATACAGTCGATACTACGTACATACGGTCGAGGTATAATTGTACTTGTAGGATTACACGACACTAAGTACATACGGCCGATACTAATTCGATACGGTCGATACTAATCCGATACCGATTCTGATACTCATCCCAACTGTCCAATATCGACCCTTTGGGTCTACAAGAGTTACTTAACCCATTTTGTCAAGAAAGGTAAAACTTTTTAAATTAATATCCAATATCGTCCCTTTGGCCTGTGCTTGAGCAGTATTCTAACTCAAACTATATATCCTAACTAATAAATTAATATCCTACTTTAACATCTACTAACTCTCATATTCCTTCTAACATAAACTAATATCCTAATCTAAACTAACCCTTTAACTGAAACTCATATCTAAACAATGCTAATCATGAACTAACACCCTAACCTGGAAGTCCACACTGCTCAAGCACAGGCCAAAAGCCAAGTTATAAGGCAAAATGCAGGCAACTGCCTGTAGCTACAAGGCAAAACCAAATGTTGACGGTATATATACCGTCAACATTTAAAAAGTTTACTTGCCTTGACAAAATGAGTGAAGTAACTCTTATAGACCGAAAGGATACTCTATACACTCTATGTAATACGATATACCAATCATACCTACACTTCTAGGATACTCTATACACTGTAGTAATGAATTACCCTTACTAATGTTGCTCTTAGGTAACTTATTTAACAGAAGATATTTTCATGTTGCACTTATGCATTTGTAGCTATAAACTGCTTGAGCAACAACATATAGGTATGGAAATCGGTATCGGACTATTCCTATGAGTATTGGCATCGGCGATATCGGTAGTAGACTTACTAGCTAGGGTTTTGGTCAAACTCTAGTCCACAAGTTCAATTAGCCTATTGGGTTCATTTCTAGGTAATCCTATAGATATCTCAGGGTATAGGCTAAGGTACACTAGGTCAAGCACATATGTATACCATATATTTACAATGACATATATATATATATATATATATATATATATATATATATATATATATATATATATATATATATACATTACATACATACATAAATCCTCTCATAATTATAGTATAACTCATATCCCAACATACCCTCTCATATATGCAAGCCTACTTATATACATAACTCAACTGAACCTATCTCAGAAAACTAAACCAAGGCAAACATCCATATGTATCAATGCATATGCTAACCCACACATAACATGAAATCTGAACTCACTGTACTTAGACAACACACGCATGAAAAAATACCTACATATACATCATTCTATATATGACAGTAAACAATACCTACATATACAATATATATGAAACTGTAAACCCAAACTTGTCCCAAACTGGTATGTAAACCTACAAAATGAACTCAACTACAACCTAAGCTAACTCAGAGACTCACAAACTCAACCTGGGAATCAAACTCAAAAGCAAACCCTAACTCAAAACTCACCCAAACTCCCAAACAACATACAACATTTAATTATATAGCCTACTTATATAAATACATACATATACATATAGGTTAGCCGGTGGGGAGCAGGGTCGCCGAGGGGGCAGAGGGTCGCCGGTGGGGAGCTGGAGATAAGGGTGAGCTGGGTCGCCGGTGGGAGCAGGGTCACCGAGCGGGATCGTGGAGGGTCGGGGGCCGAGGGGGGAGGGTCGCCGAGGGGGGAGGGGGTCGCCAGAGGCCGAGGGGGGAGGGTCGACGAGGGGGAGGGCGCTTTCGTTTAGGAAATTTTTGATCGAAAAATAATGGGGGGAATGAAAACTGAAAGCCCTATATTTTCAATTTAGCAACGTCACACCTATACGTCGATAAACGTCGCTAATATTAGTAAAATTAGCAACGTTACCGTAGCTACATCCGTAAACATCGCTAATATTAGTGATATTAGCGACGTTCGCCGATTTATCCGTGACGTATGTTTTCTTATACATAAAAAAGTCGCAAAACGTCGCCGATCGTCGGTGATAGTGACGTATTGCAACGTTTATAGAATACGTCGCTAATTCCATAAATATTAGCGACGTTTTAATAAAGCGTCGCTAATTGCGTCGCTAATATGACTTATTCTAGTAGTGAATTTCCTTACCAGAAGAGCTTGATCTTCAGAGTCAGATTCGCTATCGTCAGAATCATCTTCGACAATTCTTCTATGTTGAGCCTTGAGAGCGATCGACTTTTCTGACTTCTCCTTTGGTATAGCATCTTCAAAGTCTTGAAGTTCTAACTCGTGAGTGAGTAGCTTACCCATGAGTGTTTCCAGAGACATTGTTGAGAGAAATATTGTTCAGAGGTCGTTTCCTTTAATGATTGTTGTAGCCTTTGGAATCCAGTTCTTTGTGAGAGCTCGTAGAAGTTTGCGGATCTTTTCAGGGTTACTGTATTCCTTTCCTAATGAAGTCCAAGGATTTACAATATCCAAGAATCTCGTAAACATCTGAGTGACTGATTCACTTGGCTTCATTTTGAACGCCTCGTACTCTTGAGTAAGTCTGCTGATCCCTGACTCCTTGACTTGTGTTGTTCCTTCATGGGTTACTTCGAGAAGTTGCTACACTTCATATGATGTTGTGCAAGTTGACATCCTGTTGAATTCAGTTCTATCTAAAGTACAAAATAAAGCATTAATAGCACATGCGTCAAGACTGGCCTTTTTTTTCATCCTCCGTATATTTATCATGGGGTTTTTCAACTAAAACTCTATCAATATTAATACGAGGAGGCTTTTTGTAGCCATCAATAACTATAGACCATAAGTCAAAATCAATAGATTTTAAGGAGAAACTCATCCGTGTTTTCCAATAAGTATAGTTTGTGCCGTCAAACAGTGGAGGTCTGTTTGTGGCTTGGCCTTCACTTTTGATTTTCATAGTTGCCATGTGTAATACTGTGATCTATATAATAATTGAAAAATAACTGAATATAGCTGCAGTTTTACCTTGCTTTACCTGTATAACCCGCTCTGATACCAATTGTAGGAACAAAATCGTAAAGCAGAATATTCTAGAGGGGGTGAATAGAGTAGGCAGCGGAATATTGCTAATTAAAACTTGTTAGCAGTTACATCACAAAAATAATAATAATCATAAAGTAAATAACTGTAATGAAAAGAGTGATCAGAAGGCAAACGCAAACACAAAGATTTATACTGGTTTTCCTCTTGTGAGGACTAGTCCAGTCGGAAGAACTCTAGCTTCCAGTTGAATCCACTATTGAAAAATACTGCAAGTTTTCATACGAAGTCCTTGCAACTTCTACAGACATGAGCTTTGATACGAAGAACTCGACCAGCTTCAGTTTTGAAGAGTCCTTCTTCAATCAAGCCTCTGATTACAATTTCTCTGAAATTTTCTAGACCTACCGTACCGGCAAATTGACTAGAGAATTGTAACTGGCTTGGAATTTAAAAATGAAAGCTTTTTAAAACTCTTTGGAAGAAACGTAAGCTTTAGAAGAGAAGAGATGAAAGTGAATGAGTGTGTTTGAAATGATCAAAAAATTTCTCTATTTATAGTTTTTCCAAAGATAGAACCCTGACAGAATTCGGACAGAATTCGGACAGAACTCTTTGTAACAAACCGCAACTGAAGGGAGACCAAGTTCAAAATCAAACGTTCACATAACGTTCACCTTGGCCGAACTCTGGCCGAGTTCTGTCAGGGTTTGGTCAGGGTTATTTTATGAAAATTGTTTTTGGCTTTTTAAAAATCCTTCAGAAGCTTTTGGTAAAAGTAGATGTTTTTTAAAAACATAGGTCAGTTTTGAAAAACGATTTCGGATAGCCTATTTGCCAGTACAACTTGGTTTACAATATATTCCTAGACTCAATAAAAATAAAAATTATATAGCGTAAAGAAATACAGTCTCGAGTGGCAAACAGAGCTTCGGTCTTGAACTGAGTAGTAGATATCCAATCTTGATCAGTGTCCAAAACGTCTTTAGTAAACATCTAATATCGAGACAGAGTTTGATCAATTATTAAAATCAGGTTTGACCATGACCAATGGGACAATAGAACCCTGGCAGTCCTGATTCAATATTTTACTTCTTAACATTATGTTTTCCTGTTGTCTATTTTTTTTCTATTATTTAATAACTGTATGTTGTCCTGCAGTCCTCCGACCGCTCTCAAGAGAATACGGCCCACCATGTCAAGGCGTAAGGAACGCCCTGCGAGCCATCCTCTCGGGAGACCAATTAGAATTTCCCAACTGGCTCCACAAAGCGAAATCACTTGAGCGACTGGCCGGTCTCGGACATAGCCACCGGCTTCCCCTACTTGGTCGAAGCAACGAGCTCCTCCTAGTCCTCCGTCTTCTTCCGATGACAATGACGACGTGCCTATTGGCCGACTCCTATCCCGTGACAGTTTTGATCCTTCTCATGAGCCTGTCCGTCCACCCGGTTGCTTAATGTTGGTTTTGCTTGACAACCACATTGCTTATAAAATATGGAAGAACCCGATATGTATATTACGTTTGTATTCTTCCATTTAGTCTACTATATATATGTATTTCATAATTCTTATATTTTTCTGATGTCCGACATACGGAGGATATTACGTATGCTTAGGGCTGTGAGCCATGGGAAGAAAATCGTGGCCTGGCGGTTTGAGAGCTTATCAAAGGCCGTCCAGAGTAAGACCATACCGAGCGGCTTGCACAATTTAGCTCGATACGCCTATAGGACAATGGACAGTGCCCTCATATCTGCCTTTGTAGAGAGATGGCATCCAGAGACCAACACATTTCATCTTCCAGCAGAGGAGTTGACCATTACACTTGACGACGTCCATCAGATACTGGACATGCTAGTTATCGGGCACGTCATGACCAAGGAACTGTACAACAATGAGAAATCCATTAAATGGTACGAAAAGATCGTCAATTTTGTCTCAGATCATCTTGGAGTTGAGGCTACCAGTTTTACAACCCTGCCCGGCTTCAAGAAGTCCTACAGAATTCCTTTGTCATTTTTGGTGGAGAACTTCATAGACACGGAGGACGATGATGATGAGACCGTTGACATGGTGGCCCGTGCGTACATCCTCTTCATCCTAGGATCGGTCGGCATTCCAAACATCCGAAACCTCGATACATGCTAGGTACATTCTGAATTTATCTGATATGGATAACGTAGAAGCCATATCCTGGAGAAGCGGTATACTAGCCAATCTTTACCGTGAGCTTGGTATCACATCCCGTGTCGGTACTAAGCCAATGGATGGATGCCAGACTCTGCTCCATGTAAGGAAATTTATAACAATTTAATCTCATATACAAAATTTTGTTGTTTAATTTTTGACTATTCATTTATAAATTGTATAGGCATGGATATACGAGCACTTTTTGATGCTTAGGCGGGTTGAGCTGAACCCAGATTATGGCGACCACCTTCCGAGAGTGTGTCGATGGAGGCCAACGCAGCTGGAAACTAAAAATTGTCAAATACTGGCTTCCATTCGTGATGTACTAGATAATTTGGTGCCATAAGTGGTACCAAATTTTGACTTACTTTTTCATGTTAATTGGTTTTGTTGTTAACTTTTTCATGTTAATTTGTTTTGCTGTTAACTTTTTTCCTATAGATATTTTGGCATCCATATCGGAATTTACGGGAGGGTAATCGTCATGTGGAACCAGTTGCTTTATTTCATGGCATAATCACATGCAATGAAATCACAAAGCCGTACATGCTTGATCGAGTACTTCGTCAGTTTGGCTTCGTGCAAACTGTACCGAAGCACACACTAAGGTTGCTGGAGCCTCTGCACGGGACCCTACCTTTGAATTATAAACCGACGGAATTCGACTGGGTTACCGACTTCTACTCTGATTGGCAACGGCATGTGCTTGGGGAAGATGAAAGACAATCGGTGAAGGAGATGGCCGACTGTAGTGACGACTACATGTCGTACTTCTTGGGGGTCGGATATCCTAAGTTGTCAAACCCTAGAAAGCCGAGTCTCGTGGCCGTGGGAGCTCTGGGTCCTCTTCCTTCAAAAACTATCTTGTATGCTTCATTGGTGAAGATGGTGAGTTTCGAATTTGTAGTCATCCTAAGATTTCCATGTTTATAGACTTAATTCACTGATACTTTCATTTACAGTCTAAAAGGGTGATAGAATTGGCCAAATCACTCCGAGGAGGTTGCCAGAGCGAGCACTGTGTCGCAATCGCCAGCGAGATGGAGCGCATCGACGACGGGGTTGAATTTCCTTTTATGCATAATATGGAGGCGCGTACGAAGGCCCGACATGATAACTAGTTTATATTTGGATGTTTAAATTATTTTGATGTGGACATGTTTGGATCTTATTTGGAAACTTGATTGTCGTAATTTGGATCTTACTTTGGATGTAATTTGGATTTTATTTTGGAAGTTACTTGGATGTAATTTGGATCTTATTTTGAAACTTGGTTGTTGTTATTTAGATATAATTTGTTGTTATTTGGATATAATTTGGTGTTATTTGAAAACTTGGTTGTTGATATGTTTGAATATGTTTTCTCTGTGAAGAGAGTTTGTGTGTGAAACTCTTTTCACAGAGAGTTTCATGTAGGACTCCCAGCCCCCTGGTAGTCATTTATTAAGTTGGAACTGCCATGGGGCTGGCAGTCCCGACAAACTCTCTGTGAAGAGAGTTTGTGTGTGAAACTCTCTTCATAGAGAGTTTCATGTAGGACTGCCAGCCCCCTGGCAGTCCTATATTAAGTTAGGACTGCCGTGGGGCTGGCAGTCCTGACACAAATTCTCTGTGAAGAGAGTTTGTGTGTGAAACTCTCTTTATAGAGAGTTTCATGTAGGACTGCCAGCCCCCTAGCAGTCCTTCATTAAATTAGGACTGTCATAGGGCTGGCAGTCCTGACACAAACTCTCTGTGAAGAGAGTTTGTATGTGAACCTCTATTCACATAGAGTTTCGTGTAGGATTGCCAGCCCCCTGGCATCCTTCATTAAGTTAGGACTGCCATGGGGCTGGCAGTCCTAACACAAACTCTCTGTGAATGGAGTTTGTGTGTGAAACTCTCTTCACAGAGAGTTTTATATAGGACTGCAAGCCCCCTGGCAGTCTTTCATTAATGAAGGACTGCTACTGGTCTGGCAGTCCTGACACAAACTCTGATACTTTCATAAATTGATATATTTTGACACTGATACTTTTATACATCTTGCACACAGGTAAACACATATTAGACGCAGGTAAACACATATAAGACACTTTCTTACATTTTGCACACAGATAACACACAAGTAAAAGTGAAAAACATATATTGGACTTCATATTTCATAATTTACTGTATACAAAAGTGGTCCTCCATATACAAAATGCCAAAGTATAAATATATCCATACTCAGTCGATTTCGACGTCGTAGTGGCCAACAGGTAAGTCTCTTGGTTCCTCAATCTTCAACAACTTCTTACAATGGTTGATTTGATCAACGAAAGGTGCGGTCCAGGCGATTGCTTCGAACGGAGCTTTTTTATACCAAACTGTTGAAGGTGGGGGGATCGGAGAATGACCGATCATCTTTAGTATGACGAAGTGTTTCCCGATTTGACCTATAGTACATAGGTTAGAATGTCCGTGCTCTACCAGAGGAGGGCACATCGGAAAGAATGTATTGCTAATATCCGACAAAATAAGTACAACAGGTATCATGTACCTATTAGCAAATAAATAACCGACAGACGGGACGGACATGTAGTGGTCTTCCCCGATGACACTGTCGGTGCAAGGGATACTTAACAACAAACTTGCAACTATTTTTTCGCTTAGGATGTGGGAGTAGAATGGAAGACGAGTCTCTAACTCCTCGTACAGCTCCTACCTCACATGTCTCCATCCGTCTTTGTCAGAATAACCAAGATGTCTTGCAAGCACATGGAATCCATAATGGCCATCACCCGGGACATCAACCATAGACCAAATGTAACTGCAAATTTTAGGTTGAAATTTGTCAATATACAAACTCAGTGTTTGGCTATCTACGATATCTTCTCTTGGGAGGTCCATTTTCTCCTTTTTCGACGAATGACAAGCTTGCTCTTCCGTGCAGGCAAAGGTTGCTGTAAACTTCGTTCAACATGCTCAGAGGACGATTGATCTCTCTTAGTTTACTCCAGCCTTCTCTTTTGTGAACTACTCAATCTTGTTTGAGACCTACCTTTAGGATTAGAAATAACGGACGGCTCATGCATTCTAGTAGTCACCAGGCATGCAATTTCTTGGATTTTAAGCTCAATGCACTCTCGCTCCGCTCCTACTGAGGCACACCACCTTGCTTGGAGAAGTTTCACTTGTGGCAAAGAGAAGAAATTATCGTCCCTCTTCACCACGGGCATTATAGACAACTGCCTCCAACGTTTATCGACAGCATCTACTGGAATAGGAATGGATTCACGAAGATCCAAATTATCGTCCCTCTTTACCACGGGCATTATAGACAACTGCCTCCAACGTTTATCGTCCCTCTTCACCTAGTGTATGTCGATGTACACACCCGCAAACCTCGGGATTAAACCCGACAAACTTTGACCTATCAATCTTATCAAATATTAATGCCAACACCTTGTGAGATACCACACGCATTAAAGCATCCAAGGGTGCTTCCTTTCTATGCTCATGCTTGAATATATTTAAGTTTATCTCAAATGATGTCTTAATTTCGTTCACCGTCCGGTCTACCGATAGATGTATAGCTTGCCAAACCGAGACAAAGTTGCCGAGAGATGAGCTTAGGTGTCTCTTTAATACTAAGTGTGCTCCTTCGACACGGTTAGTAGTTGTCATGCCGTAATGCTTCACCACATTCGTCCATACTAAGAGGAATTATTCTTTGTGCGGTTCAAGCCATGTATCTTTAATGTAAGAAATGCATGTCGGCTCCCTCGCCTCCTACTTTTTTTTGAACAAGTACCATGCGACGTCGTAACTGGCAATCGTAGATGCTCGCCATACAAAATTCCGGTCATTGTAGAATTTATCAAAAATTTGTATGTCAAGTTTACCATCCACCTTCCGGAACTTCAAATTACATTGGGATTGAATATTACGATTGACATGCCAAGTGCATAGCAATGTATCCGCTTGAGAAAAAATAATACGAATAGCATTAATTAGGGCATACTCTCAGTCGGTAACAAGAACAGACGGCTCTCTATGACCGGTGTAAAGAGTTTTCAGTTTCTCCAACGCCGATCTGTAGTCTTCAAGTTTCTCACCTTTCATGAAGCAAAAAGCAACTGAAAATATTTTCCAAGTAGAGGTGAACCCGACAACATAAAAGAGAGGCACCTTGAACTTATTGGTCTTGTATGTGCAATCAAGGACTAGCACGTCGGAGAAAGACCTGGCCAAATATGTGCAATAGGGATGAGCCCAAAAGAGTCAAATGACTTCATTACGCTGGAGATGTCTTCTATGGAACTCAACATAATGATTATCGACAAGCAACTTAAGCACTTCTTGCATCGCCATTCTTGATTTCGTTCGAATAGCGTTCGAAGTAGATAGGGCGTTGTATATTGACTTTATTGTAGACTTGTTCTTATCAACTTCATGTCGTATGATGGAATATATTTGTCTCGGTACAAATCCAAAAGTGGACAAGTCTTCGACTATCTTCTTCTCCGTATTGTTCAACCGTCCGACATACGGATGACCCAATAGTGTTTCGGCAATCTCATGATTGTGGATTCCATTCTTGACTTCGAATGTCCACTTTCCTTCTTCTTCATTTCTAATATGGATCGTGAATGGACAACCACATTTTCTCATTCCAACATTTTTTTGGGAACTTTACTTTAGATAATTGCATCTTTCTTATGGCTTCTAAACACACCATCTCTTTCACATCCAACCACCAAAGTTTGTCATCCCGGGCAATTTCTGGCTGATCTGGATATCACAAGAACTATGTTGTTTTTTCATCCAACTTCTCGGCACCAATGTAGCGCACCGTCGCTTGATTCAAACCAAAGATCAGTCCAGAATAAATGGCCTACATCGACTGCAATTGGAGCAAGTACCACAATATCGAAAGATGATAAGTCCTACAATAGAACTTAAAGTTAATAAAACTAAACAACTACACAAGTCAAATATGAAAATTTCTATAAATAAATTGGACTGCAGGGAGTGAGGTACTCCTTACAATATGTAGGACTGCAGCAAGCCCGACAGTCCTAATAATATGCAGGACTGCCTCATCTCTGACAGTCCTGTCCTAAGATCTGGACTGTCAGAGAGGTGGCAGTTCTCTGTGTCACAACCCGACTTTTACCCGATAAAAAGTTAAAATTTAGTTACCAAGAGGGCTTCCAAAGCATCAATGTGTTCTTCGGACGTAGTGGGAAGAGAATCTACTATATTTGATGACCCGGGTTCTTCCATGTTCATTTTTTTCTACATTAAACACATATAATTCAACTTTTATATGTGAAATTCATGTTGAAAACTCTAAACATATATTAAATCGATGACTTACCAATTGTTTGCAAAAACAAAAAGTTTATAACAAACTTTAAAAAAATCGTACAAAGTACAATGAATTCTGGGGAAGTACAACTTTAGGAATCTAATCAGAAGACGATCACTTTATCCCTTGGACTATGTACACTTGAAGACTAGAGCATCTGGAGAATGCAGCAACAATTTTGTAAGAGTTCTTGATCTCTGTGCTACCTTGATAATGATTGGAAACTATATTTATAGAGTTATGAAAATGAATGTTTTAGCAGTTATTCTGATGTGCGCGAGGTTGAACTGTGCCACTTTGGGTTGCGCCAACCTTAAGTTGTGCCAACTTTTATACAGTTACTCAATCATGTACTAACTGTATTTAGACGCGTGGCATCATATGATTAAGATGCACATGGTCGTGTACAGAGTAGTGGACACATTTTGAGAGATTAGTGGCATATGCGCCACGTCATCCTGCTTTAGAACATAAGTTGTCTCAACTTTATCAGGTTGCACGAGCTTCAGTCAATGAGTTAAACTGCGCTTGATTAGATTGCGCCTAGGGCACAACTCAATGCATAGACACGTGGAATCATTTGGGTTACGTGTCAATCTATGAGGAGAATTTGATCAGATTGCATCTAGGTGCAACTCACAGAGTACGCGGAACAGTTGTCAATCAAATCGTCTCGGGTGCCACGCTTTACAGGATTCGAAGAGATTTTCTTCGTTTATCATGTTGTCAGTTATCAGTGCTGTCAGTTAATGATGATAATTATTGTCAAGCGCCACATAGACTGGCACAATGTAATTGGGCGCAGTCTGATATATGGCACATCCTGATCAGTGGCGCAGTTTGATCTCTGAGCTTCATATCAGTGGCACAGCTTGATTTCTGGGGCACAACTTGATTGCTGAGTAGTAAAAACATGGTGCAACTTAATTTTTATGTTCTACAAGACCTCCTTCAAAGTTTTCGAATTTGAAATGATACAAAATTTTGAAATACTTTAAATCATATTACTGAGCCAAGTTGCGCCTATCTCACGCAGTCTGTTATGATCTTGTTACGATTTCTATGCGCAACAAAAGGTGACTGTTAAGATTATGTCTTCAGGCTATAAATAACCCTTATTTAACCGACTGTAATTCTTTACTATTACTTTAATATCCTGAAAAAATACTTTAAACTTTCGCAACCCTCTTCTTCGACCATCTTCTCGATGACATGGCCCCCAAGAAGACTGCTGCTGACAAAAGAAAAGGCGTCGCCGCCCCTTTGACTCATACTTTGTCAACCCGCGCACCACAGTATACGCCACCGTCTTCTCGACGAGAGACAGTAAACCCAGCTCTGGAAGGTGATCAAGAACGCACAAATTGGATTTTATAGAGGATGAAATAGATTTGCACCCCTCTTCTTAGAGTGTTTGGAGCATCACAAACTCTGCGCCACCCCTTCTTAGGGTGTGGTTGCTTTATTTGAGTACTGTTCGTTTTTACGAACCGTGTTGCGCATGCTGTTGTGCAACTCAGTTGTGTTGCGCAGTCAAAAATATTGTGCAAGCTATTTATGGCGCAACATGTATGTAGCGCAACTTAAGATATTGTGCAACTTAGGTTTCGCGCAACACAGTATGTCGCACAACTCAGGTTGTTGGGCAACTCAGAGTGTTGCACAACTTAATTGTTGTGCAACCCAGGATATTTGTGCAACTTAAAAAATGTTGCACAACCCAGAATGTTGCGCAACTCAAGATGTTGCGCAACTTGATTGTTGCGTAACCCAGGTTGTTGCACAACCTAATTATTTACTTTTTATAAAATTGCACACTCTTGTTGCTTCTAACTTTTGTTCATGAATTTCTTTACAGTTGATCTCAGGGAAGACCCTAATGCTGAAAGATTTGCTTCAGCATTTAATGTCCCGGAGTACAAGAAGAATTTATCTCATGTCACATTCCCTCAATACGATGGTCTTGAAGCACGAAAGTCCCTCCTCATGGCTCAAGAAAACCAAAGCATGCTGAGCTTAATGAACGAGGAACCACTAGAAAGTCTGGAAACTATGGTCCACAAAAAACCTGCCTTTCTATTCGGGGATGCCATCAAGAAGCCTTTCCAGGACAAAAAAAGAGGGAAGAATATTCAAAGATGAAGATAAAGTCATATGCCTCACAGAAATATCGAGGTCTATGACATTATCTCAATACGAATTTGCAAGCTATCCCAGAAGAATGTCATGGGATCTGACTCCAATCCAGCAGGCAAGAGTCGGCAAAATCTGTTATAGAATGGGTCTGAAGCACAAGGACCTCTTTTACAGTACTTCTTAGAAGTACAATACCTATTTGAGAGGTTTGAAGCCAAGTTGCATTCCCCCTGAGGATTCCTCTCTACTCCTTCCGGTCAGAATACCCATTTTTGCAAATACATTTGCAAGAGCTGAAGGAAGATATCTAGACCGTAGCATACGTATGATAGGTCTGGTTAATCCAGATATAAAGTATTGGAGCAGCTTATCTATTTGGATTTTGGATCAATTCAAGGACAGGCTCCTCGATCTGGATCTCTACAATGCCATCCGGACTACAGTATACGGCATTCGCCCGAACGCTCATATGTTCTTAACTTTAGTAGAGAGGTATAACGAAAGCACTAGGAATTTCATGACCCCCATGGAGAAATAGGATTTGCTCTCCATGAGATGGAATATCTCTCTCATCTACCAATGGGCGATAATCCATACAAAGAGTATGTGTCCACAAACGACAAATTAGACGCTATGGCGGAAGAGAATCCTCAGATGATCCCCGTGTTCCAGTAGCTATTGTGTCACTACAAAATTTGCTCACTCTACTACAAAAGTGCCACTGCAGGTACTTGTTATACCACTAAGTGGATGCTATATCTATTATTGGGTCATGTACGAGAGGACAAGCCACTTGAGAATCAAGCCTGTGCTCCTCGTTTCTTTGAACCCTTCAGTCAGAGCGATATGCAATATTTAATGGAGTAACATAATCATGGAGATGTCCAACTGGAGGAGGACTTGCATCCATTCAAGGCTGGCAACACCCTCCAGAGTTATCTTAGACAGGGTTACAGACCCATGTCTAAAGAGGCCCAGCTAGCGGGCTTTCATCGAGGCATCCTGTTTGCTGCAGCACGTATTGTCTTTGGATACAAAACGGATCTCCTATCGGCTATGACCTGCCGCTTGAACGCAGGATTGCATTCTTTTGTACAGACCATGCTAAATGACAAGACGGCGAGGCAAGACTTCCCTCATACTGAGATGTCGTACACTTATTTATTCGGATGGCTATTGCTTCACCATCCCTATTTGATGAATCCTAATATGGGAAGTGTCAACGGAGATTTCATTAGACGCTACTCCAACGCTCAATGGCAATATACTGCTCTTTCAGAGTGCAGATTTGTATTGAATCATGGGTCGGGATGGAGCTTTCAGTGCGTTCAGCCCTCTCACAGATATGAGAATATGCCTCCACAGCTGATGGATTTAACTGCAAAATCACTCTGCTTAAGTCCACCCATCTTTTCGTGGCTGCAGAAGATCCACCCCTCTTACTTGGTCTACAGATTTAAGGAAGAGTGTTATTTGGAACCGTATTTGCCAAGTCGATTTGTACGGCAGTTCGGCTATGATCAGCTTCATGTGGGCAACGCCACCACTTGCCTACATGCTAAAGGTTATCTGATAGATGGGGCTAGGGCTTGGAGCTACTACAACGCCCAGGGTACAAAAGCTATATTTTCTATGCCCTTTAATCTTCCGCAAGGCCGACGTATGTTATATACATAGGCAAACTTCTATACTTTAGCGAATACATTCACTGAAAGCTTCCATCATGCACATAGATTTGCAAGCGAGAAGAGATCTAAATTAGGGAAACACATTGCTCACTCTTTTAGGGATACAGAGGACAGAGGTCCTGCAGATCTACCACTGGAAGCTTCTATTCTACAGAACTATCTTGATGAAGTTCAAGATCCTCTGGACGTTTTCTTAAAGGTGCAGAAAGAAAAATCCCCTGCTACGGGGTTGAAGAAAAGAAAGGCTAAGGAGACGACGGCCCTTCCTCAGCTGGATAGTAGACCTGCCTCACCAAGGGCTCCGAAGAAGAAGAGAAGGACATCATTGGTTATAAATGAACCAACGACTACAAGAACGACTCGTTCTCAGTCAAAACAGATGCTCCTCAGTTCTTCCTCCGGAGAGAAGAAAATCTCTCCTTCTTCTATTCAGAAGCATTGAAGAGTCACAGAAGGAGGAACGTCTACCACTTTGATCGATCTGGAGGACGATCGCACCGGAGCTGCTGAAGAGCCGGTCGCATCACCACACAGAGACGTCAGGAGAAAGTTGGTAATTACTGAAGAGGTACCATCTCAAGAAGGTAATATCAAGATTGTGATATACCCTAATATATATATTTTTCTGTCAAAGATATATATTAAATTAATTTCTTTCTTTGTATTGGCTATTTCAGCAGATGTCCAGCCTTCTACTACCACCGTAGAAGCTTCGAGGTTAGAAGCTGTGACGGTACATATTCTCGCAAATGTACTTGCTGCGGTAGGGATAAATGTTCCATCTCCAACTCCTATGAGTCCGGAAAATAACTCTCCAGAGAAGAATTTGCTTCCACAAAGATCCTCTGAAAGCTCAAGGGTCTACTCATTCTGAAGAGGCGATGATTGAAGCCTTAGATAATTGTGACTTTGGTGACGAATCTTACGATGATGATTGGAATAACATCACTAAAGAAAAACAAACTTTAGTGGATGTACCATTACCTCAGGAACACTCAGCTGATGAAGACCACTCAATTGCTGAGGATAAGGAAAATGTGGTTATCGATGAAGAACATACCAATCCCAAGATCGATGAACCCATAATCTCTGAAAAACCTAAGGTTTCTGGAGTGGTAGCAGAATTAGCAGATCAAACTCCAATGACTCTGCCACTTTAGGCTGAATCCGGAGCAGGAAGTAGTCAAGCTACTATATCTGCAGAGACCCTGTCAAAGCTTCATCCGGAGACATCAAAACCTCTTGAGACTCCTCATGCTATGTCCAGCTCAGGTAAATTTCTAAACATTAATGTTTGTCTTAGCTCCTTCAGCATTGTATATTGTTTAATACAAATGATATATGTAAATTGCAGAAGAACCACAGGAATTGTAGCAGGGGAGGAAAGTTCTTCCCACATCAGCACTCAAGATGAAGTGCCTCCACATATTAAAACTGTAAAGACTCCAGCGGAAGCAGTAGCCGCCCCAGGTGTTGTAGCTACTAATAAGTTCGTGGTGGCTTTCTTCACAAAAGTCTTCTTCACATCTCTGGAGCCTTTAGTTCATCGAGTGGTGGAGAGGGAAGAGGTTCCTTTTAGTATAATCAGAACTCCCTCTTCATTCTTGATCGGAGGCATCCGCAACCAAGGAGACGAGGCTCCAGCTACCTTCTTGGAACACATTTTGGATGAGCTGGAGGACTCAATTAAAGCTTACAAGGAGCTTAAAAGAGGGGATATTAAGCAGTTAGTAAACATAGAATATGAGGCTATGGCTCGAGAAGCAGAGACTAGTAAAGCCAATTTTGAAGCATTTTTGCTGGCTTTTACTAGACAATCCTCCGAACTAGACATTCAAATTGCTGATACAGCTTCTATTGCAGAGAGTCATAAGACTAAGGCTGCAGATGAAGAGAAAAAGGCTACTGATCTGGAGGTTAAAATTGCCCAGCTTCAGGCAGAGCTCAAGACTATCAAGCAGGGTATAGAACAAGAAATTCATCTACATCAGGCTGTTGTGAATCAAATAGATGCTCTGAAGCACCAGAAGAAGGAGTTTGAACAGCTACAGAATGAAGAACTAGCACGCCAAACTGTTGTTTTGCACCCATTCGATCCTGAGTCAGGAAGGGTTGAAGCCAGATAGCGGGTGCTAGATTCTTGTAATAAAAGAACCCAAGTTTTGATGAAAAGAATTGTAGAACTTATTACTTATCCTTCAGAATAGAATAAGCAAAACTTGTTGTCTTTTTTATTATTATGATGTATCTCTTTTTTTTGAATAGAAATGAAATGAGAAATTTTTATATGATTCCATTACTTGTTGCATATCTTGTTTTTGATATAAGTAATAGAATAGAAAATATATTCAGAGGTACTGGATATGATATATTTCTTAACTTTGAAAATAACAATATTTATTATATCTGCTCAGAGGTAATATGGACGTGGCAGGATATAATGTTTAGAAATACTGTTATTTCAATAGACAACTTTATCAGAGGTAATAGGGACGTGACAAGTTGCTGAATTGGAATTCAGAGATGTAGAGGACGTAAATTCTTTCTTTTGTTTTGGTTGTGGAAATTTATTATCTATGGTTTTATTTACGAGAGAGTAAATAAAAGACAATAAATATTAAGACTGATAAATGAATGAAAAAGTGGATGAATTAACAGTTACGTCGGTTTTCGAGGAAGAGACACTGAATTTATGAACAGTCATCTCAATTCTCGAGGAAGAGAATGAATGAATGAACAGTCATGTCGCGATTCTCGAGGAAGAGAATGAATGAATGAACAGTCATGTCGATTCTCGAGGAAGAGAATGAACGAATGAACAGTCATTTCTTTTAGGGAGAAGAAATAAATGAATGAACAGTCACCTCGATTCTCAAAGAAGAGAAAATAAATGAATGAACAGTCACCTCGATTCTCGAGGAAGAGAATAAGTCGCATCGGTTCTCGAAGCCGACTATCTAGTCGTTTTGTCTATAAATAGAACAAAATTTCTGTAGATATCATCAACTTCTTTTCTCTTCTCTCTGTCCAGAATAACTTTCGAAGATTTGCTCACTCCAAAGATCGAAGGAATGACCGAGATGCCTCATGTTGAGCCTCCGGTGCCTCCTCAAAAAGAAGTGGGTGAAGGTTCAACTGTTCCTGCACCAGAACGGGACTTGATTGCCAAGTTGGTTGAGCCTGGGAAGACCATTGAAGAAGAAGCTGTAAGGGTGGCCGCCTGTGAGTTGCTAGTGTGTTCAGACAATGAGATATTTGAATTGCTGGCAAATTATGTATTTAATCAGAAAGGATCGGGTCCACGTCCCCGTCCTTGATATTATGCAACTCTTTCTATTTCTTAAATAAAATAAACTTTATTTACATCATTTCTCTGAATGAAGAACATTTTACTTTTATACATAATATTTCTTGAGAAATTTGCCATTGATAGGCATCATAGCAACTCTGCCATCTATATCTGTTAATTGGTAGGCTCCATTTAGGAAAATCTTATTTACCATATATGGACCTTCCCATTTCGCCTCGAATTTGCCTTTGCTCACGTGAGTCATAGTCATAGGATGTCTGACCGTAAGAACTAGCTCGCCTTCCTGAAATGTTCGTACTTTGACTTTGTGATTGAAAGCTTTTGAGATACGGGCTTGATAAAGTTTGATATGTTGTTGGGCCAGTAGCCTTTTCTCATTGAGCGCCTCCAATTCTTGAAGCCGGAGACGATCATTGTTTTCTATGGTAAGTTCATTAGTAATGGTAATTCTTAAGGATGGAATTTGAATTTCCAGCAGTAAGACAGCTTCACATCCATATACTAGAGATAAATGTGTACAACCTGTGGGATTACGGACTGTAGTACGATAAGCCCAAAGATATTCACCAAGCTTCTTACTCCAATTACGTTTGTTAATAGAAACAAACTTTTTAAGGAGTTTGATAATTATTTTGTTGAATGTTTCAGCTAACCCATTAGCTGCAGGATTATAGGCCGTAGAAGCAACATTATTGATTCTGTTGTCATCACAGAACCGAGTAAATTTTTGGCTGACGAATTGTGGCCAATTATCATAAATGATTCGACGAGGTACACCAAATCTATATATCACATGATGTTTGATGAAGTTGATGACACTACTAGTCTTCACTTCAGCTAAAGGTATAGCTTCAGCCCATTTAGAGAAATAATCAGTTATAGCCAAGATAAACCGATGTCCTTTTGATAAAGGGGGATTGATTGGACCAATTACATCTATACCCCAAGCTTCGAAGGGCCATGAGGAAACAGTTGGGTAAAGAAACTCCGACGGTTGGTGAATGAAATCTGCATGAATCTGACATGCTCGACATTTTCTTGCATAGTCAATGGCATCTGATACCATAGAGGGCCAGTAATAGCCCATACGTCGAATACGATCTTGTAGTTTAGGACCGGGCTGATGTGCTCTACAAACACCATCATGAGCTTCGCGTAATACCTGCTTTGCTTCATCACCAGCAAGACATCTCAAAAGTAATCCATCAAAAGTTTGTCGAAAGAGAGTTTTGGTGGTATGGTTATAGTAGAATCGAAGAGATCGCTGACGAATACTTGTAGCTTTTTTTGGATCTTCAGGTAGTATATCATGTACTATAAAGTCGATGAAGGGTGCTCTCCAATCTTCGCCGATGACATTGACTTCAGTTGAATTACTGAATTTAATGTTATGGTTATTTTTAATACAAAACAGTTCTCTATTGGATATAACAACCATTTGTTGTCTTTTGACTGGGATTGCTAAGACCGCAGTCAGGTTAGCTAAGGCATCAGCTTTTGTGTTGCATGCTTGATGTACATGTTCGATGAAGAACCCTTTGAACGAAGAAGCTATTCTGATTGCCGCTTCATGGTATGGTACCAGATCTTGATGTCAAACTTCATATGTGCCTCTAACCTGATTAACAATCAGCTTAGAATTACCATATATTTCGAGATATTCAATATCCAGTTGTTTGGCTAATTGGAGTCAAATGAGCAAAGCATTGTATTCTACTACGTTGGTAGAGTACGACTCATCTAAGGAATAAGATCTCTGGATAGCTAATCCATCTGGTGAAACAGGAATAATTTCCACTCCAGCGATAAGGGTACCTCCAGGTCTAATTCTAGATGCTCCGTCGAAGAATAAACACCAAGTAGAAAATTCTTCTGAGATCATATTTGATTTCAATGTTTCGTCTGGAATCTCATCATAGAGTTTAGATGTTTCAGGAACAGGATGAGCTACTAAGAAATCAGCTAGTGCTTGGCCTTTCACAGACTTTTAGGGAACATAGACCGTATCATATTGTGCTAATAATATGGCCCATGTAGCAAGCCTAGAATTGAGCGTACTAGGCTTCTTCATTAAGATCCGAAGAGGATTGACTCGAAAAATAGCATGAATATTTTGGCCGATAATGTAATATCTTGTCTTTTGAACAGTAAATATTAAGGCTAAGCATTCTTTCTCTACCGGACTATAACGATGATCCGCTCCAATCATCGTCCGACTAATGTAGTAGATGGCTTGTTCATGACCTTCTTTGTTCTTCTGAGCCAGTAAAGCTCCTATTGAATGATCCATCGCCCGGACATACATCAAGAAGGGTATTCCTGAGATCGATGGCACAAGGACTGGTGGATTCATCAAATATCGCTTTATGTCATCAAATGCTCATTGACATTCTTCTGTCCAAATGAAAGATACACCTTTTTCATTAGTTGAGTAAATGGTCTGCAACGTCCAGATAAATTTGAAATGGACCTCCTGATGTAAGCATATCGACCTTGGAATCCTCGTAGCTCTTTTAGGTTTCATGGAGGACGCATCTCTTGAATGGCTTTGATCTTCTCGGGATCAACATGTATACCTTCAGAGGTAATGACGAATCCGAGAAACTTGCCACTAGAGACTCCCAAGAAAGACTTGGTGGGGTTTATTTTAAGTTGATGCTGGCACATTAGATTGAAGATAATTCTTAAATCTTGGATGTGATCTTCCTTTAGACGACTTTTAACAACAATATCATCAACATAGCATTCGACGGTCTTTCGTAAATGATCTCAAAAGATAGTACTCATAGCCCGCTGGAAAGTTGCACCCGCGTTCTTAAGACCGAACGGCATGACTGTATAGCAGTATACTCCGCAATGAGTACGGAATGAAGTGTGTTTTTCATCTTCAGGATTCATCTGAATTTGATTGTATCCAAAAAACCCATCCATAAAATAGATTCGTTCGAATCCACAAGTATTATCGATCATGACATCAGTAATTGGAAGAGAGAATTCATCTTTAGGGCAAGCATCATTGAGATCTCGGAAGTCTATGCACATGTAAAAACCCTTATAATTTAAAGGAATATTTAAATTATTTTTGGATTTTATTTAATTCTAATTTATTTTTATCTTATTTATATTATATAAAAGGACTATAGCCATGGTTGAGTTTGAATATGCAAGACGACTAGAAAGTATGGCATGCCTAGCGTAGTCGGGTGCTTTAGCTAGTATGCTAGCCATGTTAGGAATGCCATGGTCATATTATAATCTCTTGCATGTTAACCATTCAAATTATGGCACAAGTTATATTTTTATTTAATTAATTAGTTAAGAAAGCCTTTATGACTTTTTAGGAGACCCGGTTGCACCAAACCTTCCCAAACCTCTTCCAAGCCAAACCCAACCCTATGTAGGCATGTTGGACATTAATAAATATTAATAATTATATTTATTTGTATTTAATTCAGATTTTGTAGTGTAATTATATAGATAGAATTAAATAGTTCTATATTAGGAAACCCCTTTTTTAAATCCTCAATCCAATCAACTTGCCAACTCACCAAACAACCAAATCATGCCAAGTGGACCCCCACCATGATAATTTCGGCCAAGCAACCCCCCCCCCCCATGGCCAAATGCATCAAATTAAATAGGATTTAAATCCTAGATTGCTTAAAATTTATTTAAGGATATGTTTAAATATACCAACTTATCCCAAACCTTAACCAAATCCTAATCTTTCTCTTCCTCATCTTTGGCCGACCAAAAACCCTCTTCCTCTCCATAATTTCGGCAGCAACAAACTCTCTATAGCATCTATACATCATCTCCTCCATTGCACATCTCTCCATCCTTCACAAAAACTTATCTCCTCCACCATACATCCCCGAAATCTCTCAAAACAAACCCTAAAAACTCCATCTCTCCCATCCAATCCTCTATAGCCATTATCAACTCTCCCATACTCACTAAGAGAGGATTAGCAAGCAAGAATAGCAGAAAAGATGGGAGCTTTGGTGAAGATAAGTCATCATCACCCTTTCTAGCAAGGATCTTTGGTAAGAACCCAAATCTTTTCTTCTAAAAACCTTTGCTAAAATTCTGTAGAAAATATTTATTAATTCTGTAGAAATAATATTATGATAGATTTTGTTAGGTATAATCATCCATAAAGGTTTCATGAAATATATGCGTAATATTCATGTGTCGGTAGGATCAAAATTAACCCCATTGTAAAGGAACTATGAGTTATTGGTGCGTATTTTCGAAACTGAATTTTATGTGTGTTCATATACATAAATTATGATTTGTAAGTATTTTTCCATGATTTTTTTAGCAACTCAAATTTGGTCAAAAAAATTGTAGGTCAAAACTAGCTAATTTCGGGTAACCGGCTGACCTAGAATGTCCCAAACTTGTAGTATAATTCAACCCTTGTACCTCTAATATTATTCTATAAAATAAATTATTTTATTAATATTTAAAATATATTTTTGATTATTTTAGCAATTTTGAGTCATTAATTATGTTCCGGACGAGTTTCGGTTAGACTAGCTGACTTACTAATCAACTAGTCATAAATGTCTTTAGAAATATTAGTTCTAGAATTTTAGAGATAAATATGTAGAAAATTAGTTTAAATATTATTTTTACGATTATTATATGATTTTTAAGTATGTTATTGAAGTAGGGGCATAACCGACTAATTAAAAGTTAGAAACCCTAAAACTGTGTTTCGATGTCTCGTGGAACCTGTGTATGATTGTATGGATCTAAATGGTTCCACGAGAGATTGAATATAATTTAACACATTACTTTGACTAATTAAGTCGTATCGTAAGTTTCAGTAGTGACTTAATTTAGTTAATTAATTATCTAGGAGCGTCGGGTTCCGGAGGCGTGGACGCGGAAGCGGCGTTTCATATTTACAGCATGGAATCAGGCAAGATACCTTGCCATATTTACTGTTTACATTTAGTTGTATTTTATTTTAGTTATTGTATCTATATTCCTTGTTTATTATTTTCTTCTTGCATGTGGACCTAGAGTTAAGTGACTACCGTCAATAGAGTGCATGTCATTAACTTGTCACGATTGTATCACGAGTTGTGTGTGAGTTGTGAGTAACATGTAGTAGTCACTTGCGTGTTGGCTGATCACCCGTGCGCATGCGTAGAAATAAATGTCAATAGATGCATGTTAGAAGACTTGACAGTTATTGAATATAAACCGTGTTGTGGAAACGACACATGTTGGTGTGTCGTAGTTATGATGCATGTATAGTATCATTGGGGGGAGGGGACAGCTACTAGCGTAGGGGCTATATTTACTTTTTACACATTTATGGGTGATAGTGACTCGGATGAGCGCTACTTGCTGCCCGGCCGATAGTGTCTCGGATGAGCGCTACTTGACGGCCACTCTTTATTACTTGCTTGCATGAATCTGTTACAGCCCCTGCCTAGAACGTTGTCCTCAAAGTGCATATCACATAGATGGTTAGGTACCCTGTTGTGTTGTAGTTTATAGTATTTTTACTTATGTAGTTACATGGCATGTTCTTCCTGTATCTTGTTACGTCCCTTTGAGGACCTGGTTATCTCTCCAGGTGTATGCTTTCATGATTTACTACAGGTGTTCTAGGCAAGGTCGTAATCTTCTCCCTTCCTTCGAAGAGAATTGTGCTTGGTTCGTTTGATATTTTATCGATTCACTTCTTGTATATTTTATTTTGAGATAGTTGGTAGTGGACTTTGTCTCCGCCCAACGTTTGTACAAATGACTTTAATAAGTTGATTTTATGATATATTGGTTTGTGGATGAGATTAGCTTCATGGTTACTACATTTTACAGCTTATGTGTACATACGAGATATCCATATACTGGAGTATACTTCGTATGTAGACAGCTGGCATGATACGTTTCTAGTCCTACGTATTTTGGGACTGGGGCGTTACAGCACACTCGAACTTTTCCGGTTTTCTTCAAAACTGGTACAACGTTTGCTACCCAGTCAGGATGATGTTCTTCTCTGATAAAACCACAAGCGATAAGCTTTTTGACTTCATCATCTATTACATCCATCATCTCAGGCTTGAATCATCGTTGCTGTTGTTTGACTGGTTTAGCATTAGGCAAGATGTTAAGTTTATGAGTTGCGACCTGGAGATTTAGACCCGGCATATCTTCATAACTCCAGGTGAAGACATCGATATTCACGAATAAGGTGAATTAGTTCTTGTTTATCATCTTATGGAAGATTTTTGCTAATGAAGATTGGTCATGGTACATCTTTTTCTCCAACATCGATATGGATTAGTTGATCCTCAGTAGCTGGTTCTCGTTGTTCAAAACGGAGTTCCCACTGATTGTCCATCCTTTGTGCCCAAGGATCTATTTCAGGAGCTTCTTCAATATAATCCTCGTCATCGTCTGAGAACTCGGCTGACACCATATTAGAAGATGCTGTTACCCGATGGACATGACCAATACTGGTATCAGAATCCCATGAGATAGAATCAGAAGAGTTAGATCATTCTTCTTCATCGGATTCGGAAGCTTCTGGAGTCAGAAGTGGTGAAGTATAACCTAATCCCCACTTCGTTTTACTTTAGTATTGTTGTAATTTTCCTTTTGGAACAGAAATACGAGTAGGAGTTAGCCTTCCTTTACCGCTATTGAGACCAATTTTGAAATTATAGCCCATTTTACGGATGATTGCTTTGGATTGTGAACTATAGCGACGTAGTTGTAGCCTTCCTGTATCATCCTTATAATTATTGTCGGGCATGATTTTTTGTTCTTCTCTTTTATTAAAAAGTATAGGAGTTTTGCCCTTCTTCCGAGACGGTACTAGAAAGTACGATTCTTGTATTGATTCCAATGATACCATATTTTGGAGAGACGATATAACTCCTATTGTAAGTGGCTTAAAGCTATCTAGCATATCCAAATAACATTGAGTATAATAAGAGACATCAGTATACTGCAAAGGAGATGCTTTATTGATCTTTACCTCATAATTTACAACTGGACCTTTAGCCTTAACAGGCTTAGTCAGATTGATAACCAGAGGGGGAGAAGAAGAGCGAGAAGGAGGAGGGGGATTTTTACGATGAAGGTCGATTACAAGTGGCTCAGAAGAGGGGAGCTCCCTTTGTTCCTGATTAACACCAGGAGGCTGCTTCTTGTGAGAAGGAAGATAGATAGTCAATGTCTTGCAAGATTGAGGCCAGGAAGTACGCCCTTTGACAGGGATTACCAGAGTATCATTCGACATGCCTTTTTGTTCTTCATCAGTGTCCATTGCCAATACTACCTTCATGAATTCCTCTTTATACATGCGAGAGTCGTTGCAGTACGCTTCAACTCCCTTGAAAGGATTTAGGTCTGCAACTTCTTTCTGTACTTCTCTATTGCCATCCACAAATTCGAAACATTAGTGGAGAGTAGAATGTACAATGTTGTGTTCGTGGAGGAATGGTCTTTCCAACAAAGCATTGTATGAGCCATGATTATCAATCACGTAGAAAGTCACCTTCGTACGAAGATTGCCAATTTGAAGTTTCAGGCGTATCTTCCTTAGAGGTTCACTTCTTCCTTGATTGAACCCCAAAATAGTAGTGATAGTTATAGAAAGGTTATGCACCGGGATCTTCAAGGCGCCCAGCAGAGTCTTCGACATGATGCTAAGAGCAGACCCTGGGTCAGTCAGAATGCGATCGACTTTCATGGTGTCCACATATCCCGTGAAGTAGAGAGGACGATCATGACGATTGTCTTCTAACAATATGTCATCTTTTGTAAAAGTAATATTAGACATCAATTCAAATATACTATGACAATGTGTACAGTTGACAGGTTCCTTTTCAAGCTTCTTGAGGAGAGTAAGATAAGCATCAGCCTGCATCAAAGCTTCACTTAACGTCTCTCGAGTTTCTTTTGAGAGACGTAAAATTTTGAAGATTAACAATCTTGCTGGAGTGTTAGCCAATTGAGCCATTATGTCAAAATTATAAGGCTTTTCAAGTCCGAGAGATGAGGACTTCTTCAGTGCTTTATCAAAGTGGACAGGTTGCTTTCCCTTGTCTGCTGATGTTGGTTTGGGAGGGGTTAGTTCTACTACTGGCGAGGATGTAGATGGTATATTCTCAGCAGGGGAAGATGATGCAGAAATAACATCAAGAGAAGGAACAGGATTCTCTTGAGTTTTGGAATACTCTCGAAGATAAGGTTTTCCAGATTTGGTGCCGATTAGAGTTTCTTCTTCTGCTACTGGTTCAAAGGATACCATGTTGCAACTCTTTGATTTAGTTTCGGAATGCTTCTTTTGATTGGAAGAAGAAGGTGCTTCAAAATCTGCTACTAGATCTAGATGAATCCACATGATTTCTCCTTTATTAGTGGATAATGGAACAAGACCTTCATATTGGGGAGGTGGAAGATTCACGATCTCGAGAGTAGCCCTCGGGATGGGGACAACATCATCTTGTACTAATTATGGTAGGAAATCACCAAATTGTACAGAGACGACATTGGCCGTCACAGTCTTCTCATCTTGTTGAAGAGTAATTGCTCCTGATTTGACCATTTCTTGGATTTTACCTTTGAGCACGTAGCATGCTCGAGTTGGATGTCCTATAAACCTGTGATAAACATAATATTTAGGGTGATCAGTCTTACCCACTTCTTCTGGCCGTTTTGCCTCCGGCAGTTGAAGTTTATTGCTTTTGATCAAGCAATCGAAGATGCTCATAATATCATCTTTATCAAAGGAATACTCTTCTTTTGGATGAGATGCTTTCTGTAGTGGTACTGATGGAGTAGGTACAGTCTGAGTAACATTAACAACCAATGACTCCTTGCCATTTAGATTGATGGCCAATGTTTCCTTACCCTTGCGGTTGTTCTGGCGATTATTACCACCGGGTGTGGAATGTTCATCTTGATTAGGATGAGTCATTTGAACTCCTAACTGTTTGAATTTCTCAGCACTGACCTCTGCAGCTTTGGCATTCACAATGAAAGAAGGCCAATCTTGAAATTGTGTTGATCCTGTCTACATGCGGATAATAGGCAACAAGTTTGATTTGCAAGTGCCTATTGTTACAGCAGATGGAGTTCCTAGAGGCATTTTAAGTGCCTCTCGGTAGAATCTTTCAATGAAACTCTCAGTGGTTTCGTTGTGTCTTTGTTTAATTTTGATAAGGACAGACATAGTCATATCGTTGACCCTTCATAGAATCGTTCCAAGAATATTTGCTTGAAACCAGCAAAAGAAGTTATGCATCCATCAGGCAAGCTATGGTACCAGTCATATGTCGTACCGGCTAAACAACCGACGAATACCCTAGTAAGAAGAGCATCATTTGGCTGCAATTGATCATTCATCACCTCAAAGTGATTGATGTATTGACTTAGAGAAGTGCTGCCATCAAACAACATAATGGTGGGAAGCTTATATTTAGGAGAAAATTGAACCTCCTTCCATTCAGCAAGATAAGGTTGTTTTATCCCAAGTCTTTGTAGACCATCTTTCTGCTTAAAGTCCTTAAACTGAGTGCGTAAGAGTTTTACGGCCTCATTAGCATCCCCTATGTCTGGGAATTGGTGGGTTGATTTAAATTGTTAGGAGGAGGAACAACATGGTAATTACCACCTCCAGCACCAGACTGAATGGGAGCAGCTTTAATTGGTACAGAAGCAACCTAGGGAGGAGGTACCCCTAGACCAACATTAACAGGTATAGAAGATGCTATGAGCTCAGGATTTGTAGCAGGGTTTATAACCGATGGCACGACATGTTGAGCCACGATTATAGTGTGCATACTTGCGACCATTTCAGCTATGGTCTTCAGTTTGTCCTCTAGTACAGCAATTCGTTGTTCTTGACTTGCTAAACTAGAAGCGTCTTGGTCTTCTTTAATGGCATATGTTGTCACCTCTCTTGTCATTATTGATGAGATAGTTTATTCAGAACTTTCACTATCTGCGTCAAAATCAGACAAAGAATCCTCTCCTAGATGAGTGATGGAAAGATCTTCCTGATTAAAAGCATCCTGATCGAAGTTCCGATCTTTTGATCTGGTATGTTGAAAGATCCTTCACTAGATTCACGGAGTTGACCTAAGTATTGCTGACTTGGATCGCGAGATGTACCCCTCTTTGAAGATGTTCTACCCCCAGTGTCTCGGGAAGTCAAATTAACGGAAGCATATAACAGCTCATCTTCATCTCCCATCATTGGTTCAGTAGTTGAAGCATAATTCAGACGATCGAAGACAGATCGTTTAGCTGATTGGCAACAACACTTGATGACCACTTCATGAAGACAGTGGCGTTCTGATGAGTGATTTAAAGGTGAGTGAGATTTCTCCGTGATCTCCCGTCTTTATGTAAGACATTCTCGAAGATCAGTTACCACTACGGGACGAGAAGAAGTCGGAGGAACATATTCCTTAATGATGTTAGGAACATGTCCCTGGTTCTTAAGATGCTTAGTTCCATGAGTGTATAATGAAGTACTCAACTCATTGGCATAAGTGATTGGGTCTTTCTTTTCAAACTTTTGTTTCTGGTACAAATTGGCCCTTGGCATAGGATTTTTACGTTTCACCGAGGTTGATACTGATTGACGTCTGTTGAGATAAGCGCATAAATCAGAGAATTCTGCTCCCGGTGCATCTGTTTGAGATACCAGCAATTTTTCTTACTTGGATATTGAAATATGCAAGATTGGAAGATCTTGAGTAGTTGCCATAGGGGTAGGCAGGATGCCTCTTAGATCAGCATTCTTTCCTTTGGCAGAGATTTGAAGACCTCTGTTCAAAGGAATACAATCTAAAATATTTTCCTCCAAGTCATAGACTGGGGAAGATTGAGAAAAGACCAAAGGGTGCTTTTCTTTTTTTGTGAAGGGTCAGCTAAGAAGCTTGTCCCTCTGTTTTGTTGTTGAACAACATTAGGCACGGGTTGCACAAGTTGAGGAAGTGTCAAAGGACCATTCCCTTTGTTCTGTCTAGCATTGGCACTAGAACCTTGCTTCTCCAAGTTCAGAACTGGAGAAGAAGAGGGAATAGCCAAAAGACTAGTTCCTTTGGGTTGTGCCAGAGCAACATGGTGTGCAAACTGTGCCTGGGCAGCAGGGTACTTAGGTTGCGGCATAGCAACAGGTTGCGCTCTGGCAATAGAAGTGGACTGCACCTTGGCAACAGTTTGCGCCTTGGCAGCAAGATGGGTATGTTGCACTCTGGCAATAGGTTGTATAGACTGCGCCTTGGCAGTAGAGGGGATGGATTGCGCACGGGCAACAGAAGAAGTGAACTGCGCCTTGGCAGCAGAAGAAGTAGATTGCACACAGGCAACAGAAGGAGTGAACTGCGCCTTGGCAGCAGAAACAGTGGATTGCGCACGGGCCACAGAGGCGGATTGTGCCTTGGCAGCAGAAGCAGTGGATTGCGCCAGGGCCATAGAGGCGGATTGCGCCTTAGCCACTGAGTGCTTAGGTTGCGCCTGGGCAACAGCAACTGTAGAAGACTTAGGAGTCCACACAGTCCTGTTCTTGGTGATAGCCACAGTGCGTTTATTGCTCTTGGTGTTGATCATATTCTCGTAGGCTGTCTGGTTGACTTGAATAACCAGAGTCTTTTGTGTCTTGTCGATTGACGCAGTATCACATTGAGTTATCACTTTCTCGTCGGAGGAGAAAGTCGTCCCCAGCAGAGTCGCCATTTTGTTTACAAAAATAAAAAGTTTATAACAAACTTTAAAAAAATTATACAAAGTACAATGAATTCTAGGGAAGTACAACTTTAGGAATCTGATCAGAAGACGATCACTTTATCCCTTGGACTATGTGAACTTGAAGACTAGAGCATCTGAAGAATGCAGCAGCAATTTTGCAAGAGTTCTTGATCTCTGTGCTGCCTTGATAATGATTGGAAACTCTATTTATAGAGTTCTAGAAATAACTGTTTTAGCAATTATTCTGATGTGTACTAGGTTGAACTGTGCCACTTTGGGTTGTACCAACCTTAAGTTGCGCCAACTTCCATTCAGTTACTCAATCGTGTACTAACTGTATTTAGACGTATGGCATCATATGATTAAGATGCGCATAGTCGTATATAGAGTAGTGGACACGTTTTGAGAGATTAGTGGCATGCGCGCCACATCATCCTGCTTTAGAACGTAAGTTGTCTCAACTTTATCAGGTTGTGCGAGCTTCAGTCAACGAGTCAAACAGTGCTTGATTAGATTGCGCCCAGGACACAACTCTGTGTATAGACACGTGGCATCATTTGGGTTACATGTCAATCTGTGAGGAGAATTTGATCAGATTGCGCCTAGGCGCAACTCAAAGAGTGCACGAAACAGCTGTCAATCAAATCGTCTCGAGCGCCACGCTTTACGGGATTCGAAGAGATTTTCTTCGTTTATCATGCTGTCAGTTGTCAGCGCTGTCAGTTAATGATGACAATTATTATCAGGCGCCACATAGACTTTGGCACAATGTAATTGGGCACAGTCTGATATATGGCGCAACCTGATCAGCGGCGGAGTTTGATCTCTGAGCTTCATATCAGTAGCGCAGCTTGATTTCTGGGGCGTAACTTGATTGCTGAGTAGTAAAACTATGGCGCAACTTGATTTTTAGGCTCTACACTAATAAACGGAAGAAGTCAATGACACTACTATTATAAATTTCACCAACAATCTTCACAAAATGTAGGTTGGGGGAAAATTTGGGCTAGGGTTTAATTCTCTGACCTTGAAATGTTGAGTAAGAGAAGAAAAGAGTAGAAGGAGAGAAGAAAAGAGTAGAGGGAGAGAGAAAAAGAAAATAAAAGTTGTTATTTATACCTTTTCTTGGGCTAGCCCCATGTAAAAAAATTGGATGGCAAACTTATAATATTTTGAACATTTTTGGTCTAGCCCCAAGTAAAATTGGTAATGCCCTTAGAAAAACCCTTTCTTTATAGGGTTTTTGGTGTTTGGATTGCTCTCTTCATGCTCAGCTGCAGCCACGAAGGAAAGAAGGAAGCTCTAGGAGGATGCGAGTGTTTAGAGTGAGTTCTCATTGCTTATTTATTCACTCTTTCTTCTTTTTCTTTTTCTTCTTCTTCTTCTTCTTCTTCTTCTTCTTTTTCTTCTCGTTACTATTTTTTTAATTAGTATTTATGATATGTTGGTTAGTGGTGGGCAGTTCTATCAGTACCAGGTGGTGGGAAGGGCTTTCCCGATTGCGATCGACGAGCACCCCAAGATCTACCGCATGAAGCTCTGGGCCACCAATGAGGTCCTAGCAAAATCCAAGTTCTGGTATAATAATAAACTATACTACACCATACTTTACCTGTGAAAAATAAAATAATATATATATATTGATAGATTTGAAGAGCTAATTATTGGTTGGTTGTAGGTATTTCTTGAGGAAGCTGAAGAAGGTTAAGAAGAGCAACGGCCAGATGCTAGCCATCAACGAGGCATGGTCCCTACTCAACTCTAGTCTTGATAATCGTAAATTTTCGTCCAAAACATTGAAGTTTACGAAAATTGTGCTGAGAGCACAAAATTTGGGCAATTTGCAGAATAAGGAACAAAATGTTGGAGCTTTTTCTTGACATGTAGAGAGCTTGCTCTCAACATGCCTAGTGATGTTTAGTCCCACATTGGAAAAGCATCATGAGGTATCTCAACATATATACTTAGTATGTGTTGTTGGGATATGCACATGGGATGGTGACCCTAAGGAGGGAACCATGTGGGTGATTTTACTAGGAGGTAAGGCTATGACTCCATGGTAAGCTTAATGCTTTTTGCTCTTGGAATTTATTCTATTGGATCTAAGCCCCTAGGCTTAGTGACTCGAACTCGGGTTGATGGGCTCATGAGGCGTAATATGGTGCACTTTGCACTTAGCAAAACAACATCGTCGCTAGGCACATAGTACGCTCGTTGTGCGAGCCTCTTGCGTAGCCGTTCGCGCACCAGTTGGTGCAGCCAGATGGTGCAGCAGGTGGCGCGCACTGTGCGCCAGCTGGTTCAAATCGTATATGTACATGATTTGAGTAGTTGTAGAATGTTCAGGGTGGTTTTTTCCTACGTTCCGAACATTTTGCTGACTGGGCAGTTGCAGTGCGGCCTATATAAGCTTCTATGCTCTCTCTTTCAGAACACAGCGAACACAAGTGTTTCTTAACACAATTTCTTACAAATTCTCACAGAGTTTGAAAGAGAAGAGAAGCAGAGCACCAGCGCCACTTAGCGCAGGAGTCCGCTGTCATCCGAGGAGTCAGAAGAGCGGAGTGTTCCAAAATTCTCCATCGAAGTTGTTGGTTCCTGGAAGCTGTTCTTGTGGGGCGAATCAAGCTTTGAGCGTCGGTGATCATTCACCCCAGCAGGCTGTTCTTCCATCCATCGCCTATCATCGCTACTGCAGCTAGCAATTCGATTAGTAACTTCTTTTTAGAAGTACTACATTCGTTTGTTGTTGTTACAAAAAAATTTAGATTTTTGTAACCCAGAACCCTCCAAGGATCTCTGTTGTGCACCTTCTTTGAAGTGTTGCATCGAAACGATATTTTTACAATCGTTTCATTTCTTAGTTTTCTATCAAAAACTACGCCCGGGACTAACAATCTCAAAGCTTGATTCCACCGATGGAAAACTTTTGTGCTTCGCTAGTTAATCCTAACTTTACAAAGTTAGAGCAATTTGATGGTGAACACTATCAAATCTGGAAAAAGAAGGTTAGCCTCAATATCCAGTTCTTTGATGTTGATCATGTACTTTTTGAGGAGGAACCTACTATTCCAGAAACTGGATCTGCAGCCGCAATTTCTGCGGCTACGAAGAACCAGGCCAAATGGAGAAGGGACTATCATTTGTAGGCTTATGATCCTAAATGCTATGGAAGACTCCCTTGCAGAATCATATTCAAAGAAGACTATTGCTAGAGAGATTTGGGAGTCTCTAGAGAAACTGTACCAAAATGATAAGAACCAGAGCAAGATATTTTTAGTTAAAAAATAGCATAAGTGGTTCTTGAAGATGAGAAGCCAATGCTGCCGCAGGTAAAGGTGTTCCTGAAGCTACGACAGAAGTTGGAAGACGAGGCGATGCCTCTCCCTGACAATCGTCTCAAAGCTCCCTACTGGGTGGAGCAAGTTCTATGCAAATATGTATAGAAAAAAATTGGAGATCAGTTTGGAAGATCTCCTGCAGGAAGTCTATGTTGAGTACCAAATGAGGGCTCAACTGAAGGTGGACGCACTGTCCAAACAATTGGCCAATGCCAATTTGGTTCATACCAAGGAACCAAGGGGAAAGCAGGCGGCTTCCCACAGCAAAAAGAAAGACCCTAACGATCTGAAAGTGAAGGGGACTTCCTTCAAGCAAAAGAAGGCAAAGTCTCATATGCCTTATTTCAAGTGTGGCAAGAAGGGCCACTTCAAGAGTGAATGCAAAGCGAAGACCAAGCAATCAGAGCATGGTGAGCCTAGCAAGATTTCTTTGATCACTGACATTGTTGCAATGATTATGCAGGTCACTGCGGTAGGGGTTGAATCTAACTGGTGGGTAGACACTGGAGCCACCTGCCCTGTTTGCTCCAGCAAGGAGTGGTTCACCACCTATACACCAACTTCTAAAGTTGTTATGGTGGCGAACCAAGCACAAGCTGAAGTGCTCGGTATCAGGATGGTGGTTTTGAAGCTGACTTCAGGAAAGTCTCTGATGCTTCAAGGTGTGAAGCATATAACTGCTATCGCAAAGAACCTGATCTCGGGAGGCCTACTCTGCAATGAAGGCCTCAAGATGGACATCAATGCTGGCCAGATGGTGATGTCTAATAAGGGAACATATTTCGGGAAAGCTTTTTATACCGAAGGAATGTTCAAAATTCAACTTGTAAATCAGTCCAATGTAATTAATGCAATCACTCCTTCAGCTTATACTTTTGAGTTATGGCATAATAGGCTAGGACATGTTCATTGTAAGCGAATAAACAGAATGTCTAGTCTAGGACTTATCTCTAAATATGGGGGTAAGGTAGAGAAATGTGAAGTTTGTGCTCAAACGAATATCACAAGGAAACCCTTTCCTCGGGTTAATCGAAGTATAGATCTTCTGGAGTTGGTACACTCCGATATCTGTGACTTCAAACAGTTATATACAAAGGCCGGGATGAAGTATTTCATAACCTTCATCGATGACTTCTCAAAGTATGCGTTCGTCTACTTGCTGAAGGCTAAAGATGAAGCATTCGAAAAGTTCAAGGAGTTCAGGGCCGAAGCTGAGCGGCAGACTGGACAACAACTCAAGAGAATAGGAAGTGATCGAGGTGGAGAGTATCGGTCTCATGAATTCGCATCATTCTGCAAAGAACATGGAATTATAAATGAGACTACGGCTCCATACTCTCCTCAATCAAACGAAGTAGCAGAAAGAAAAAACAGAACGTTGACAGAAATGATAAACTCAATGCTATTGACTGCGGGTCTTCCAAAGTGCTACTGGGGAGAAGCTGTATTGACGGCCACTTTTATTCTAAATAGGGTGCCTCATGTAACTTCAGACATTACTCCTCATGAACTCTGGTTCAAGGTCAGACCTAACCTGAATGTCATTTGAGTGTGGGGGTGTCTAGTATATGTGAAGCTTTCAGATCTGAAGATTCAGAAGCTTGGGACAAGGACAACAAAGACTATCTTTTTGGGTTATGTCGAGAAGAGTGATGCTCGGAGATTTTTTGATATTGAAACAAATTATATCATTAAATCTCATGACGTAGAATATTTTGAAGACAAGTTTGCAAGGCACAAGAACATTGTTCTTACGGATATTCCAGAGAACATGGTGCGCAGAAAACTGAAGTTTTCAATGAAGATGTAGTCCAAGAAGATATTGTTGTTGAAACAACGGTTGAACCAGAACTAGCTGAGCCATCAGCTAAGCGTGTGAGGAGGCCAAAGGAATTCAGAAATGACTTTGTCACCTATCAAGTGGAAGCAGATCCGCTTACCTATGATGAGGCGATGAAGACCAGAGATACGGTTTTCTGGAAAGAGGCGATTGACAATGAAATTGATTCCATCACCTCAAATAACACTTGGATGTTGGTTGATCTTTCTAAAGGAGCGAAACCCATCAGATGCAAATAGATCTTCAAAAAAAAGATGAAAGTAGACAAAACTATTGACAAGTTCAAGGCTAGATTGGTAGCCAAAGGATTTTCTCAAAAGCAAGGGATCGACTACTTTGACACGTATGCTACAGTAGCCTGGATGACTACCATCAGAATGTTGATTTCTCTCGCAGCGATACATAAGATGGTGATACATTAGATGGATGTAAAAACGGCTTTCCTAAATGGCAAGCTGACCGAGGAGATTTACATGCAATAGCCAGAGGGATTTGTCATCAAGGGTCTTGAAGACAAAGTTTGCAAGTTGGTGAAATCCTTGTACGATCTTGAACAAGCTCCTAAAATATTGCATGAAAAGTTTTACAAGGTTATAAGGTCAAATGGCTACAGGGTCAGCGAGACGGACAAGTGTGTTTACACAAAGTTTGCTGATGGAAGAGGTATAATCGTTTGTTTATACGTGGACGACATGCTAATCCTAGGTACATATATGGGCTGTGTCACAGAGGCAAAGAAGTTTATCTCGAGCAAGTCCAGTATAAAGGACTTAGGGGAAGCTGATGTAATCTTAGGGATCAAGATCATCCGGACAGATACTGGACTAGCGCTGTCACAGTCTCATTATATTGAGAAGATGATCACACGCTACGGGTATCGGGATCTTCTAGGGATCGATATGCCTTACAGGTGTGATCTGAAGCTGAAGCCTAATTTAAGGAAAAGTGTCAGACAGCTGGAGTATACAAGCATTATCAGGAGTTTGATGTATGCTACTATTGCCACAAGGCCTGACATAGCTTTTGCCATGGGAATGCTGAGTCGTTTTACGAGCAACCTAGGCATTGAACACTGGAAAGCTGTGAAACGGGTTATGAGATATCTTAAGAAGACTCAGACATATGTAATGAACTACAACGGAGATCTGCCGGTAGTGGAAGGCTTCAGTGATGTCAGCTGGTGCTCAGAGTTGGAGAGCGAGAGGTCCACAGGTGGATTCCTTTTCACAATAGGTGGAGCTGCTATATCGTGAAAGTCGAAGAAGCAGACTATGCTCTCACGGTCATCCATGGAATCTGAGTTCTTTGTACTTGATACCGCAGCGGAGAAAGTAGAATGGCTTCGGGAGCTCATGTACGATCTTCCAGTGGTTGGGGCACAAATACCGACAATTTTGATATACTGCGACAACCAGGTCACTACGGCAATGGCATCAAATGACCTCTTTAATGGGAAGAAGAGGACTGTGCGGTTGAAGCACAGGACAGTACACAATCTCATCAAGAAAGGTGTTCTTGCAGTGATTGATGTTCGGAGTCAAGCGCCAGCTGGTCGATGACACAGTAAGTAAAATGGGCTTGAAGGCATTCTGATATTGTGTTATTGTAATCCTACCATAAAGTTTTATGCTATTAGTTCAAAGAGAAATCTACTAGGCATCTAGGTTTTGGTTCAAGGGAGGACCAATAACTGAGAAAATATCAGGAATAGTGGGTACATGTCCTCTGTGGCATGGAGAGGTTACGGACCTAAAACCACTATTGTCTACTATTATTTTCTACAAAAAACGGATCCTATGAGAGGTTGGCTTAAACGCCTTAATGAGTTCGCAGGCAGAGTGAATGCCTGGTGTGCTTTACAGTACGCGCGGTAGCACAACACTATAAGAAGTAAAACTCCATGCTACAGTGGGGTGACTCCACCATGAGGTTCCCGAAAGGGGTAATGTCTCGGCTTTGCGAGCCATGTCACAGCGACGTAGCACCACAAATAGGCAGGTAGCCTAATGTTGTATATTGAAATTAAAGAGGGGTAGTCAGCACTACAAAGGGGAGGTGTTCCTCATGTTACAGTGACATGACACCATGATGAGGTATCCAGATAGGGGTAAAGTATGGGCCTTGCAAGCCATGTTGTTGCGACGTAACACCGCAAGGGAGCCTAAGGCTTCATGCTGGGTAGTGTGGCACTACAAAGAGGCTGTGAACTCATGCTACAGTAGTATGACACTACAATGAGGTTCCTGGTAAGGGGTAAGGCCGCGGCTTTAGGCCATGTCATAGCGACATAGCACTGCAAGGGAAGCGTAAGGCTTTATGCCATATCTTTTTAATAAAGAACTCACCTACAGTGTATGGACAGAGATAGCAGGCTATCTCTTGAGGGTAAACTTGTAGAACTCCAAAATTATACACTGAAATTAGGCTGGCACAGGGCCTTTAATGTGCAGCCAGAAGCACATGTAACTACATTATGTGAGTGGAAAAAATTTCAGCTATGGTGCAGAATTCAAGGTTTAGTCCATTCTTGTATTATACTCTGTTATTGATCCATACGAAAAGATTCAAATCGTCAGCGACATCTCTCCTAATGCATGATGGACATTTACTATGGGGAACACTCAAACCCATATATTGAGATATCTGGAGGATTGTTGGAGCTTTTCCTTGACATGTAGAGAGCTTGCTCTCAACATGTCTAGTGAAGTTTAGTCCCACATTGGAAAGCATCATGAGGTATCTCAACATATATACTTGGTATGTGTTGTTGGGATATGCACATGGGGTGATGATCCTAAGGAGGGAACCATATGGGTGATTTTACTAGGAGGTAAGGCTAAGACTCCATGGTAAGCTTAATGTTTTTTGCTCTTGGAATTTATTCTATTAGAGCTAATCCCCGTAGGGGCTTAGTGACTCAGACTAGAACTATGGCTCGGGCTCATGAGGCATAATATGATATTTTGTTGGCGCACTTTGCACTTAGTACGACAGCATCGTCGTTAGGCGCATAACGCACTTAAGTGGTGCTCTTTGTGCGAGCCTCTTGCATAGTCGTTCGTGCGCCAGTTTACGCGCTACACGTTCGTACGGCCAAATGGCGCGTTAGTTGGCGCAGCCAAATGGTGCAGCAGTTTGCACTGTAGTTGGCACAGGGTGCACGTTGTAGCACCCAGTTTCCCAAATGAGGGTAATTTTGAAATTTCATGTTTATAATTATTTTAATAATGATATTTAATTCATGATATGATTTTTAGTGATTTTAAATCATTTTAAAATTATTTAAATCAATGACTTGTGGTTTTGACGTTTTGCTAGTGAAATCCTAGAGACTGTTTGACCTAGAGCCTAACCATGTGATTATGATATTTTAATATTATTTTTGGCCTAAGGATATTTTTGCATTTGATCTCTTTGAATTATTTTGATATTATTTTATTATTTATGATATTGTTTTGGGATTATTTGAGTCGGGTTCGAATTTCAACTCAATCCGACTTGAAACGGGGACCCGGGGGTAGTTTGACTCTAGTGGGACCCACACACTAGTTAGGCATGGCCCACATGATATTAATTTTAGTCCACATGATAGAAATATTTTAGTTAGAGGTTAGACTAATTATTATGGATAAGGTTAGTGTGATTAGAGACTTTAGAATGACTAATTTAGCCCCAACCAATTAGCCCTTTCCTAATACTCATAGAATAGGTTAGTGGGGGCATTTTGGACCTTACCATAATAGGACAAATAGCCCCATATGGCCAGCCACTTTGGGAGAGGATAGGCTCAAGTTCATTTTATTATTCTCATCCACACTCTCTCTTTTGTTCTTCCCCAAATTCCTAGAGAGCAATCCCTAGCAATTTCTCCACCAAATCCTTCCATTTTGCCACCAAATCTTCTTCTTTCCTTCTCCATTCTAGCCAAGGAGGAAGCTACCCAAGTTTGGGAGGATTCGGAGCTCGTTCGTGTCCTTTTGGAATCTCTACGTGTCGGTGTCGCTCCGGGAAGGCTTTTTTTCGATTCGATCAACCGGGAGGTATAAATCCCTTCTCCTTTTTATTTTCTCATACATATAGGTCTATTTTGAACCATAGGAATGACTTCCATGGTTGTATCTCCATTTGTGTCCATTTTGTGTCCATTTGGAGGTCATAGGAGTGTCCTTTGTGTTGTGGTTGTGTTCATGTGGGAAAATTCCAAATTTGGACACACTATGTGTTGTTGTTATGTATGAATAAATTATTACATGTTTAATCTCATATTTTTGTATTGGAGATGTGTTCTATAGTGTCTCATATATATATATTAGTGTAGAGAGTGAGTTGTTGATATATTATGTTATATATTTGTGTTCTTTTGTCTCAAACTACCCAAATCCATCATGATTTTTATCCACGTTTTTAATTTCAGCCCTAACTTAGAAATGTCATAACTTCTAGCTCAAAGCTCGGTTTAATCTTCCATTTTTTTTAAAAGAAGCGTATTGAAGTTAGCTTTCTAAAAACATATATTAGTAGGCCTAATTCTTTCTGTAACTTTCTGGAGAATTATTTGAGTGTCAGCTGTACGAAAGACAAACGTATTTTCGGTGTTTTCGCGATTTCGGGAGTTTCCGAAAACGAAAACGCGATCCGTTTGAAGTTTCGGAAAGCTAACACATAGATATATAACATACTTTAATCCTAGATTTTAATTCATGCTGAGATGGTACAGTATTGATTATTAGTAGGAGTTACTATTCGGCATATGCATTTTGTGCACCCTTGTGTGTAATATAATGTTCTATTTGATTTTAACCCATGTTAATGTATATACATTATGTAATTAAATAGAGAATGCAAGCATGAGTAAATGGTTAAATAAATGATGTATGAGGTGTAAGTATCCTATCAAATATAAGCATGTATAAGTATGGCTTGTAATGAATATGTAGGTTCCATAGTATGTAATGTATGGTGCATATAGTAGTGCAAGAGAATAAATGAATGATGAATGAATGCAAGCATGAATGTAATGTAATAATAGATGTAATGTATGCAATATACAAGTTAATGAGATGTAATATTCTATGTTAACACAAATCCTATATTACCTCATGTACCCCTTACACTATGTTGACACTATCACACTTGACACTTTGTTCACTTACACTTTGACACTTTTTGATATGTATACAATATGTATGCCCATTTAACCCTCACTTGCCCCTTTGCCATGTTCACATACACACACATAGCCTCTTAAATAAGTATTTATGAATACAGTTAACTTAGCTATGTATGTATATTATATATATGTTAGCATATTGTGTTGTAATATATATATTTATATAACCATTTGAAATGCCATGATTATAGACCTAATGTTGAATACCAATATATGCATATGTATATATGTGTAGACATATATAGCTTAAATTAATAGATTACCTAGTGTATATCCAATGTGAATTCTTGCCTATTTGAGTATTGAATAATTGCATGCTATATAGAGTTGGGTGTATATTGGCTTGTATAGCCTTGTATTGATGTGTGCTTGCTAGGATAGTCTTGGTTAGGCCTAGTAAGACTTGCTGGGTTAGGACATGACCTAGTTTGACTAGTGCAGTTGACCAGAGTTGACCAAGGGTTGACTTTGGCCTAGTTTGACCTAAATTCATGTAGAATGCATTATAGTGCTTTATATTATCCTTCTGGACATGTTGTGACCTGTGCTGTTCTAATTAGGAGCCAGACACCTCTCCTCGGACAGTATCTTTACCTTGGACATTCAGATATCAGGCGAGTACATTCTCTGATCATTTTATATCCTGCTTAGAATTATTTCCTGCAGTAGATTACTTTACTTGTACTGTCATGATGGTCACACGGATTGGTACTATATGGATCCTTTCTTGAGATGTTATCCTTAGGGAGCATCAGGTACTACATGTTCTGTGTGTTTCACTTACATGGCGTATCACTATGTTTCATTGGTTCTTTGATCACTTACGACATATACTCTTATGATCGTAGAGTCTTCCTAGAATCCTTATCCCATTTATGGGACTACTATGTATCACCTTCGGGGTCTATCACATTCGGGGTCTATCACCTTTGGGGTCTATCACCTTCGGGGTCTATCACCTTCGGGGGCTGTTACATAGCATCATATAACATAACCTGGCTGGATCCTTGTGTATTGATTGGGGGTATATCACCTTCGGGGGCTGTTACATAGCATCATATAACATAACCTGGATGGATCCTTGTGTATTGATTGGGGGTACGGGGGAGTAGAAGTGGACATATGAATAATACACCAGTAGTATCTTCATTGAATCATTCCGTAGTATCTTCACAGAATCATCCCAGGCCATTTACATGTTCATGTTGTACTCTAACTCACTAGCCACATGTTAGCTCTCTATTTATAGTAGATATTTCTATTACAGCTTACTCTCTCTGTTTACATACTGCTTTCTTTCAGTACCTGTATCTTACTTTACTGCATGATTATATTTTCTAACCTGCTATGATCTGTTGAGATGTACTGTACTCGCTCCAGTCCTGACTGGACCCGTTGATAAATTTTACAGATAGCTTGGAGGTTGCCTGCTAGCCTAGAGGAGACACATTAGAGGATGTTTAGATAGTTGTTTTATTGTTTGGAGTTGTATTTACTTTGTGGATTACTGTATATAAGTTTGAGGTGTATTTTTGGGTTTTTGTATCTTAGACACTTAGACTTCTATCTGTTGTATCTCTTTTTGATTTCATGTTTTATCTATCTTCCTTTATGCTCTACCTTAGATGTGATTGAGTTTACATTCTGCTATGTCACCCCCATTCGGGGAGTATAAACTGTTTAGTCTTATACTGTTAGATGCATTGAGACCTAGGACAGCGTTCTACCGTCGACACTGCGGCGTAGGCTGGGCGTTGTTACGTTCTCGTGCCCTAACTCTAGGGTGCGGGTCGTGACACGTTTTTAGTGGTGGGCCATGCAGGTCGAGTTTATGTAGTGGTATTCGAACTTGAGTACCACTACAGCCTGCAGTAGGATTAGGATATATTTTGAATGTACTCAATCACAGTTAGGAACCCTTGAGAGATTCCTGGGACGACCCTTGAGAATCTTATTTTAACTTTGATTTGAAAACTCTCTTTTTCCTTGATTGTTTTATCTTTATTTTTCGTTGTTGAATTTGATGGATTATTGTTGAATTTGGGTTTGTATTTATTGATTTTGATGGAAGATTGTTGAATTTTGAATCTTGACGATTAGCTGTAGCATCCGAGTTTGTATTTATATGATTGAAGGATATTGTTCATTTTTTAGTTTGATGTCCGTTGATAAATTTGATTTGATTTTTGGGTATTCATTGTTGATTTAATTTAATTTTTGGCAAGATGAAATTATATGGGCTAGGTCATCTATGTTATGGAATCTAGTCTTCTATAGTCACATTAGCAAGCATGGTGAGGACATATAGTCTGACTCTGGATATATTTCTCAGGTGTGGGAATTTAAGGTTTTCGCAGCCAAGCTAGCGGCACCGCGAAAATGTTAAATACCATAATTCTAGAGATATGTGCATAAGCCAAGGGCTCTGTGATTATCGTAGCCTCGCTTACTAGTATGACGAGGATTTAGAGTACCATGATTGTGGATAGACGCATATGATTATCAGATTGTACCTTAAATATTTTCGAACATGTTTTCTCTACTTTGTTTCAGTCCTTCAAAAAAAAGGGAATTATTAATTATTTTGTTTTGTTTTTCTTCTCATTATTTAGCTTAGGAGTAACTTTAGCTATTTTATAAACCTTTGTGTAACTTCTTATATGAATTTCTTCTTAATACAATGAATCGATAATTTTGCTAGACTTTACCTTGGATTTGATATTTTAACTCTGGATTTCAAAATAGTTCCTTCTTTTAAACAGATAAGCAAAATAGATTTTATCGTTATTCCCTACTTGCTATTATTCTTGTACTAAATAATAATAAATCGTCTTGATTACACCAATCACCTGTTTTGCAATATTAGTAGGAATCTAATGTTGGTCTTGGTATAGAATCTAATTTTTATATTGGGACATGAGAATATATATATGAATATATATAGTGGAAACTTTTCTGACACTTATGCATGCTACACTTGATTTCTACCTATCTAAATAAATATTAATATGTCGTTGATGTTAAATTTTCAAAACCCTAATATTTTTGGTTTTCTGCTTTTCCAGTTTAAATTCGTAAGTTAAATATAAATTTCATGTTATTAGTTATGTTTACATCACTGCACATGTATGTCATACCTAGAGTTTTATTTTTAAAAAAAAATTTGTTGAGTTTTGTGTTTAAATTTGTCAAATCTGAGACTGTGTGCATATTAACCCTTAATACTGGATTTTAAATGTTAGTTCAAATTGTTGTTTTAAATGTAATATTTAGAGCTGTGTACATTGTTGTTGTAGGGATATAATGTTAGGTTTCATATTCTTACATAATAGGTTGTGATAAACATTGAGTTGGTTTTGATGTTCAAATTTCTCCAAAATCCTGAAAACTGAATATATGTTAACATTTTCACATTGATTTCAAATGCTCAATTTCAGATTTAACATGTAATATTGAACTGTATGCGTAGATAAATGTATGGATAGTATGTTAGGGTTTTATTTCTATCATGTTAGGATGTATTGGGACCATTGAGATTGGTTGCGATATTCAAAACCCTAAAATCTGAAACTGTGTTATGTTAATATTGCACTGATTTAAATGTTAACATCTTTTCAGATTTTGTATGTAAATGCTGGACCAAAACTGGGTTTAACCTTTCAATACTAAGCTATAACCCTGTACAAGGACACACACACCCTAACTTAGTATACACTGTCATGTAACATAACCCTTTTTCCCCTCTATGTTATGATTATATATCTAGATAGATATATATAGAGCTTAGGCATACATGTTATAATATATAAATACATAACTAAGTCTCTACCTTTTTATATATATATATGGTTAGCCATGCAAGTTGTGATTAAATAGATTGTATATTGTAGATTGTTAACCCATATACCATGATTAGTGTAACTTGATAGTTATTGTTTGAAATCCAAATCCTCATATACACTTTCATGTATATTCACGTACACACACGCCTACTATCTAACCATATGAACACGTTCCCATACACACAATGCTAGCTTTTTCCTCTCTAACGCTCTCTCTATATATATATTGTGATTGGATTTCAATGCAAGTGATTTTCAATTCCTTAATTTTTGAATTTAATTTTCTGTACCTTTTTTTTAGATAATTGGTAGTTGCCTTTATTTTATTTTGATAATAACCAATTTTTATATAGGATGGTAGACAGCCCTACAACCTTGATGATTGTTGTTCCCTTACCTTCCCAATTAAGACACCCTAGATTGTTTGTGTGTTGATACCATAGTACTGTTTGACCTAGAATGACCAGTGCACCTAGGTGAGACTTCCAACTGCTACGGTATGCCCTGACCTTGTATACTATTCCTTCAAATTGCATGATTTAGATAAAAAAAAAAAATTTAGTCCTTGATTGTTGGGAAATAGGGACGTCATCCCATTAGTATCAGTTGTAGATATATATAGGTTAGTCCTGGATGTGGGGATATGTGTCTATAAACATATAGCTTATGAGATTTATGAGAGATTATAGTATCAGCCTTGATAGGATGTACTAGTCTTTTGGTGAGTATAAATGTGTTATGAGAGATAGGGGACTATATGTCTTAGTAATGCATCGTTCCTATGGTAATAGAATGTATTAATAGATGGTTAATAGGAAGATAATAGTTTGAGCATACCTATAGCCTATGATCAGTTCCTTTTCATCCTTAGTTAAGACCACTTTAAAATAGGTCCAGTCCCTTGGATATAGGTTCCAGTCCCTTGGATATAGGTTCCAGTCCATATTTTATTGAAGTTCCATTACCGCCGTACAGCAGAGCAGTATTGGAGGTTTTCCTAGATTGACACTTTTTAGATGTCCGTTTATTATTCCAGTGTTAGGAAGTATTACCTTAGATATTGGGTAGGTTAGAGGCTCTAGAAGGAGTACTATCGATCTTAAATTTCGAGGACGAAATTTTTCTAAGGTGGGTAGAGTTGTAGCACCCAGTTTTCCAAATGAGGGTAATTTTGAAATTTTGTGTTTATAATTATTTTAATAATGATATTTAATTCATGATATAATTTTTGGTGATTTTAAATCATTTTAAAATTATTTAAATCAATGACTTGTGGTTTTGACATTTTGCTAGTGAAATCCTAGAGATTGTTTGACCTAGAGCCTAACCATGTGATTATGATATTTTAATGTCATTTTTGGCCTAAGGATATTTTTGCATTTGACCTCTTTGAATTATTTTGATATTATTTTATTATTTATGATATTGTTTTGGGGTTATTTGAGTCGGGTTCGAATTTCAACTCAATCCGACTTGAAACGGGGACCCGGGGGTAGTTTGACTCTAGTGGGACCCACACACTAGTTAGGCATGGCTCACATGATATTAATTTTAGTCCACATGATAGAAATATTTTAGTTAGAGGTTAGACTAATTATTATGGATAAGGTTAGTGTGATTAGAGACTTTAGAATGACTAATTTAGCCCCAACCAATTAGCCATTTTCTAATACTCATAGAATAGGTTAGTGGGGGCATTTTGGACCTTACCATAATAGGACAAATAGCCCCATATGGCCAGCCACTTTGGGAGAGGATAGGCTCAAGTTCATTTCATTATTCTCATCCACACTCTCTCTTTTGTTCTTCTCCAAATTCCTAGAGAGCAATCCCTAGCAATTTCTCCACCAAATCCTTCTATTTTGCCATCAAATCTTCTTCTTTCCTTCTCCATTCTAGCCAAGGAGGAAGCTACCCAAGTTTGGGAGGATTCGGAGCACGTTCGTGTCCTTTTGGAATCTCTACATGTCGGTGTCGCTCCGGGAAAGCTTTTCTTCGATTCGATCTACCGGAAGGTATAAATCCCTTCTTCTTTTTATTTTCTCATGTATATAGGTCTATTTTGAACCCATAGGAATGACTCCCATGGTTGTATCTCCATTTGTGTCCATTTCGTGTCCATTTGGAGGTCATAGGAGTGTCCTTTGTGTTGTGGTTGTGTTCATGTGGGAAAATTCCAAATTTGGACACACTATGTGTTGTTGTTATGTATGAATGAATTATTACATGTTTAATCTCATATTTTTGTATTGGAGATGTGTTCTATAGTGTCTCATATATATATATATATATATATATATATATATATATATATATATATATATATATATATATATATATATATATATATATATTTATATATATATATATATTAAAAAAAAAAATATATATATATATATATATATATATATATATATTTATATATATATATATATATTAAAAAAAAAAAAATATATATATATATATATATATATATATATATATATATATATATATATATATATATATATATATATATATATATATTAGTGTAGAGAGTGAGTTCTTGATATATTATGTTATATATTTGTGTTCTTTTGTCTCAAACTACCCAAATCCGTCATGATTTTTATCCACGTTTTTAATTTCAGCCCTAACTTAGAAATGTCATAACTTCTAGCTCAAAGCTCGGTTTAATCTTCCGTTTTTTTAAATGAAGCGTATTGAAGTTAGATTTCTAAAAACATATATTAATAGGTCTAATTCTTTCTGTAACTTTCTGGAGAATTATTTGAGTGTCAGCTGTACGAAAGACAAACGCGTTCTCGGTGTTTTTGCGATTTCGGGAGTTTTCGGAAACGAAAACGCGATCCGTTTGAAGTTTCGGAAAGCTAACACATAGATATATAACATACTTTAATCCTAGATTTTAATTCATGCTGAGATGGTACAATATTGATTATTAGTAGGAGTTACTATTCGGCATATGCATTTTGTGCACCCTTGTGTGTAATATAATATTCTATTTGATTTTAACCCATGTTAATGTATATACATTATGTAATTAAATAGAGAATGCAAGCATGAGTAAATGGTTAAATAAATAATGTATGAGGTGTAAGTATCCTATCAAATGTAAGCATGTATAAGTATGGCTTGTAATGAATATGTAGGTTCCATAGTATGTAATGTATGGTGCATATAGTAGTGCAAGAGAATAAATGAATGATGAATGAATGCAAGCATGAATGTAATGTAATAATAGATGTAATGTATGCAATATACAAGTTAATGAGATGTAATATTCTATGTTAACACAAATCCTATATTACCTCATGTACCCCTTACACTATGTTGACACTATCACACTTGACACTTTGTTCACTTACACTTTGACACTTTTTGATATGTATACAATATGTATGCCCATTTAACCCTCACTTGCCCCTTTGCCATGTTCACATACACACACATAGCCTCTTAAATAAGTATTTATGAATACAGTTAACTTAGCTATGTATGTATATTATATATATGTTAGCATATTGTGTTGTAATATATATGTTTATATAACCATTTGAAATGCCATGATTATAGACCTAATGTTGAATACCAATATTTGTATATGTATATATGTGTAGACATATATAGCTTAAATTAATAGATTACCTAGTGTATATCCAATGTGAATTCTTGCCTATTTGAGTATTGAATAATTGCATGCTATATAGAGTTGGGTGTATATTGGCTTGTATAGCCTTGTATTGATGTGTGCTTGCTAGGATAGTCTTGGTTAGGCCTAGTAAGACTTGCTGGGTTAGGACATGACCTAGTTTGACTAGTGCAGTTGACCAGAGTTGACCAAGGGTTGACTTTGGCCTAGTTTGACCTAGATTCATGTAGAATGCATTGTAGTGCTTTATATTATCCTTCTGGACATGTTGTGACCTGTGCTGTTCTAATTAGGAGCCAGACACCTCTCCTCGGACAGTATCTTTACCTTGGACATTCAGATATCAGGCGAGTACATTCTCTGATCATTTTATATCCTGCTTAGAATTATTTTCTGTAGTAGATTACTTTACTTGTACTGTCACGATGGTCACACGGATTGGTACTATATGGATCCTTTCTTGAGATGTTATCCTTAGGGAGCATCGGGTACTACATGTTCTGTGCGTTTCACTTACATGGCGTATCACTATGTTTCATTGGTTCTTTGATCACTTACGACATATACTCTTATGATCGTAGAGTCTTCCTAGAATCCTTATCCCATTTATGGGACTACTATGTATCACCTTCGGGGTCTATCACCTTCGGGGTCTATCACCTTCGGGGGCTGTTACATAGCATCATATAACATAACCTGGCTGGATCCTTGTGTATTGATTGGGGGTACGGGGGAGTAGAAGTGGACATGTGAATAATACACCAGTAGTATCTTCATTGAATCATTCCGTAGTGTCTTCACAGAATCATCCCAGGCCATTTACATGTTCATGTTGTACTCTAACTCACTAGCCACATGTTAGCTCTCTATTTATAGTAGATATTTCTATTACAGCTTACTCTCTCTGTTTACATACTGCTTTCTTTCAGTACCTGTATCTTACTTTACTGCATGATTATATTTTCTAACCTGCTATGATCTGTTGAGATGTACTGTACTCGCTCCAGTCCTGACTGGACCCGTTGATAAATTTTACAGATAGCTTGGAGGTTGCCTGCTAGCCTAGAGGAGACACATTAGAGGATGTTTAGATAGTTGTTTCATTGTTTGGAGTTGTATTTACTTTGTGGATTACTGTATATAAGTTTGAGGTGTATTTTTGGGTTTTTGTATCTTAGACACTTAGACTTCTATCTGTTGTATCTCTTTTCGATTTCATGTTTTATCTATCTTCCTTTATGCTCTACCTTAGATGTGATTGAGTTTACATTCTGCTATGTCACCCCTATTCGGAGAGTATAAACTGTTTAGTCTTATACTGTTAGATGCATTGAGACCTAGGACAGCGTTCTACCGCTGACACTGTGGCGTAGGCTGGGCGTTGTTACGTTCTCGTGCCCTAACTCTAGGGTGTGGGTCGTGACACACGTGGTGCGCAGGTGGTACAGGTTGCGCTAGTTGCGCTGGTGGCACGGGTTGCGCAGGTTGCACGAATGGCACAGGTTACGCTGGTTGTGCAGGTTGCGCTGGTTGTGCGTTGTACAAGTGGCACAGGTGTGCGCGGTGTGCACGTTGCAATGTGCACGCGGTGCGCGTATGGCGCAGGTGGCACGCACTGTGCGCCAGTTGGTTCAAATCGTGTTTGTGCACGATTTGAGCAGTTGCAGAATGTTCGGGGCAGTTTTTTCCCACGTTTCGAACATTTTGCTAACTGGGCAGTTGCTATACAACCTATATAAGCTTCTCTGCTCTCTCTCTCTCTCTCTCTCTCTAAACACAGCGAACACAAGTGTTTCTTAACACAATTCCTTACGAATTCCTACAGAGTTTGAGAGAGAAGAGAAGCAGAGCACCAGCGCCACTTAGTGCAGGAGTCTGCTGCCATCCGAGGAGTCAGAAGAGTAGAGTGTTCCAAAGTTTTTCGTTGAACTTGCTAGTTCCTGGAAGCTGTTCGTGTGGGGCAAATTAAGCTTTGAGCGCTGGTGATCATTCACCCCAGCAGGCTGTTCTTCCATCCATTGCCTGTCATCGCTACTGCTGCCAGCAATTCGATTAGTAACTTTTTTTTAGAAGTACTACATTTGTTTGCTGCTGTTACAAATTTTTTTTAGATTTTTGTAACCCAGAATCCTCCAAGGATCTTTGTTGTGCACCTTCTTTGAAGTGTTGCATCGAAACGTTGTTTTTTACAATCGTTTCATTTCTTAGTTTTCTATCAAAAATTATGCCCCGGGACTAACACAAAACGCCCAATAATTGGACGTTTCCCTTGAATGTACAAAAAATATCGGTCAACAAAAACTCCCAATAGTCGTTTATAAGGTTGAAAACTTTACATATTTTTTGAATGTCTTTATTCATGATTTGCATATAAGTATATTTTCAATTTGACCGTATCAATACGGACTCACATATTCTGTGCGGATATCGGATCGCGACGAGACCTGCGACGTTGGATTGGTAACGTGGAATTACCCCTGTGAATGTATTTTCAGCTAATTTTGCGATAATTTTCCAAGTGACATCAGCCCTGCCCCATGGGTAATAACTCCGCAAAGGTGTCGTATAACTCGCTGAAAACTGAAAATACCTCCATATGATAATTTAACATTGCGTCACAGGATAATTTTAATTTGACTATTTATATGCAAATCATGAAAATATGGAAACTTTTAATTTGACTATTTATATGCAAATCATGAAAATATGAAGACTTTTTATCAAAAAATATTCGCCTATAGGTTTGGCATTTTTATTTGATGTAATTCTTTTTAAATTTTAAACATACAAGTCTTTTTCTTTGTACGATTTGTATTTAAGTATATTTTCAATTTGACAACATCCATACAGACTCACGTCTTTCCTTTGTGGACCTCTCATCGTGATGAGACTGTTAGATCCGTAGTGTCAAATTAATATGCGAGTTGTGGACCTCGCATCGTGATGAGACCGTTAGATCCGTAGTGTAAAATTAACATGCGAGTGTATATTGAAATTTGCGACACTTTTCTGGAGTGGCACCCGCCGGCCCTACGGTGACGCTCTGTTAAGTATCACAAAACTCGTTGAAAATATCCTCACATGAGTAATTTGACGTTGCGGATCCAACGACATTGGTCTCGTTGCGATGCAAGGTCTGCAGGGAAAGATGTGAATCCATATCGTTGCAATCAAATTGAAAATGTATTATATGAAAATCATGAAAAGATAAAGAATTGTATGCAAAATTTCATAAAACGTCTAATCCATGGGTGTTTTTTTCATTTGGGTTTTATTTGTGTTTTATTTGTTAATTTGCAGCGCCTCAAGGCAAACGCCCAATGTTTTGTTTGGAAAATGCCCTCCTTCCTTTGGGCATTTTAGTTTTCATTTCACAATTTTGCCAAACTATGTGCTTTCAGCACAATTCCTTCTAATTTCGATGCTCTCTATGAAAATGTCCGCTTGATAAGATACTTGATGATGTTTTGATCCTAAAATTTGGTTGTTTGCAGATCTATGAGAAGTACCCAACGAAGATCAAGAACTACGAAATCTGGCTGCGCTACCAGAGAAGGACCGGCTTTCACATGATGTACAAGGAGTATCGGGACACCACGCTGAATGGTGCTGTTGAGCAGATGTACACCGAAATGGCTTCTCGTCTCCGGGTAAGGCCCCCCTGCATTCAGATTATCAAAACAGCTACTATTCCCGCCAAGCTCTGCAACAGAGAAAGCACTAAGCAGTTCCATGATTCCAAGATCAAGTTCCCTCTGGTCTTCAAGAAGGTTAGGCCACCAAGCAGACCCTCAAGACCACATTCAAGGCATTGATGGGAACGAAGCGCGGTAACCGTTCTCCAAACCAAAAAGTCCTGCGAGAGAACCGAACAAAAGCACACAAACCAAAAATGTCAAACACAATCGCAGACAAAGATTTTTGACGTGGAAAATCCTTGCGGAAAAAACCACGGAACGATTGGAGTCCAACCCTGAAGAACCTCCACTAATGGAATAAAGAGAATACACCCTCTACAAGCTCCTCCCGATCCAACACGGATCACCATAACTCACTTGAAAGAAGAAATTTTTTGATTGCGGACTCCGAAGAACAAGAGATGTCAAAAAATTATTCGAAGCAATCTCTCCTTCACAATAGTCCTTAACCCTCTCTCTCTCAAAGATTATAAAGCACTCTTATTTTGAGATGAGTTTTCAACTAGCATGCATCACCCTTTTATAAGCCCTTGGTAATCCATACATGGAAGGCCAATATATATGGAAACTTTCAATATGCATCAATCATATATTTAATGAAAATCCAATCATAATTGGCTTGCCATAATTGGAAGTCCAATAATAAGGAAAGCTACTATATGAAGGGTCCAATCATAAATATATAATCAAAGTAAATATGAAAATCCAATCATATATTTTCTTACCATATATGTTCCAAAAATAGGATCCATGCACTCCCCGAGCTTCTCCGACATATGGATGGCGCTCGTCGCTCTCCGGAGCATTCTCCACATAGGTTGGGAACCCCACCCACTCCAACAAATCTCTCCCTTCACAACTAGGTGGAGGAACTCGTCATCCCGACGATCCGCCTGCAGTACTCAAACTTTCCCCTTGGTAGAACCTTCGTAAGCATGTCCGTTCTATTGTCATCAGTATGGACCTTCTCAAGCATCGCGTCCTTCTTCTCAACCACATATCGTATCAAATGATATCGAGTCTCAATGTGCTTGGACCGACTATGAAATGTCTGATTTTTCACAAGGTGAATGGCACTCTGGCTATCGCAAAGCAAAGTATACTGCTCTTGCTTCAGCCATATTTCCTGCAACAGCTTTTTCATCCACAACAACTCCTTGCAAGCCTCCATAGCCGCAATATACTCTGCCTCTGTCGTTGACAAGGCAACACACTTCTGCAACCGCGACTGCCACGATACCGCTCCTCCAACAAACATCATCACATAGCCCGAAGTCGACCGTCTCGTGTCTACATCTCTAGCTATATCAGCATCGGTATACCCAACCAGCTTCGGCTCGTCACCACCAAAAAAAAAGTCTTCAATCAGTAGTGCCTTTAAGGTATCGTAGAATCCACTTAACCATACTCCAATGTATCCTTCCAGGATTTGAAAGGTACCTGCTAACTGTGCCAACTGCATGAGTGATGTCTGGCCTCGTACACACCATAGCATACATAAGGCTTCCTACAGCTGAGGCATATGGAACCCGCTCTATATCTTTTTTTTCGTCCTCGGTAGATGGACACTGCTCCTCAGTGAACTTAAAGTGAGCCGCAAGGGGACAACTCACTTTCTTCGACCCGTCCATCCCGAAACACTGAAGTACTCGGTGAATGTACTTCTTTTGGGACAAGTATAGAAGCTTGGACTCTCTCTCGGCTGATCTTCATCCCAAGAATAGTCTTTGCTGCACCCAAATCTTTCATAGAGAAGGCCACGCCCAGTTGGCGCTTCAACTCCGCTATCCTAGTAGCATTCCGACCCACTAATAGCATGGCATCAACATAGAGCAATAAAATGATGAAATCATCCTCGGTAAAGTACCTCACAAATATGCAATGGTCCGACGTCGTCCGTGCATAACCATGCTCCCCCATAAACGACTCGAACTTCCTGTACCACTGCCTCGGAGCCTGCTCCAGACCATACAAGCTCTTTCTCAACCGGCAGACCAAATGTGACTTTTCCTTCTCACAGAATCCCTCTGGCTGTTCTATGTATAACTCTTCCTCAAGATCACCGTGGAGAAATGTCGTCTTCACGTCCATCTGCTCGACCTCCAAGTCGAAACTGGCTGTCAATGCTAGCACCACCCGAATAGACGACTCTTTGACGACTGGCGAAAAGATCTCATCATAATCCACGTCTTTTCGCTGACCGTAGCCTTTAACTACCAGCCTTGCTTTGTATCGAGGGCGAGTAGCATCATCCGTCTGCTTCATTCTAAACACCCATCGATTCTTCAAAGCCTTTTTGTCCTTTGGCAACCACACTATCTCCTCCTGCATAGCCTGCATCCACTCCTGCCCATGTTCGTCTTCCATAGCCTCTGCAAAACTTTCGGGCTCTCCTCCGTCAGTCAATAGCACATACTCACCCGATGAGTATCTCGTAGATGGTCGACGTCCTCTGTCGCTCCTTCTCAGTGGAGCCACTGGTGCTGACTGTATACCAACAGTCTCTTCCTCTTCAGGAACAGCCTCCCCGGCATGCTCATTCTCATGAGGGACACCCTGACCACCATCAGCAGGCTGATGATCAAGGTTGGGAGCAACTCCATGTACTGGCTCCCCCATAATTGGATCCTCTGCGATGTCCTCTGGAAACTGTTCAAAGCAAAATGACTCTAACTCAGGCAATTCCTCAGCCTCAGAAGGCGTCTCAGAATCCTGAGTGTTGGTCATGGTCTGATCCTCAACGAATACCACGTCCCTACTTCTGTAGAGCTTTCTTCCCACCGGGTCGTAGAGTCTATAGCCAAACTCATCCCGACCATAGCTGACAAAGACGCATCGCCTCGTCTTCGGCTTAAGTTTGGACCTCTCGTCCTTCGGTATATGCACAAAGGCCTTACAGCCAAACACTCGCACGTGATTGTATGACGGCTCTTTGTCGTACCATACTTTGTCAGGCACATCACCCTACAAAGGAGCACTAGAAGATAAATTAATAACATAAGCAGCTGTGAGAAGAGCCTCATCCCAATAACTGTCGGCAAGTTTACTACTGATAGCAAACATCGCACTCTCTCCATCAGTGTCCTGTTCATGCGCTTCGCTACACCATTGAGCTGAGGTATCTTGGACGGAGTCTTCTGGTATCGTATCCCCTGCTCTCTGCAATAAGCATCAAAGGGACCAATGTATTCGCCGCCATTGTTGGACCGAACACACAATAACATCTTGCCCGTCTCTCTTTCAACAGAGGCCTGAAACTCTTTGAAAGTAGGCAGCACCTGATCCTTGGTCTTTAAGGCATAGACCCAAACCTTCCTGGAACAATCATCAATAAAGTTACAAAATAAGATGCACCACCAATAGATTTTACCTTCTTAGGACTGCAGACATCTGAGTGAATCAACTCGAGCAACGCCGGCTTCCATGAACTTGGGTGGCTTTGGAAAGACACCCTATTTTGCTTTCCAGCTAAGCAGTGCGTGCACTTCTCCAACTTTGTAGACTTGAGCTCTGGAATCACTTTCATGTTCACCAAGTAGCTCATCCCCTTCTCGCTGATATGGCCGAGCCGCCTGTGCCACAACTCGGTTGACGCATCACTGACGGCGTTCACCTCTTGTGCTCCCTGTGCGCTCCCCTCCATATAGTAGAGATCGAACTTCTTGCTTCCTCTGGCAATCACCATCGAACCTCTGGAAAGCTTCCACTGACTATTCCCGAAGAGACTGAAGAATCCCTCGTCATCCAACCGGCACCAGGTTGAAACGGATGTCAGAAACATGACGAACATCTTTGAGAACAAGAAATACACCTGTCTTCGTTCTCAAATGCACATCTCTAATGGCAACCGCCTTCGACACATCTCCATTGCTCATCTTCAACACTCTACAGTCGCATGTCGTGTAAGTGGCAAATAGTGCCATGTTGTGAGATACATGCGCTGAAGCTCCTGAGTCCACCAGCCAAGAATTGTCATCGCATGCGAGGTTTGTGATAACCTCATCACCTACGACGATTACATCGCCTCCATGTATCGAGGCCGCCGCTGTAGTGTTCTCATCTTGCTTCCCCTTGTCGCCCTTCTTCTCTCTCTTCCAAGCGAAACAGTTCCGCTTGATGTGACCCTTCTTGCCACAGTGATAACCCTCCGAGTCCTCGTACCGACCCTTGCACTTCTTCCTGCTCTTGTCTCTGCCACCACCTGGACCCCTGCTTTTGTCCCTTCCGCGGCTCTCTGAAACCAATGCCTCTGAGTGGTGGGATGTGGATGAAGTGCCCTGAGAACGTCTCCGCATCTCTTCATTCAGCACCCCGCTCTTAGCAAACTCCAGATTGACCACGCCTTCTAGAGCAGAAGCGATCATAGATACTCGTACAGTCTCCCACGAGTATGACAATGTACATAGCAACCAAGGTCCTTGAACCTCGTCATCGAATTTGACTCCCATCGAGGATAGCTGGTCCACCATGTCCTGGAACTCACTCAAGTGATCCGTAATTGATGCACCATCTTTGTACCACAGACCCATTATCATCCGGATCAGGAACAATTTGTTTACTCCGGTCTTTTTCTCGTACAAAGATTACAGCTTCTCCCATAACGTCTTCGCATGCTCAATATTAGCAACGTGATTGTACACGTTCTCATCAACGAACTGCCGTATGTACCCACACACCTGTATATGCTCGAAGTTCCAGTCCTTATCGGATTTGTCACTGGACTTCTCGGATGCAAAACTGGAAGATGCAGCTTCTTGACGAACAACAAATCCTTCATCTTGCTCCGCCAATAATGGTAGTTGGTACCATTCAGGTTCACATGCGCACCGGCTTCGCGTCCATCTCTGCTTCCTGGTTTGACTGTCAACTCCTGGCACTTATTTGAATCCAAAGCTCTGATACCACTCTGTTGGGAACGAAGTGCGGTAACCGTTCCCCTAAACCAGAAAGTCCTGCGAGAGAACCGAGCAAAAGCACACAAACAAAAAAATGCCAAGCACAATCGCAGATACAAAGATTTTTGACGTAGAAAATCCTTGCGGGAAAAACCACGGGACGATCGGAGTCCAACCCTGAAGAACCTCCACTAATGGAATAAAGAAAATACACCCTCTACAAGCTCCTTCCGATCCAATATGGATCACCACAACTCACTTGAAAGAAGAAATTTTTTGATTGTGGACTCCGAAGAACAAGAGATGCCGAAAAATTATTCGAAGCAATTTATCCTTCACTATAGTCCTTAATCCTCTCTCTCAAAAATTGTAAAGCACTCTTGTTTTGAGATGAGTTTTCAACTAGCATGCATCACCCTTTTATAAGCCCTTGGTAATCCATACATGGAAGGCCAATATATATGGAACTTCCAATATGCATCAATCATATATTTAATGGAAATCCAATCATAATTGGCTTGTCATAATTGGAAGCCCAATAATATGGAAAGCTACTATATGAAGGGTCCAATCATAAATATATAATCAAAATAAATATGGAAATCCAATCATATATTTTCTTACCATATATGTTCCAAAAATAGGATCCATGCACTCCCCGAGCTTCTCCGACATATGGATGGCGCTCGTTGCTCGCCCAATAATATGGAAAGCTACTATATGAAGGGTCCAATCATAAATATATAATCAAAGTAAATATGGAAATCCAATCATATATTTTCTTACCATATATGTTCCAAATATAGGATCCATGCACTCCCCGAGCTTCTCCGACATATGGATGGCGCTCGTTGCTCTCCGGGGTATTCTCCACATAGGTTGGGAATCTCACCCACTCCAACAGGCATCAAGGCCGAATCTTTTCATGTGATTTCACTTCATCTCAGAGAATTTTTGGAACCCTAGAATTTTTCATATTAGTTAGTTATTATGGTTAATTTTTCACCTATTAGCAATACTGAGCTATTGAATGCTAAAGACTTAACTTCCAGTCATGTGTTGAAGTTACCTCCTCCTGATTTCAGTTGCTGTTGTTTCTTCTTTATTCTCTGTTTCGTCAACGTCAGTACTACATTGTCGTCTTACATGGTTATCAGTATCACAATAACTATACTCGCAATGATAATAATCATTTAGGCTCTTGTTTGGAAGTGCAATTAATCCTCACTATATTGATTTCAATCAACATCTCGCTTGTATTGATATAAAATCACTATCTGATGCTGTATCAGAGTCTTCCATGACCCAGAAATCAATAGTTTTATGAGCAAATAACAGGTGAATACTGACCTTTTCGGTGTCATTTACATAGTTTAACTATTCAAAATAATACTATTCATTTTACATGATGCAATGTTCATTTAGCTTTTGAAAATGCAGGATTTACAATGAAAGTACAGTCCAATCTTAAGTTCTTAGGGGGCGTTTGGTATGCGGAATACTATATAGCTGAAAATTCTATATTCCCGGGAATCAAATTCCAAGGAATTAAATTTCCTGCAAAATTACATTCCCATATTTGGTGACAATATAAATATTCCCCGAAAAAAATAAAAAAATAATAACGAAAAAAAAATGAACAAATATAAAAAAATCCGGTAAAAACGACTAAAAATCGGTAAAAACGAAAAAAAGGTAAAAACGACAAAATAACAAAAAACGACGAAAAACGACAAAAAATCGCTTAAAACGACAAAAATGACCAAAAAGCGACAAACAATGTATAAACGGAAAAAAATAACAAAAAAAGGGTAAAAATGACAAAATAACAAAAACACAACAAAAACGACATAAAATCGGTAAAAACGACAAAAAAACCAAAATGCGGCAAAAAACGACAAAAAACAACAAAAAATCGGTTAAAATGACAAAAATTAACCGAAAAGCGACAAAAACGAAAAATAATCGATAAAAACGACAAAAAGGACAAAAAATTGGTTCAAAACGACAAAAAAGGATAAAAACAACAAAAAATCGGTTTAAAACGATAAAAATTAACCAAAAAGCGACAAAAACGAAAAATAATCGATAAAAACGACAAAAAAAACAAAAAATCGGTTAAAACGACAAAAAAAAATCAAAAAACGACAAAAACGACAAAAAATCGGTAAAAAGCGTCAAAAATGAAAAAAAAAAATGCCATAAAATCAGTAAAAATGACCAAAAAGCGACAAAAACGACAAAAAACGACTAAAAATCGGTTAAAACAACAAAAAAAAAGCTTCAAAAACGACAAAAAATCACTTAAAACGACAAACATTGACAAAAAAGCGACAAAAATGACAAAAATTGGGTAAAAATAACAAAAAAATTAAAAAGTGACAAAAAAGGACAAAAATGGGTAAAAACGATAAAAAATCGCTTAAAACGACAAAATATTTGTAAAAACGACAAAAAATGACAAAAAAGCGATAAAAACGACAAAAAATAATCAAAAAGTGACAAAAAAAGACAAAAATGGGTAAAAACGACAAAAATCGCTTAAAACGACAAAAAATTGGTAAAAATGAGAAAAACGACAAAAAAAAAAAAGAAAAATTGTTCAAAACTAATCAAAATTGATCAAAAAAGAAGAAAAAAAAAAAATTTAGACAATTTTTTTTTGCCCGGACAAAATAAAAATACCCACCTATTCTCAAGGGATAGGATTCCCATATTTTGTGGGTAAACTATTTACCCGGGTATTTATAATTTCCGGGAATAAATTTTTTATAAGCCAAAAAAAACGTGGTAATAGATTCCCATCTTAAATTTTCCCGGAAATAAGAAAAAATACCGCCTACCAAGCGTCCCCTTAATGTTTTGACGTTGCTAACAGTAAAGGTCTGCTTTATTAATCATTAATTATAGACCATGTGAAATTTTCAGAAGCAAGTAGTTTTTTTTTTCATAAGTTGAAAATGATCGTGTTGAAAATGATCGTACTGAGCGCAGGATAAGGTTAATATCGAGCATTATCTTTGGCAAGTTATTCTGTAGGGGACTTGGATGCTTTTCTTGATTGTTCATTTGATAGGCAACTTTGCCGAGGCGACCATCATATTTTTTGGTTTCCTCTTCGCTGTTTCTGATAACATTTGGCTTTCGGGTGTCGCATTTCATTTACTTTGTCACTAGGTTAAATGCAGACAACTGGGCCTACATTGCAATTCTATGTTAAATATCGAGTATTATTTTTAGCAAGTTATTGATTGTTCATTTGAGAGGCAACTTTGCGGAGGTGACCATATTTCTTGGTTTTCTTGGTACAATGAAAGTAAGGTCCGATTTTAAGTTCTTAATGTTTTGATGTTGCGTACATTAAAGGCCTACTTTATTAATCATTATAGACCATGTGAAAATTTCAGAAGCAAGCAATTTTTTTTCATAACTTGAAAATGTTCGTATTGAGCGCATGATAAGGTTAATATCGAACATTATCTTTGGCAAGTTATTCTATAGGGGACTTGGATGCTTTTCTTGATTGTTCATTTGATAGGCAACTTTGCCAAGGTGAGCATCATATTTCTTGGTTTCCTCTTTTTCCCTGTTGCTGGTTGTTATTGCCGGAAATGCCGGAACACGCTTTTCGATGGAAAATACAGAAATTGAAACAGTTGTAAAGACAACGTTTCAAATGCAATTCCTTAAAGAAGGTTTTGCAACAGAGATCCAGAAGGATTCTGCAAATTACGAGATCTAAAAAGATATCGTAATTCACGAATAATCTAAAGAGATTTTCGTGATCGTAGCAAACTGACAGTAGTGCCTTCTAAAAAGAAGATACTGACAGAACTGCTAAAGGCAACAGAAGGATGACAGGCGAGAGATGGAATTGCTGGGGTGAATTATCACCGTTGCTCAAAGCTTTATTCGCCCTCTGCGAACAGCTTCCAGGAACCAGCAAGGTTGACGGAAAACCTTGGAACACTCCTGCTCTTCTGACTCCTCGGAAGACGGCGAACTCCTCTGGCAATGGTACTCTTCTCTCTCCGTTTGAAGTAACAGAACTCACGCGTACTAAAAAGTACTATTGTTTGTGTTAAACAACACGCTCACTACTCTGTTGTGTTAAAGAACACTTAGAGTTTTCTCTCTGGAATTCTGATTACTTCTACTAACTGAGAGAGAGGAGAGAACCTGCATATATAGTCCACGGGGCGGTTGCCAAGCAGTTGCCTGCACTTCAGGGTAGTGGCAGAACCACTCCTGAACATGCAGCAACTGCAGGAAAAACCACTCCTGAACATGCAGCAACTGCTGCAACCATTCCGCACTTCAGGGTAGTGGCAGAACCACTCCTGAACGAGCGCAACTTAAGTGCAAAGTGCGCCAACAAAACGCCACATTACGCCTCATGAGCCCGAGCCCGAGCCCGAGCCCGAGCCCGAGCCCGAGCCCGAGTCCGAGTCCGAGTCGCTAAGCCCCAACGGGGCTTAGCTCCTATGGAAATAAATTTCCCAAGAGCAAAAAGCTTACAGCTTATTAATTGTTGATTAAGCCTTTATACCATTAATAATTAATCCCACATGGCACACACCCATGTGCACTACATGTGCATCTCCATAAAGAGTAAAGACTCATATATATGGAGATACACATTCTTTTCTAGCCGATGTGGGACTAAAAATCAATACAAAAGGCTATAAACCCAACACTGGTAACATTTGGCTTTCTGGTGTCACATTTCATTTACTTCGTCACTAGGTTAAATGCAGGCAACTAGGCCTACATTGCAATTCTATGTTAAATATCCAGTATATTTTTTTGCAAGTTATTTGACTTGGATGCTTTCTTGATTGTTCATTTGAGAGTCAACTTTGCCGAGGTGACCATAATTCTTGGTTTCCTCTTTTTCCCTGTTGCAAATAACATTTGGATGTCTGCTGTTGCAGTTCATTTACCTTGTCACTAGGTTAAATGCAGACAATCTATGCCTACGTTTCAATTCTGAATCTGGTTTACTACATTTCAATTCTTGGCTTCGTTTCATGAGTGTCATCTTCGAGTTACAAGGATGTTGTATCTCAAGCGTCTATCGTATGTCAAACTACAGTTTGTCATGCATGCATAGGCAACACAAAGTCTTCTAATTGGTGCTTGTGATAGGATCAGAACATATCATTGTATTGTCTTTCTATTGGTTGTGTGGTTCTAAGATATGCAGATGTAATATGATTCTAAAGGTGTAGCGTCACTCGTAATTGACTTGCTGAAGCTTTTGTTTTTATGTTTTATTTTGTCCCTCTCGTGATATATACCCCATTTAAGTCTATTTCAGCTATCGGTTCGTATGTGGTTGGTTTGTGGAAAGTGAGAGAAGGGAAAAGGAAATGTGTTTCATGTAGAAATGGGATCCTTCTACATAAGATCAAGTTATATTTTACTTTCCCTCACTTTCTTAGCAACAAATTCAGCCACACTTCTGACGACATAATATGCGAGAACATAGAAGTGACCCTATTAGGTTAGTAAAGTTTTAACTTTGGACTCGCCAAATATCTCTCTTTTTTTGGCCTATTCTCTATGTTGTCCCTCTTGTGATGCATCCCACTTTTTTTGATCCCACTCTTCTAATGGCATCATGTTTTAGAACTTAGAAGTGGCCTATTAGGTTAATGGTGAACAGTGTAGAAACAAGAGGTTACTGATATCAGTTATATATGCTTATCATGACTTACTCATATTCTATTGCTAGGGCTTGTTTGCGGCAATGTAGGATCTCTTTTAGTTACAATTTAATTAGTTTAATGCTCAAATTTGCTCTACAAACTACATTATTGCAAACATTTGATTTGACTTGGTTCACATATTTCTATGCATTTATTTCCTTTCTGTTTCTTTTTGAATAATAAGAATGGGGATAAATGTCCAGCATTAATGCTTTTGTCATTCTCTTGGATTAATTCCATTTGGAGCTAAGCCCCAAAGGGGCTTAGCGACTCGGACTCGGACTCATGGGCTTATGAGGCGTAATGTGGCATTTTGTTGGCGCACTTTGCACTTAGCACGTCAGCAGTCATGCGGTCTTTATGCGGCTCATATGCGGCCATGCGGTCTTATGCGGCATGCGGCTCATATGCGGCCTCATGCGGCTCATACAGCCATGCGGCCATGCGGTCCATGCGGCACATGCGGTCCATGCGGCTCATGCGGCTCATGCGGCCATGCGGCCATGCGGTCCATGCGGCACATGCGGTCCATGCGGCTCATACGGCACATGCGGCTCATGCGGTCCATGCGGCACATGCGGTCCATGCGGCTCATGCGGTCCATGCGGCTCCATGCGGCTCATGTGGTCCATGCGGCTCATGCGGCTCATGTGGTCCATGCGGCCCATGCGGCCATGAGGCTCATGCGGCCAGGCTGCTGCTGCTGCCGTATGGAGGGTTCCACTGACTGTGCAGACTACAAGTCAGTTATGGAAAGACTGATTCAATGCGATTAATTCCGATCCTATCTTTGTGGGATTTGAATTAATTTCGTTGCTATCTTTGTGGGATTTGAATTAATCTCGTTGCTATCTTTTTGGGATTTGATTCAATCTTTCCATAACTGAAGAGGCGGCTAGGGTTTCCACCCTCTATATATATATATACTCTCTTCTGGCCCCCTTTGTGGTGACTACGAAAATTATAAGTCAGAAAAGGAGAAAGAGAGAGAGGGCTGCTGCCGCCATTGCAAGTCCATCCGGGGAGTCAGAACAGAGGTGACTTCGAGCGTTCCACAAGTTCTTCAAACTTGCTGGTTCCTGGAAGCAGTTCGTGTGGTGCGAATCTTGCTTTGAGCAACGGTGTTTTGACACCCCAGCAACTGTTCTTCATCTAATCTTTCTTTAGATTTTTGTACCTCGTTCTGTCCCAATTGCAACACGTTTGCAAGGAAGAACGAGAGATCTTCTCTTCTCTATTTTCCTCCTCCATATTGTAATCGGGTTATTTGGTTTTTGTATCATCGTAGATCTCTGTTGCATCTGTTTTACCATCTTTGATCAAGCCCCGGGACTAACAATCTCAAAGCAAGATCCGTGTAGATGGAAAACATTAATGCTTCGCTCCTCCAATCGGACTTCTGCAAGTTGGAAAAGTTCGATGGAGAGCATTATCAAGTCTGGAAGAGAAAGGTTTACCGAACTCTTCAACTAAAAGACGTTGATCATGTTCTGTTGGAGGAAGAACCCTCTGTTCCAGACACTGGATCTACTACCGCAATCAACGCGGCTACCAAACTCCAGGCCAAATGGAGAAGGAAAAATAGCATCTGCAGGCTTCTCATCCTGAATGCTATGGAGGACTCCCTGGCAGAATCCTACTCGAAGAAGGAACTTGCCAGAGACATATGGGAGTCTGTGGAAAAACTGTATGAAGAAGACAAGAACAGGAGCAAAATGTTTGTGGTTGAAAAATATCACAAATTGCTCTTTGAGGACGAGAAGTCCATGTTGCCACAGGTGAAGGAATTTCTGAAGCTACGTCAGAAACTGGAAGACGAAGAGATGCCCCTTCCCGACAAATTTGTCGTTGGAGGGATCGTCTCAAAACTTCCTGCTGGATGGAGTACCTTCTATGCAAGGATGCACAGAAAGAAGCTAGACATTAGCTTGGGAGATACTTCAAGAGATCCATGTTGAGGACGAGATGCGTTCCCAACAGAAGGTGGACACTCTGTCCAAACAGTTGGCTAAAGCCAATCTAGTGCAGACAAGAGATCCCAAGGGGAAGCAGGCGGCTTCTTATCCCAAGAAGAAGGACTTCACTAATCTAAAAGTGAAGGGTCCTTCATTCAAGCAACAGAAGACTAAGTCCCACGTGACTTGTTACAATTGTGGCAAGAAAGGCCACTACAAGAGTGAATGCAGATCCAAGCCTAAACAATCAGAGAAAGGTGAGCCTAATAAGGTTTCATTGGTTTCTAACATTGTTGCTATGATCGCACAGGTCACAACTGTGGGGGTTGACTCTGACTGGTGGATAGACACTGGTGCGACTTGCCATGTCTGTTCTGGCAAGGAATGGTTCGTCACGTACCAGCCGATATGTGAGAAGGTTGTCATAGCGAACCAGGCCCAAGCTGAAGTTCTGGGGATCGGGACTGTGGAGCTGAAACTCACTTCTGGGAACACTCTGACGCTTCAAGGTGTGAAGCATGTTCCGGCGATTGCCAAGAACCTGATCTCTGGGAGCCTGCTCTGTAACGCGGGCTTGAGGATGGACATCAATGCTGGTCAGATGGTGATGTCCAAGAAGGGAACATACTTCTAGAAGGCTTATCAAACCGAAGGAATGTTTAAAATTCAGCTTGTCAACCAGTTTGATGACATTAATGCAGTTGCATTTTCTGATTATTCTCTTGAGTTGTGGCATAATAGACTAGGACATGCTCATTGTAAAAGAATTAACAAAATGTCTAGTCTAGGACTTATCTCCAAATGTGGGGGTAAGGTGGAGAAGTGTGAAGTGTGAAGTGTGTGCTCAGACGAAGATCACAAGGAAACCCTTTCATCGGGTCAATCGAAGCACAGATCTTCTGGAGTTGGTGCACTCCGATATCTGTGATTTCAAACATTTTTCCACGAAGGCCGGGATGAAGTATTTCATAACCTTCATCGACGACTTCTCAAAATATGCGTTCGTCTACTTGCTCAAGTCTAAAGATGAAGCTTTCGAGAAGTTCAGAGAGTTCAGGGCCGAAGCTGAACGGCAGACTGGACAACAACTCAAGAGGTTGAGAAGTGATCGAGGTGGGGAGTACAGGTCTCATGAATTCGCATCATTCTGCAAAGAACATGGAATCATATGCGAGACTACTGCTCCATATTCTCCTCAATCCAATGGAGTAGCGGAGAGGAAGAACAGAACGTTGACAGAAATGATGAACTCAATGCTGCTAACCACGGGACTTCCTAAATGCTACTGGGGAGAAGCTGCATTGACGACCACTTTTATTCTAAATAGAGTGCCATATGCAACTTCAGACGTAACTCCTCATGAACTATGGTTCAAAGTCAGACCAAACTTGAATGTCATTCGAGTGTGGGGGTGTCTGGCGTATGTGAAGCTCCCATATCTGAAGATTCGGAAGCTAGGGACAAGGACTACGAAGGCGATCTTCTTGGGGTATGCCGAGAAGAGTGATGCTCGGAGATTTCTTGATATTGAGTCAAATCATATCATCGAATCTCGCGATGCTGAATACTTTGAAGACAAGTTTGCAAAAGACAAAAATATTGTTCTTTCGGACATTCCGAAAAATGATGTAGGTGCAAATGAGACTGAAATCTCATATGAGCCAGTAGTCCAAGAAGAAGCTGTTGTTGATGAAATAACTCTTGTACCAGAACTCGCAGAGCCGTCAGCCAAGCGAGCGAGGAGACCGAAAGACTTCGGAGATGACTTTGTCACCTATCATGTGGAAGCAGATCCGCTTACCTATGATGAGGCGATGAAGACCAGAGATGCTATCTTCTGGAAGGAGGCAGTGAATGACGAGTTTGACTCTATCACCTCCAATAACACATGGGTGTTGGTAGATCTACCTGAAGGAGAAAAGCCCATCGGATGTAAATGGATCTTCAAGAAGAAGATGAAGGCAGATGGAACTATTGACAAGTTCAAGGCCAGGCTGGTAGCCAAGGGCTTTTCTCAGAAACAAGGGATAGACTACTTTGACACGTACGCTCCAGTAGCTCGGATGACCACCATCAGGATGTTAATCGCTCTTGCAGCTATACATAAGTTGGTGATACATCAGATGGATGTAAAGACAGCATTACTGAATGGGGAGCTGACTGAAGAGATTTACATGCAACAGCCAGATGGATTTGTCGTCAAAGCTCTTGAAGACAAAGTCTGCAAGTTGGTGAAATCATTGTATGGTTTGAAGCAAGCTCCCAAGATGTGGCATGAGAAGTTTGACAAAGTTATTAGGTCAAACGGCTACAGAGTCAGCGAGATGTACAAATGTGTTTACACAAAGTTCGCTGATGGAAGAGGAGTCATCGTTTGTCTGTACGTAGACGACATGCTAATCCTAGGCACGGACATAGGCTGTGTCACAGAGACAAAGAAGTTCCTCTCAACCAAGTTCAGTATGAAGGACTTGGAGGATGCAGATGTCATCTTGGGCATAAAGATCATCCGGACAGACACTGGAGTAGCGCTGTCACAATCTCACTACATTGAGAAAATGCTCACACGCTATGGGTATAAGGATCTTCCAGGGATCGATACGCCATACATGTGTGATCAGAAGCTGAAGCCAAACTCGAGGGAAAGCGTCAGGCAGCTGGAGTATTCTAGCATTATCGGAAGTTTAATGTACGCAACCACTGCCACAAGGCCTGACATAGCTTTCGTCGTGGGAATGCTGAGTCGGTTCACAAGCAACCCAGGGGTTGAGCACTGGAAAGCTGTGAAGCGGGTGATGAGATATCTCAAGAAGACTCAGACATATGCACTGCACTACAAAGGGTATCCGACAGTAGTGGAAGGCTTCAGTGATGCTAGCTGGTGTTCAGAGGTGGAAAGCGAGAGATCCACAGGTGGATATGTCTTTTCCTTGGGTGGAGCTGCTATCTCGTGGAAGTCGAAGAAGCAGACTATACTCTCTCGTTCCTCCATGGAGTCTGAATTCTATGCACTTGAAACTGCAGCAGATGAAGCAGAATGGCTTCGGGAGCTCATGTATGATCTTCCAGTGGTTGGGGCTCAGATACCGGCGATACCGATATACTGTGACAACCAGGCGACTGCGGCGGTACATCAAATGACCTCTTCAACGGGAAGAAGAGGAATGTGCGGTTGAAGCACAGGGCAGTACACGATCTTATCAAAAGAGGTGTAATTGCAGTGGTTGATGTTCGGAGTCAGGAGAACCTGGCAGATCCGTTCACAAAGGGCCTCAAGCGCCAGTTGGTCGATGACACAGCTTGTAAAATGGGCTTGAAGGCATTCTGATAGTGTGTCTTTGTGATCCTACCATAAAGTTTTATGCTATTAGTTCAAAGAGAAATCTACTAGGCATCTAACTTTTGGTTCAAAGGAGGATCACTGACTGGAAAACTATCAGGTAACAGTGGGTACTTGTTCTCTGGAACATGGAAACCCATAACCACTGTTGTCTACTATGTATTTTCTGTAGAAAAAACAGATCCTGTGGAAGGTTGGCTTAAACGCCTTAATGAGTTCTCAGGCAGAGTGAATGCCTGGTGTGCTTTACAGGAAGCACGGTAGAGCAGCACTACAAGGAGTGAAACTCCATGCTACAGTGGGATGACTCCACCATGAGGTTCCCAGGTAGGGGTAATGCCTCGGCCTTGCAAGCCAAGTCACAGCGGCGTAGCACCGCAAATAGGCAGGTAGCCTAATGCTGTATGACGTAATTAAAGAGTTGTAGACAGCACTACAAAGGGGAGGATGGCCCCATGTTACAGTGGCACGACACCACGATGAGGTACCCAGGTAGGGGTAAAGCCTCGACATTGCAAGCCATGTCGTTGCGGCGTAACACCGCAAGGAAGCCTTAGGCTTCATGCTGAGTAGATTGGCACTACAAAGAGGCTGAGACCTCATGCTACAGTAGTATGACACTACGATGAGGTTCCCAGGTAGGGGTAATGCCTCGGCTTCAGGCTATGTCATAGCGGCGTAGCACCGCAAGGAAGCGCAATGCTTCATGCCATATCTCTTTAATAAATAACTCACCTATAGTGTATGGAAAGAGATATCAGGCCGTCTCTTGAGGGTAAACTTGTAGACGCCCAAAATTAAACACTGAAACCAGGCTGGCACAGGGCCTTTAATGTGTAGCCAGAAGCACAAGTAACTACACTTTGTGAGTGGGAAGAATTACAATTGTGGTGCAGAATTCAAGGCGTAGTCCATTCTTGTATCACATTGTTATTTAACCCATGCGGGAAGATTCAAGTCGTCAGCGACATCTATCCTAATGCAAAATGGATAGTTACTGTGGGGAACGCTCAACCCTGGACACATATATATGTTGTGATATGTGGGGGATTGTTGGTGCTTTCTTTACATGGAGAGAGCTAGCTCTCAACATGCCTTGTAAAATTTTAGTCCCACATCGAAAATGCACCATGAGTTATCTCAACATATATACTTGGGTGTGTTGTTGAGAGATGCACATGGGGTGGTGACCCTAAGGAGGGAACCATGTGGGTGATTTTACTAGGAGGTAAGAATAAGGCTCCAAGGATTAAGCGTTAATGCTTTTGTCATTCTCTTGGATTAATTCCATTTGGAGCTAAGCCCCAAAGGGGCTTAGCGACTCGGACTCGGGCTCATGGGCTCATGAGGCGTAATGTGGCATTTTGTTGGCGCACTTTGCACTTAGCACATCAGCAGTCATGCGGTCTTTATGCGGCTCATATGCGGCCATGCGGTCTTATGCGGCATGCGGCTCATATGCGGCCTCATGCGGCTCATGCGGCCATGCGGCTCATGCGGCCATGCGGTCCATGCGGCTCATGCGGCCATGCGGTCCATGCGGCACATGCGGCACATGCGGCTCATGCGGCCATGCGGTCCATGCGGCACATACGGTCCATGCGGCTCATGCGGCACATGCGGCTCATGCGGTCCATGCGGCACATGCGGTCCATGCGGCCCATGCGGCTCATGCGGTCCATGTGGTCCATGCGGTCCATGCGGTCCATGCGGTCTATGCGGCTCATGCGGCTCATGTGGTCCATGCGGCTCATGCGGCTCATGTGGTCCATGCGGCCCATGCGGCCATGAGGCTCATGCGGCCAGGCTGCTGCTGCTGCCGCATGGAGGGTTCCGCTGACTGTGCAGACTACAAGTCAGTTATGGAAAGACTGATTCAGTGCGATTAATTCAGATCCTATCTTTGTGGGATTTGAATTAATTTCGTTGCCATCTTTGTGGGATTTGAATTAATCTCGTTGCTATCTTTTTGGGATTTGATTCAATCTTTCCATAACTGAAGAGGCGGCTAGGGTTTCCACCCTCTCTCTATATATATACTCTCTTCTGGCCTCCTTTGTGGTGACTACGAAAATTATAAGTCAGAAAAGGAGAAAGAGAGAGAGGGCTGCTGCCGCCATTGCAAGTCCATCCGAGGAGTCAGAACAGAGGTGACTTCGAGCGTTCCACAAGTTCTTCAAACTTGCTGGTTCCTGGAAGCAGTTCGTGTGGGGCGAATCTTGCTTTGAGCAACGGTGTTTTGACACCCCAACAACTGTTCTTCATCTAATCTTTCTCTAGATTTTTGTACCTCGTTCTGTCCCAATTGCAACACGTTTGCAAGGAAGAACGAGAGATCTTCTCTTCTCTATTTTACTCCTCCATATTGTAATCGGGTTATTTGGTTTTTGTATCATAGTAGATCTCTGTTGCATCTGTTTTACCATCTTTGATTAAGTCCCGGGACTAACACATATTATGTAAAACTTTTAACTATCAAAAACACTTTTGAATAATGAACTGTGGAGTGAAGATGACATACTTAAGGCCATTAACATGTCGAAAAAGTCTACTAGACTCGTTAAACCATGTGAAATTTCAGAAGCAAGGAGTTCCTTTGTCCATAAGATGAAAATGAACCCCTTGGGAAGGTTAATATCGAGCAGTATATCTTTGACAAGTTATTTATTGGACCTTGATGCTTTTCTTGATTTCCTTTGAGAGGCAACTTTACCGAGGTGACCATCAATGTCTTGGTTTCCTGTTTTTCCCTGTTGCTGATTATTCATTTATCTTGTCGGTAGGTTAAATGCAGACATCATGCCAACATTTCAATTGTCAACCTGGTTAACCAGTCATATATTATGTTTTTACTTCTTTATTGAGTATTTTAGTCTCGGCTTGGTTTCATGTGTCATCTTGGAGTTGCAAGGCATTTACATGTCAAACCTGCATTAGATGTCTATGTCAAAACTACATTTTATCATGTGTATGCATAGGCTACATAAAAGTTCACTACAGAATTCATGCTTGTGATAGGAAATCTCATCATGTGTCGTCTTTGCATAGGATCAAGTTTCATTATCCTTTCTCTCACTTTCTTAGCAACAGAACATAGCCGTAATGTAATACTCCTCTAACGACATCATCTGCAAGAACATAGGAATAGCCTAACAGGTAGCATCTCAAAAAATAAAATTAAAATAGCCTAATAGGTAATTTAAGTTTTCACGTCACTTATGAAGCTTGTTGAACCTTTCTTTTTTATTGGTTCGATTTATTTTATGTCTATTTCAGCTCACTTATCATAGTACCTCTAATGACATCATATATGAGGACATAGAATGGGCCCTATTAGGTTAATAGTGCACAGTAACAAAATTGTATGCTGCTTACATCAGATGATCAGTTTTATACACTTGATTATCATTGGTATACACATTCTCTTCCTAACACTTGTGATGTATGATCTCTTTTTATTATGATTTGATTAGTTGGATGCTCAAATTTACACCATACTACTGTCACATTCGATTCGACTTATTGCACATATTTCTTGGCATTTATTTATGTTTTGTATCATTTTGAGTAATAAGGATGAGAATAAATGCCCATATATCTACCTTCATATTATGTTTAACTTGGAGTTTGTCATTATTTATGTTTTGTTTCATTGATTTATGTTTTGCTTTGTCTGTACCTTTGAATTTTGAGTCTTTGAAATCTACTGCACATTTATGGTGTTCTCTTCCGCTTTTACTACTTTCAGTTTCTCTTGCTCTCTTCTGCAAATTGATTTGCAGATTTTGAGCTTTTTTGATCATTGTGGTGGCAACTTTGACGAGGTGATCATTCCCTTTCTTGCTTTTTCCTCTTTTTCCCTGTTGCAAATATTTTTTGTGTTTTTCGTGTTGCAAATCTAGGTCAAAGGAAGACACCAGTGGCCTATATTTCTTTTGGGCTGATTAGATCTATTTCTTTTTCCTCTTCCCTATTGCAAATAATTTTTTTGGTTTTCGTGTTGCAGATCTATTTGCTGTGTCATTAGGTCAAATGCAGACACCAGTGGCATATATTTCTTTTGTGCTAATTGAGTTTAGATCATGCCAGCTTAGAATTAAGCCCTCATTTGTCCAATTAGAAAGTTTAGACTCTGAATTTTTATTATTTGTTTCATTTTTTTCCATTATATCATCCCTCCCCTACATGACAATGAAACATTCATATATAGACTAAGGACGGTATAATGAAAAAAACAAAACAAATAATAAAAATCTAGGATCTAAACTTTTCAATTGGACATGTCAGGACTTAAACTCTAAGCTGGTATAAGATCCAGTGTCTAAACTCTAATTAGTCCATTTCTTTTACGTTTGCAAAATCTCCCTTGGTTTCTGTTTTAGATCCGTTTTTGTGTGTTTCATTCCTTGATGGTCCTTGTTGGAATTTGCAATCATCTATACTACAAGTTAGCTTATATCACTCCTCTGAGATGTTTAAGTCAAGAAATGTGTATTTACAAGGGTTAATTGCACTTGTATTCTTGGACTCTATTTTGTTGCAAACTCAATAGGGGAACCAAAAGACTTGCTTTCCAGATGGATATTTTCTCAGACATGCAGATTTCTTTGTGGCTTACATTAATGTTTCTGGAACGCTAGCAATCAGCTTATGATCAAGATGTGAGGTGGGCCGGGCTAGGCCGGTCCAGGCCCACTGTTGACCGGGTTTGATCAGGCTTGGGCTGGGTCGGGTCAACCCGGATTTACAATATTTGAACCCAGTCCGGACCCAAGCTCGGATAGGGTTGGTCCGAGTCGGATCTGGGCCGGGCCCGGGTTAGCCCACGGGCTGACCAAATTAAATATTCTTTTTTGTGGCTCCGTTTGGATTATATACTATAGTTGTTCCTAGTTCTAACACAAACCAACTTTGAATTGTTGGTCAGTAGAGAGGTTGATAAGTATTTGCTTTGGAGGTCTTAGATTCATGAGCCCCCCTTCTCCAAAAAATTTGAATTTTTCCAACATAATATTCGGGTCGGACCGGGCTGGGTGGGGCGGACTAGAGAAAAATAAATCCAGCCCAGACCCATTACGAGTACGGGCCGGGCTGCCGGGTCAGTACCTTTGGATCCAGCCCGAACAAGAATCTACTATGAGCCGGGCCGGGTGGCCCGGTGACCTGTCCGGGCCGACCCAGATCCGGTTTGACCGGTCTAATTTGGGGTCCGGTTCTGGCCCGTCCGGCCCAATACACACCTTGAACTTATGAGCAGAAGCCCACTTCCTAAACAAAGCCAATAGTAGTTCATACCCAAATAAAACTTCAATTTAAAAGCTAAGAAATGTGTTTATGAAAAATCACTCATTTCTATGTTTGGATACCAAAGAAATGAATAGTAAAGAAAATTGATTCCCAAGTGAAAGAAAAATAAGAGAAAATAGTTTCTCTACTGTAGTGCCCTATCCCGCAAAGTCAATTGGAGGAATCGAAACGTTGACGACGTTCGGACTTAGCCTTGCAACGGCTGCTCGAAGGCTCGCTCGGTCGAGGCGACTCCTCACTCAGGTGGGGTAGTTTCGGTGAACTCGTCTCATCTTAGCCTTCACTTAATAACCCGCTTGTTTTCAACTTGCACAAGTTAGGCTTGATAATAAAAGAGACGCATCCACATAGCTAAGGGAATAATCCCGACGGGTCGGAATATCTTAGAACATAGAAAATGGTCCCACGGTCTGTTTAGAAGTTGGTTCAGCGTGCTTTCAAATGACACTCGATCCTTCGTTCCCGTGGCTTGGGAGAAGGAAATTGGCCTAAGTTGCAAAGTGTAACGCCCCAGAACCATAATACTGGAGAGCGGGGGCATAGCCGGCAACGTATATTGAAGTGCAACCCACCTCGCTATACGGTCACGGCTGTCTAGATACATGAGGGTTTAACTACAAGCCAACAGTCTCCTAGGGTCATGAACAAGCCTATTGTCTCAATCTCAAGCAAGCAATAATAGTTACAAGATGTCAGAGCACCCAAATATATAATAGCAAGGCGTCCCATACATTACATATTGGATGATCATGAAGCTAGTCGTACAAAATGTCAAGACTAGCAAGAGTTCAGTCATACATGATCAACCCTAGGATCTGTCAATCATGTTACAGCCCATAGGCAGACAGTAAATAAGGTGCAATACGAGCTAACACGTGCTCGTCGGCTAAACGCCTCAAAAGAATAATTTTACAATAAAGTGGGAGGACAAAAGAAACCCACTCGTTGCCAGGGTTACGCCTGGTGGTCACCATCTGGCTGGAAGGTAGGTAGATCCTCTGGAGCTGTTCCGATATCTGGCCATACAAAACCAGCTGGGTCCGACCCCAGAAAGAGCAAGTGCCACAAAGGAGGCTTCACTTAGGAACTAAAACCAGCAAATCATAATAGAATATTAAAGATAATAAATAAAGAACTGATAATAATAGAGATAACAACAGTAAACTGAGTACGAGGAAACCATTCAAGTAGCCAGGTCACAACCCTTAAACCAAACAAGGACCGGGGTTGGAACCCTTCACCTGAATAGAAATCCGTCTCAAATACCATTGGTAAGGTAACAAGACAATAAATGAAGAGAGGACACAGAACTGCTCCGGGAGCCAGGTTACAACCCTTAAACCAAACAAGGACCGGGGTTATAACCCTTCGCTGAACAGAACTGGGCACCTGATCTTTATTGTTAAGGCCGGTATAAATAATCATGATTTGAAGTAAAATAAAACATGACGAGCATGGCATGGGGTTGCAATAAGACAATAAACGAAGAGAGGACACAGAACTGCTCCGGGATCCAGGTTACAACCCTTAAACCAAACAAGGACCGGGGGTTGTAACCCTTCGCCTGAACAGAACTGGACCCCTGATCTTTATTGTTAAGGCAGGCACAATAAGCAGGACGATATATGATAAGATAACCACGGAACTATTCAGATAGCCAAGTTACAACCCTTAAACCAAACAAGGACCGAAATTGTAACCCTTCATCTGAACAGAACTTGGTATCCCATCATTTATCGATACAAAAAGTCATGTCATTATACAATCTTGTACAGGATCAGGATAAGACTAAGCTGGAATAAATTTCATCCAATCAATCACAGCCAATCAAGAGTACGGCTTGATACTTTTAACTAACTAGGGTTATCACAGGCCTAGTTACTAGCAAGATGCAATGAGATTATCCCAACAGCCATAAGCCCTGCAGACCATCCGGTTATCTAGGTCGAATGTCCGTTTATGAAGAATGCAACACGTGACTGTGTGCTGGAAATGTGCCCTACTCGTCGGTAGGCTACAAGTCCACTGAATGCGCCCAGATAACGGGATTGCCTGTAGCTGAAAATTTCTTTATGACTACTGGATCATTCTAGTTAATTAGCCTTAGTCAATTTCAGTAGGTACCCCTGACCGTGGTACTCAGGGATCCCCATCCTAGACATGATGCAAGACAGTACCAGTTTATTTGTGCAAACACAATCACCCACGGTGTCCAGGTCCTTCATACTTGTCATGTCAGGCTAGCTGTCGTAACAGCTTGTCGAGATACATCATGTCAGTTTACTTGTTAAGAGTGCGCCACGGCAGACCACTATCGTATTCTATTCTTACATTATCATGAATGAGAGAAACTTGCATAAAATAACTAGTGACATATTCTTGAAGCCAAGGAAAAGATCTACAACTTTCTTGTTTTGAGTTTTTCAAGATTCTAACTACAAAACAACTTAAACAGGCAAAAATAGTAAAATAGAGTAATTTTGGCGCATGGGATTCCTGCACAATCGGCGCGTGGGATTCCTGCACAATCGACGCGTGGGATTCCTGCACCATTGGCGCGTGGGATTCCTGCACAATCGGCACGTGGGATTTCTGCACCATTGGTGCGTGGAATTCCTGCACCATTGGCGCGTGGGATTCCTGCACAATCGGCATGTAGGATTCCTGCACCATCGGCGCGTGGAATTCTTGCATAATCGGCGCATGGGATTCCTGCACCATTGGCGCGTTGGATTCCTGCACCATTGGCACGGGGGAAACTCACGTTGCGTTTTCAGTACATGCGCGTAGGGAACCTACGCGCATGACCCGCTCGGAGTTTAGGGATGCGTTGCCGGGACTTCACAGCGCATGGCCTCCCGGCGCATGGCCTTCCGGGCGCATAGGGGTCATCGTCCCCAAACAGCAAGTTCAGCCATGAAAGTTCCGAAAACTTGTCATGGCCATAACTTTCTCATCCGAAGTCAAAATCAAGCGAAACAAAAGCCAAAACTGCATAAAATTGAATTCTCTACAACATAGAACCATTTGTTATAAAAAATAACCAAATTTTAGAGATCAAAACTAAGAAAACCAAAAAGTTACAAACTTAGATCTACAAGAATCCATCCATCAAATCCAAAAATGTTAAGTTCTAAAGAGGCTTAGAATCAAGTAAGGAAGAGAATGGAACAATAAAACTTGAGATCCATTATGAAGCAAGTTTGCACTTGCCTAAGCTCTCTCTCTCTCTCTTTCTCTCTCTCTCTCTCCCTCCTGGTGGTTGAAGAAGTAATGGTGGAGAAGAAATAGTGAAGGAGAAGAATAAATGAAGAGAGAGAGTTAGGCGGAAATATAAATGAGGGTGGTGGTGGTAGGTGGGGGTTCGGTCCACCTAAAATCAAGTCATGCCGAGCCAGCAACAAGTTGAACCGAACCAAGAAGGAAATACCAAAATAACCATACAGGGAAATACGTAATACGAGTCAAAAATACGTACACGTATACCAAGATACGTAATACGAACCACATGCATTACAACTCTACCTACCTTAAAAGAATTTCGTCCTCGAAATTTAATTAAGAGGCTAGAGCGGCAAGGACAAGCTATACTAATCGTAAGCTATAACAAACAGTCTATCATGCAGTCATTTATTCAAGCAAGGAATTGAAAGCATAAGGCATAAGGAAGACATTATACCTTACGAGTCAAACAGGTCAGGATATCGCGATCGGATATCATCCTCACGCTCCCACGTTGACTCACCCAAAGAGTGATGACCCCAAGCAACACGGACTAAACTAATAGTCTTGTTCTTGAGTACCTTCTCTCTCCGGTCCAATATAGACACGGGTCACTCCTTATACGAAAGGTTGGTACCAACAACCAATTCCGAATGATCCAGGATATGGCTCGGGTCCGGGATATACCATCACAGTTGGGATACATGGAACACATTATGCACCTCACGTAGCGACGGCGGAAGAGCAAGACGATAGGATACATCTCCTACTCGCTCCAGAATATCGAACGGTCCTATATACCTAGGCCTAAGCTTTTCCCGTATGCCGAACCGAATGACGCCATGGTTAGGTGAAATCCTCAGGAATACATGGTCGCCGACAGAAAACTCAAGAGGGCGCCGATGAGAATCGGCCCAATAACGCTAGCGATCTTGGGCAACTCGAAGATGATCTCTGACTCTCCTGACCACTTCAACGGTCTGAGCAATCATTTCCGGACCAAGCATCTGCCTCTCTCCGACATCGTCCCAGGCTAGCGGGGATCTGCACTTCCTACCAAACAGTGCCTCGAATGGTGCCATATGGATACTGGCCTGGAAACTGTTATTGTACGAGAACTCCACCAGGTACAGGTGATCTTCCTACGAACCACCGAAGTAGTGTACAAGATCTCAACAAGTCTTCAAGAGTCTGGATTGTGCGTTCCGACTGGCCATCAGTCTGCGGGTGATATGATAAGCTGAACTGGAGGTGAGTCCCCAAACTCTCTTGTAGGCTACGCCAAAAGTGCGACGTAAATCTGGAATCTCTGTCCGAGGTGATACTGACTGGTACACCGTAAAGCCTGACGATCTGCCGGAGATACATCTCCGCTAGCTGAGCCGTCGACTGACCAACTCTGAACGGGAAAAAGTGAACCACCTTCGTGAGCCTGTCTATGACAACCCAAATAGCGTCACTGCCAGCTGGGAATCTAGGCAATCCAGTCACAAAATCTATGGTTATATGCTCCCACTTCTATTCTGGAATTGGCAAGGGCTAAAGAAGTCCAGCTGGCCTCTGATGTTCAGCTTTAACTTGTTGACAAACCAAACATCGAGAGACAAATCGGGCTATCTCCCTCTTCATGCCATTCCACCAAAAGTGATGACGAATATCACGGTACATCTTCGTACCGTCGGGATGGATGGAATATTGAGAACTGTGAGCTTCTGCCATGATCTCCTGTCTGATATCTTCACTGGGTACACAAAGACGCTTACCATGTCGAAGTGTACCGTCTTCATGGATACATAACTCTAGTCTTCGCCCTGCTACACATTCTGTCCTAAGCCGCTGAAGCTTAGAATCTGATGACTGAGCTATCTTGATTCTCTCAACTATACTGGACTGAACTTGTATGCTGGCCATTAGTGCCACACTGGAAGGGAGGACAACTTCTATACCCATTTTCTGAAGATCTGCTAACAGCTCTGGTTGCGCTGTTAGGAAATAAACTCTGGCTCTCCTGCTCAATGCATCTGCTACAACGTTGGCCTTCCCTGGGTGATACTGCAGGTTAACATCATAATCTACAAGTAGCTCTAGCCACCTCCTCTGATGCATGTTAAGATCCTTTTGGGTGAACACATACTTCAGGCTCTTGTGGTCGGTGAAAATCTCCACCCTATCTCCGTACAAGTAGTGTCTCCATAACTTAAGTGCAAACACTACTGCTGCCAATTCTAAGTCATGGGTTGGGTAATTCCTCTCATGATCACGAAGTTGTCGTGATGCATAAGCTATTACCTTCCCATGCTGCATCAGAACACATCCTAAACCTCTGCCTGAAGCATCGCAATATACTGAGAATCCTCCAGTTCCATCTGGAAGTGTGAGAATGGGTGCCGTCATCAAGCCTCGCTTCAACTTCTCAAAGGAATCCTGGCACTCTGCTGTCCAAGCAAACTGCACATCCTTGCGGGTCAACTGGGTCAATGGCGCTGAAATTCAAGCAAAGTCTGAAATAAATCGCCGGTAGTAGCCGGCCAATCCAAGAAAACTGCGAACTTCTGCAACCGTGCTGGGCACTGGCCATGTCTCAATGGCCACGATCTTCTGGGGATCCACTTCTACTCCTCCTCTGGTGATGATATAGCCCAAGTACGAAATGCGATCGAGCCAAAACTCGTATTTACTATACTTGGCATACAACTGGTACTCTCTGAGAATCTGAAGAACCATACGGAGATGTTGTTCATGCTCTGCCTCACTTTTGCCTAGACCAGGATGTCGTCTAGGAACACAATCACGAACTGATCCAAGTAAGGCATAAAGATACGATTCATGAGGTCCATGAATACAACCGGTGCATTGGTTGCTCCGAATGGCATCACTAGGAACTCCCAATGCCCATATCGGGATCTGAAAGCTGTCTTCGGGATGTCCTACTCTCTGACTCTGATCTGATAATATCCTGAGCGCAAGTCAATCTTCGAGAATACTGCTGCCCCTTGGAGTTGATCAAACAAGTCATCTATCCTCGGGAGAGGGTATCTGTTCTTGATTGTCACTGAGTTCAAGGTACGATAATCTACACATAATCTGGACATACCATCCTTCTTTTTCACAAGAAGCATCGGGGCTCCCAAAGGCGATCCACTAGCACGAATGAATCCCTTGGTTCTGAGTTCTTCAATCATCTTGTACAATATCTCTAGCTCTGACGACGCCATCCTGTAGACTCTCTGACACTGGGGCTGTCCCGGGAATCAAGTCGATGGTAAACTCGATCTTCCGCTCTGGCGGCATTCCTGGAAGCTCTTGGGGAAAAACATCTGGAAACTCCTCGACTATCCGAGGTAACTACACTGCTGCCACTGACATCCGCAATACTGGAGGAGAAGGTTCAACTTCACCTTGGGAAAAGGAAAACTCTGGCTCGCTTGGAATGCTAAAAACAACCCTGCCGATATGGCAGTCTATCCTAGAATACTGGTCCCTCAACCAATCCATCCCTAAGACCACATCATAATCGGTCATCGGAAACTCTATCAATCTAGCGGAGAACTCTCTACCGCTAACTACGATCCGATATAAGGAAAACACTCTATCTACTCCCACAAGTCCATTACCAGTAAGTATATTGAGCCTCACTGATAATGACTCGGGCTCCAATCCTATCCGTGTCGCGAATCGTGCAGACATAAATGAATGCGAGGCACCAGAATCAAATAATACTGAAGCTGGAAAGGTGTTGACGAGAATAGTACCTGCCACTACCTCACCTGATGTTATTCCTTCTTCTTCCATGGTCAAAGCCAGCACTTGACCATGTCCTCTGGGTGCGGGTCCCCTCTGCTGAAAATTCCTCTGTCTGCTCTGGATCAGGGCTTGGGCCTGAGCATACTGCTGCGGTCTCTGCTGGTGGAATGCCTGGGCCTGCGTCGGCAATGGCCTCGGGAACGGGTACTGCAGCTGCTGTTGCTGCTGGACTGGTGCTGGTCCTCTAACTGAAGGACTAGAGAAGGCCGATGAACTTCCCCTGTTCGGGCAATTTCCAACCCTGTGGTCCGGGGTACCACAAACTAAGCACAAACCCTTTGCTCTGCGACACTCTGATACCACATGCCCTGGCTTCTCGTAGTGTGAACATCCCACTGCGGAAGACTGCTTCTTCTGCTGAGGGTGCGTCGGGGTGGAATGCTGAGCCGACGTCACTGAGGCCGCCCGCCTCGGAGCTCCAATGGTCAAAGCCCTGGCTGCCAGGGCTGGTGCTGAAGACTGATTCATCTTGCTATGGAATCGCTTCCGACCTCCGGTCCTATCCACGATCCTCTGGGAGGTATACTCGTGCCTCCGAGCTGCTTTCAATACTGCATCAAAAGTTTGATGCTCAAACTGCTCTACTGCCAGCAAAATCTCTAGGTGGAGCCCCTGCTGAAATCGCTGGGCTCTATCGAACTCGGTCGCCACCAAGGTGGGAGCAAACCGACTGAGCCTGGAGAACTCGAACGCATATCCATCGACCGTCCTGCCCATCTACTTCAGATTGGTGAACCTCGTCTGTAGATCATATCGAGCTACAGCATCGAAATACTTGGTCTAAAATCTCTCTCTAAATACTGCCCAAGCAATAGGTGCCACTAATCCAACGGCCTACGCCGCCCACCAACTGCGGGCAAGATCCAACAACTGTAGGCGCACCACCGCCACCTTCTCGTTCTCTGGAGTCCGGGCTGCTTCTAGAATCACCTCTGTGTCCTGAAGCCATGCATCTGCAGCGATCGAATCTTTACTGCCATCGAAGAAGGGAGGGTTCAAGCGCTTGAAGCTGTTGGCCGCGCTGTTACCCTGATGACCTCCTCTGGTCAAAGCATCTGCCACCGCCTGGTGTAAGGCATCTCTTCGCCGATCTTGGGAGGCTAATAGTGACCTGATGAGACCCACCAAAGTGCCATCATCGGGTACAGCAGGCTGGACGGGATGAACTGGTGGCTCTCCTCCGGTAGGCATGACTCTGGAGGCTACTCCTGAATGTTGGGCTTGATCTCCAGGTTGCTGCTGGTCCGCGGGAGGTGCTCCGCCTTGCTGATCGGCAGGTCCAGGAACAATGCCGCTGAAGAAGACGACATAGGGAACAATAAGGAAGGACCAGGACAGATCAATGATACAAGCATGTGATCGGGTCAAGAATTCAGGGATTCAGAGGATACGAGTAGAGATCAAGGGCGAGTTTTGATTGAGACATCTATTCGGTAAACCCTCACATATTTTGATTTACAAGACCTGTATGGGCCACCACTTAAACCATGTAACGCCCCAGAACCAGAATACTGGAGAGCGGGGGCATACATAGCCAGCTACGTATATTGAAGTGCAACCCACCTCGCTATACGGTCACGGCTGTCTAGATACATGAGGGTTTAACTACAAGCCAACAGTCTCCTATGGTCATGAACAAGCCTATTGTCTCAATCTCAAGCAAGCAATAATAGTTACAAGATGTCAGAGCACCCAAATATAATAGCAAGGCGTCCCATACATTACATATTGGATGATCATGAAGCTAGTCGTACAAAATGTCAAGACTAGCAAGAGTTCAGTCATACATAATCAATCCTAGGATCTGTCAATCATGTTACAGTCCGTAGGCAGACAGTAAATAAGGTGCAATACGAGCTAACACGTACTCGTCGGCTAAATGCCTCAAAAGAATAATTTTATAATAAAGTGGGAGGACAAAAGAAACCCACTCGTTGCCAGGGTTACGTCTGGTGGTCACCATCTGGCTGGAAGGTAGGTAGATCTTCTGGAGCTGCTCCGATATCTGGCCATACAAAACCAGCTGGGTCAGACTCCAGAAAGAGCAAGTGCCACAAAGGAGGCTTCACTTAGGAACTAAAACCAGCAAATCACAATAGAATATTAAAGATAATAAATAAAGAACTGATAATAATAGAGATAACAACAGTAAACTGAGTACGAGAAAACCATTCAAGTAGCCAGGTCACAACCCTTAAACCAAACAAGGACCGGGGTTGGAACCCTTCACCTGAATAGAAACCCGTCTCAAATACCATTGGTAAGGTAACAAGACAATAAACGAAGAGAGGACACAAAACTGCTCCGGGAGCCAGGTTACAACCCTTAAACCAAACAAGGACCGGGGTTGTAACCCTTCGCTGAACAGAACTGGGCCCCTGATCTTTATTGTTAAGACCGGTATAAATAATCATGATTTGAAGTAAAATAAAACATGACGAGCATGGCATGGGGTTGCAATAAGACAATAAACGAAGAGAGGACATAGAACTGCTCCGGGATCCAGGTTACAACCCTTAAACCAAACAAGGACCGGGGTTGTAACCCTTCGCCTGAACAGAACTGGACCCCTGATCTTTATTGTTAAGGCAGGCACAATAAGCAGGACGATATATGATAAGATAACCACGGAACTATTCAGATAGCCAAGTTACAACTCTTAAACCAAACAAGGACCGGGGTTGTAACCCTTCATCTGAACAGAACTTGGTATCCCATCATTTATCGATACAAGAAATCATGTCATAATACAATCTTGTACAGGATCAGGATAAGACTAAGCTGGAATAAACTTCATCCAATCAATCACGGCCAATCAAGAGTACGGCTTGATACTTTTAACCAACTAGGGTTATCACATGCCTAGTTACTAGCAAGATGCAATGAGATTATCCCAACAACCAAAAGCCCTGCAGACCATCCGGTTGTCCAGGTCGAATGTCCGTTTATGAAGAATGCAACACGTGACTGTATGCTAGAAATGTGCCCTACTCGTCGGTAGGCTACAAGTCCACTGAATGCGCCCAGATAACGGGATTGCTTGTAGCTGGGAATCTCTTCATGACTATTGGATTATTCTAGTTAATTAGCCTTAGTCAATTTTAGTAGGTACCCCTGACCGTGGTACTCAGGGATCCCCATCCTAGACATGATGCAAGACAGTACCAGTTTATTTGTGCAAACACAATCGTCCACGGTGTCCAAGTCCTTCATACTTGTCATGTCAGGCTAGCTGTCGTAACAGCTTGTCGAGATACATCATGTCAGTTTACTTGTTAAGAGTGCGCCACAGCGGGCCACTATCGTGTTCTATTCTTACATTATCATGAATGAGAGAAACTTGCATAAAATAACTAGTGACATATTCTTGAAGCCAAGGAAAAGATCTACAACTTTCATGTTTTAAGTTTTTCAAGATTCTAACTACAAAACAACTTAAATAGGCAAAAACAGTAAAATAGAGCAATTTCGGCGCATGGGATTCCTGCACAATCGGCGTGTGGGATTCCAGCACCATTGGCGCGTAGGAATTCCTGCACAATCGGCGCATGAGATTCCTGCACAATCGGCGCGTGGGATTCCTGTACAATCAGCGCGTGGGAATTCCTGTACCATTGGCGCGTGGGATTCCTGCACAATCGGCGCGTGGGATTCCTGCACCATTGGCGCGTGGAATTCCTGCACAATCGGCACGTGGGATTCCCGCACCATTGGCGTGTGGGATTCCTGCACAATCGGTACGTGGGATTCCTGCACCATTGGCGCGTGGGATTTCTGTACAATCGGTTCGTGGGATTCCTGTACAATCGGCGCGTAGGATTCCTGCACCATCGGTGCGTGGGATTCCTGCACCATTGGCGCGTGGGAAACTCACGTTGCGTCTTCAGTACATGCACGTAGGGAACCTACGCGTATGACACGCTCGGAGTTAAGGGATGCGTTGCTGGGACTTCACAGCACATGGCCTCCCGGGCGCATGGGGGTCATCGTCCCCAAACAGGAAGTTCAGCCATAAAAGTTCCAAAAACTTGCCATGGCCATAACTTCCTCATCCGAAGTCGAAATCAAGCGAAACAAAAGCCAAAACTGCATGAAATTGAATTCTCTACAAATAGAATCATTTGTTTTCGAAAATAACCAAGTTTTAGAGATCAAAACTAAGAAAACCGAAAAGTTACAAACTTAGATCTACAAGAATCCATCCATCAAATCCAAAAATGTCAAGTTCTAAAGAGGTTTAGAATCAAGTAAGGAAGAGAATGGAACAATAAAACTTGAGTTCCATTTTGAAGCAAGTTTGCACTTGCCTAAGCTCTCTCTCTCTCTCTCTCTCTCTCTCCCTCCTGGTGGTTGAAGAAGTAATGGTGGAGAAGAAGTAGTGAAGGAGAAGAATAAATGAAGAGAGAGAGAGAGGTGGAAATATAAATGAGGATGGTGGTGGTAGGTGGGGGTTCGGTCCACCTAAAATCAAGTCAAGCCGAACCAGCAACAAGTTGAACCGAACCAAGAAGGAAATGCCAAAATAACCATGCAGGGAAATACGCAATACGAGTCAAGAATACGTACACGTATACCAAGATACGTAATACGAACCACAGGCATTACACTAATTTGCCCCAACACTCGAATAAGCCTAAGTCATAGGCGTCGCCCGCTTGAATGCTTGATAAAGCATGCTATGTCCTGTCGTTTTGTCCCAACGCTCGAATTAGCCTAAGTCATAGGCGTCGCCCGCTTGAATGCTTAATAAGCATGTACGAGACCCGTCGTACAAGGCTTGGCATAGCCTTCGCATGTCCCATGGGTTAAGTCATCTTGCACGGCTTTTTGGCTTAAGTCTAGGCACCCAAGAGTTGGTTGTTCAAGTCGATCCCGTGCATAGCACGTTCCCTCGACACAGAGCTCGGCGTAGCCTTTGCTCGTCGAATCGCTGCCCGAATAAGTTAGACAAGAGTTATGTTGGGCTATCGAAGCCATTTCTAACACTGTCCAGCTCTATCTGCGGTTGTCAAGTCGCGTAGTCACTTGAGAACAAGGCTCGTCGTATAAAGTATATGACTTGAGCGATATTATTGCCTAGAGAACCAGGCCTGTCTAAGGCACGAGCCACGGTGAATTTAGTAAGGAGTATGCCACGGACAAAGGAAGTCCACGCGACTAGTTGTCGTCGAGATTGGTCCCGCTACTTGGGAGTCTCGCTAAGTCTTGATAAGTCCCGCACACGAGATCGGTCCCGCTACTTGGGAGTCTCGCTTAGTCTTGATAAGTCCCGCACATGAGATCGGTCCCGCTACTTGGTAGTCTCGCTATGTCTTGAAAGGAAACACACGAGATCGGTCCCGCTGCTTGGGAGTCTCAATAGAAAGATGGAAAAACATGGTCATGAATAAGGAAGGACTGGATAGATCGAGTTGAGTCTTGCATGGTCATTGGACAACTTGCGCGCAAGGGGAATCCCTCGACCGATCACCAGGGCACCGGGATCGAGTCAGCCTAGGAGGGAAAGGCAGATACCGTACGGCCTTCAACGACATGCAACTCGTTAGAAGTGAACCGTTACGGTATACGCCACGGGACCATTCGATGGGGCTCGCACCACCATACGAAGGGGTCACCGTGAGCCAAAGATCCAAGATAGCTTGACATTGCTAGTGACCACTCATATAGATGGGTCGGCAGAGTAGCGGCACACCTCGTGTATGCCTTTGGATTGGGTCTAGAACTTGAATGCAGGTCTAGTTGGTATCACAATGTCTGGGCCTAAGAATGGGCTGCAGCATAGGTACCGTGCTTGGCACGATACTTGGCGTCGGAATGTCCATAGAATTAACACTATGGTTCACAAGTCTTGTCTAAGTTAGCAAATAAGTCGAACATTAAGGCCGCAAGGCGGTAGCATGATAAGTCTTGATAAGTTGCGAGGTGCGGCCTCGATCTTGAAGCACGAACAAGTCTAAGCAAGGTCTAGAGGCATGACCAGCACGAGTCTTCCCCTTGACGTCGTTGGCACGATAATTGGTCTAGAGGCACTTGACTTTAAGTGAAAGTCTTGGCACGGCCTAGTTTGCACAAGTTGCGCCTCGGCGAAGCACCGTCTCGAATATGCTGTAGACACGAATAGAGTATAGCATGACCCTGGCGTCCCGAGTTGAAGTTTGGTCGAGTACGTCAGCGATGAGGTACCGCCTCGATCGAAATACACGTTGACATGATAGCACGACTATGTCGTCGCATAACGAGTTGGTTAGACGTTAAGTCCTAAAATTGATCCTAAGACAAGACTAGCAAGACAATCGCAAGGGATTTAAGCTGTATAAAGTAAATGAACGTGTCAGTTTTGTATGGGTGGGAGAGAAGCTCACTCCACCAGTACAGTTGAGTACTGACATCCACACATGTTGACACAAAGTCACAGTCAACCAAATAATGATAACTTGACTAAATAATAATTGTAATAATTCAATACGACACACGACGTCTACATCAAGCTCAAGTCTGAAGACAGCTCAGTTATTGTATTTCAGTTGTTCATAAGTCTGTATTTTATACTTTTATTGAGTCTAGATTGATGTAAACTGTGTCATGTTGAGTTCTTGAGACTTGACCTATAGCCTACCCAATAATCCCTAAACTCCACTATCCAAAAAATGACCATTGGCTCCCAAGAACCAGTTCTGTGCTCTGGAGACAGAGTTCGGGCCGAACTCTGCCTCCACACAGAGTTCGGCCGAACTCTGTCCCCTAAAAATCAGCAGCCTTAATTTTAGGGTTAGCTGGTTGCTAGTTATTCAACGGCCAAATATTTGAAATTTTTTACCCGAATTCTGGCCGAATTCTGCCTACAAAAATCCTATAAATAGGCCTAGAATTCTCTCATTTCAAACCATCCAATCTTTTCTTCTCTTCTCTCTTAAAGATCAGAAAAGCCATATCCTTCCCATCTACTAGCCACAAGCTTCCTAAGTCTCGAGTGCTCAACATCTCTCAGTTAGGAGTCTTGTGTAAGAGTTGAAGAAGTCGCTTGGACAATTCCAAGCAAATCGCCACTGCGATCCTATGTAAGAAGTTGACGTGCTCTTCTAAAGAAATGGCATGGGTTGTAAACTACTATTTCACAAATAGTGGATTTAATCCTGAGCTAGAGTTCTCAGGCCTGGACTAGTCCTCCACGAGGGAAACCAAGTTAAAATTGGCTGTGTTTGCGTATGCTCTCTTGATTCTCTCTTTAAATTCTGCATTTACTCTGATTGATTTTATTTGTGATAGAGTTGATTTTTTAATTGGATATTATCTCTATACTCTATTCACCCCCTCTAGAGTTGCCATTTGTTCTTCAATTGGTATCAGAGCTCTGTTCTCTTTACAAGGACTTATATCCTAGAGCTGATCCATAGCAACCACACAATCCTTGATTTCCAATCATGGTGAAGGGCAGTCCACTCATAGGCCTCTCCTATTTGATGGAACTAACTACACATAATGGAAAACAAGGATGAGTTTTTATCTCAAGTCTCTAGACTTTGACCTGTGGACTGTAGTCACTGACGGTTACAAAAAGCCCGCCAGGATAGTTGTCAACGGTGATCTTGTTGAGAAATCACATGACAAATATTCTGACGAGGAGAAGAAACAGGCAAGTCTAGATGCGAGAGCTATTAATGCTTTATTCTGTGCTATAGACAGGAATGAGTTCAACAGTGTATCAACATGCACCACATCTCATGAAGTATGGAGACTTCCAGAAGTGACGCATGAAGGAACTACCCAAGTCAAGGAATCAAAGATAAGTCGTCTCACGCAAGAATACGAGGCTTTCAAGATGAAACCAAATGAGATGATCACGCAAATGTTCACAAGATTCCTCGACATCATCAACCCCCTGTCTTCGCTCGACAAGCAATACTCAAATCACGAGAAGATTCGCAAGCTACTTAGGGGGCTACCAAAGATTTGGAACCCTAAAGTGACGGCCATCATAGAAGGAAATGATCTCACAACTATGTCCATGGAGACCTTGATGGGAAAGCTAATGACCCATGAGCTTGACCTCAAGGACTTCGAAGAGCCTGCTCCTAAGGCTAAGGAGATCGCACTCAAAGCTCACCGACGAAGGGCTGAACCCGAAGAGACAGATGATGATGACTCGGAAGATGATCAAGCCCTTATGGTCCGCAACTTCAAGAAATTCCTTCGCTTCAATCGAAGGAAGAAGGAACCATAAGAAGATGGTAAAGAAGAGCCAACTTGCTATGGTTGCGAGAAGACTGGACACGTCCGAAAAGACTGTCCATTCTTGAAGAAGAGCAACCGCTATGAAAAGCCATACAAGAAGACTTCATCAAAGAAATATGCCAACACAAGCATTTGGCATGAAAGCGAAGCTAGTGACTCCGAGGAAGAAAAGGACTCTCCTCAAGATACGGCTAATGTGTGCTTAATGGCAACATCCGATAAGGTATCAAACGAAACTCTTGACGACTTCTCTTTTGATGAACTTGGCGATACTTTTACTGATTTACTCGATGATCACAAAAAGATTATTGGTAAATACAAACACGCCAAGGACAAAATCAAAAGTCATGAAGACGAGATTCAAAGACTTTCTCTATTGCTTGATAACATTAGAGACACTTCACCCACGGAAGTCACAGATGAGGTATCGAAGCTTAAACTAAGCCTTCATGATGCTGAAACACGTATTGAGCAACAGACACAAGAAATCACAACACTCAAGACGTTGCTTGCTGAAGAAAAGAGTAGACACAAGATTTCTATGACTAAGATTTATGGTTTAAATGCTAAGGTTACTGATCTGCAGGCTGTCTCCAAGAGATTAGAGACTAAATTGGGTAAACAGGTTGCTCAACCTCAAACCCAGTCTCATGAGACACCCACAGAGCATAACACTTCTCATGCTAGTCATTCATATCATCCATCTACAACACATAATCATGCTTTCATATACACACAATTTCACAAAGGACACAAACCACATACACGTAGAAATAATTATCATAGATACAATCATCATGCTGCACAAAGACACAATCAACATCACAATGTCATGCCATATAGACAACATCACAATGTCATGCCATATAGACAACATCACCATGCTCCATATAGACAACATCACCATGCTCCATATAGACAATATCACCATGCCACTCTACAGCACTCTATGCATAATCATCATCATCATGCTAATCATCATACTTCTGCTCATTACACTGCTTATAGACATCATCAGCATGCTCCTAATGTAAATAGGAATACTACATGTACTTATTATGGTTTGCATGGACACATATCACCATAATGTAGAATTAGAAGATTAGTTGATAGAAAAATATATGCATGGTTTCCAAAAACTAACTTTTCAGGACCCTCAAGAAATTGGGTACCAAAGGTCACATCTACTCTTGATGTAGGTGGACCTTCCCTCCTCAACTAAAAGTAAGTGGATTCTCAATAGTGGATGCTCGCGGCATATGACATGAGACGCAAATCTTTTCGCATCACTATCGATGAAGAGAGAAGGATATGTATCCTTCGGCAACAACCTCAAAGGTTATATTATAGGTAATGGTAATATTGGTTATCCTCCCTCTCCCGTAATAAAGGATGTCTGCCTAGTGACCGAGTTAAAGCATAACCTGCTCAGCATTAGTCATCTTGCTGACCATGGATATGACATTAACTTTGGACAAAACAAATGCCTTATTTATGATAGGTCAACGGGAGACATCGCTTTTGAAGGGGTAAGAGAGGATAATATTTATACTTTTTATTTGTCTGGAAATACTAAAAATGCAGGTAGATGCCTATATGCTCATAAAGATGAACGGCTACTATGGCACCAGCGTCTTGGTCATGCCAATATGGATAATATATTCAGGCTATCAACCAAGAAGCTAGTTAGAGGCTTGCCCGATATCACATTCAAAAAGGATACCGTATGTGCCGAATGTGAGTTGAACAAGGCAACCAAGTCATCTTTTCATTCCATAAACTCTGTAAGCACTTCTAGACCCTTGCAACTACTCCATATGGATTTATTTGGGCCTAGTAGAGTAGCCAGTCTTGGCGGAAAACTCTATGCCTTTGTTATTGTTGATGATTTTTCAAGATTTACTTGGGTTTTCTTTCTTGCAAATAAAAGTGATGCTATTTCGGTTTTTAAGATTTTTGTTAAGAAAGTTCAAAACGAAAAAGGCTACATGATTACTCGAATCCGAAGTGATCATGGAGGCGAATTCAAAAATTCTAATTTTGAAAGATTTTGTGATTCTAATGGTTTTGATCATGAGTTTTCTTGTCTAAGAACTCCTCAACAAAATGGTGTTGTGGAGCGGAAGAATAGGACTCTTGGCAATATGGCCAGAGTTATGTTGAATAAGTTTTCACTTCCAAAATATTTTTGGGCTGAAGCTGTCAGTACAGCATGCCACATTTTAAATAGGGTGCTAATTCGTCCTATTACGAAGAAAACACCCTATGAGCTTTGGTTTGGGAGAACCCCAAATGTTTCTTATTTTAGAGTTTTTGGATGTAGATGATTTATCCTTAACACCAAAGACAACTTAGGCAAATTTGATGCCAAAGCTGACGATGGTATTTTTCTTGGCTTTGCTTAGAGTTTTTAACAAACGATCTTTAATTGTGGATGTAGATGCTTTATCCTTGGTATTTTCCTTCTCATCCAGAAAATTTGGTAATCGGTGAGGTTTCATGTGGAGTAACCACTAGATCATCATTAAGAGACTCTATTGCTAGCACTGCCTTTATTTCACAAATTGAGCCTAAAAATATTTCTGAAGCTTTCAATGATGAATTTTGGATTTCTGCTATGCAAGAAGAACTCAACCAATTCGAGAGGAGCCAAGTATGGGAACTAGTTCCTAGACCGGCTAATCACTCGATCATTGGTACTAAATGGGTTTTTAGAAACAAAGTAAATGAAGATGGTTCAGTCACACGCAACAAAGCTCGTCTAGTAGCTCAAGGATACAACCAAGAGGAAGGTATCGACTACGATGAGACATATGCTCCTGTTGCTAGACTAGAATCCATTCGGATGCTTTGTGCATTTGCAAATTTTCAAAATTTCAAATTATTTCAAATGGATGTTAAAAGTGCTTTCTTGAATGGTTTTATTAAGGAGGAAGTTTATGTAAAACAACCCCCTGGCTTTGAAAATCACAAATTTCCCGACCATGTGTTCAAGCTAAAGAAAGCGCTGTACGGCCTCAAACAAGCCCCTAAAGCTTGGTATGAATGGCTAAGCAACTTCTTGCTTGAGAAAGGTTTTTCAAAAGGGAAAATTGACACTACATTGTTCATAAAGTCTTTGAAGGACACTATTCTCTTAGTTCAGATATATGTAGATGATATTATTTTTGGTTCTACTGATGAAACCCTTTGTCAAGATTTTGCCAAGTGTATGCAGACCGAGTTTGAGATGAGCATGATGGGGGAGCTCAACTACTTTTTTGGGTTGCAAGTCAAACAAATGATAAATGGAACCTTCATCTGGCAGTCGAAGTATACAAAGGACATGCTGAAGAAATTCGAACTTGATAATGTCAAACCAATCAGCACTCCTATGGCTACTTCAACCAAATTGGAACCAGATGAGAGTGGCAAACCCGTAGATCAACGTAAGTATCGAGGTATGATAGGCAGTCTACTTTATCTTACTGCTAGTCGCCCTGATATAATATTTAGCGTTTGCCTGTGTGCTAGATATCAAGCAAATCCTAAGGAATCGCACATGACCGCAGTTAAGCGTATCTTTAGATACCTTAAGGGTACGGTTACAGTGGGCCTATGGTATCCCAAGTCAACATCATTTGACCTCATTGGTTATTCTGATGCTGATTTTGCTGGATGCAAGGTCGACCGTAAAAGTACGAGCGGTACGTGTTATTTATTAGGAAAAGCTTTAGTCTCTTGGTTTAGCAAAAAATAGAATTCTGTCGCACTATCCACAACAGAAGCTGAATACATAGCAGTTGGGCGTTGTTGTGCACAAATTCTGTGGATGAAGCAAACTTTTGAAGACTATAATTTATCTTTCATGCATATTCCTATCTTTTGTGACAACACTAGTATAATAAATCTTACTAAGAACCCTATTTGTCACTCATGCACGAAGCACATTGAGATACGACACCACTTTTTGCGTGATCATCAGCAAAATGGCACGATTAACTTAGAATTTGTTGACACTGATCACCAGTTAGCAGACTTCTTTACAAAGCCATTATCCGAAGAGTGTTTCAATTTCCTTTGTCGTGAACTTAGAATTTTAGATGAAGATGTCATAAATTAAAATACACCTGCATAAATATCGATTATATTGAGATTCTCTTATAATAAACTTGCTATGGGTACAAGCCGAAAGGGTCCTTCTGACAACAAGGCGTAAAAGCCTAAGCGACACGGTGCACTAGTCCTCAGGACTACCGCTAGCTGGGATCCGGCCCCTGCAGCTAACCCATGGCAGCTTCAAATTATTGAATCATGATATATTTCCTTGTTTATTATACGGTACATTTTGATTTATAATCTGCTAACATGCTACTTTTTAATTTCATACTGCTATTCTCCTACTTGTACTATCTGGTTTATTGAATTCGTTATCTTTATAACTTATCCTGATTTTCCATACTTAACCAATTTCTTTATCCTTCCAGCCTGATTTCAGTTCTGGGACAAAGACCCAGAATTTGGGCCGAACTCTGCCCTTACCAGAGTTCGGGCCGAATTCGGTCTCCCTGTTCCAGAATCGGGGACAGGTTCCAGCCGTTGATCATAACTTGATCCAATGGTTCTGATTCACTCCGACCAAGAGAAGCCCTACCCTTTTATTCGGTTTCTCTTCCTCCTCCCTACTTTTTACCACCTTTTCTACTTCTCCTCCACTATTTTCTCCAAACCCTAACCCTAGTTTTCTCTCCATAGTGCTCCATTACTCACCAAAATCAAGGAGAAGGGCTATTTTCTCATTCTCTTTCACTGTTCATCATCTTGAGGTATAACTCACTCTCCTTCTCTATTTCAATTTCTCTATTTTGTGAAATGGCTCCTCGCTTGCTCAACCGTGGAAAGAGATCTCAAACCGAGGGAGCTTCCTCGTCGAATCCTCCTCCTTCCGTTGAGCAACCCGTTGAACAACTACAACCACCTCATCCGTCGTTTAATCCTTCACATCCACGTGATCCAAACACTTACGACGACCGACTCTTTATATCACTAGACGCATCCAATGCATGGTTTAGTGATGTCACGCCCCAGAACCAGAATACTGAAGAGCGGGAGTGCACATAGCCAGCTACGTATATCGAAATGGCATCCACCTCGCTATACGGTCACGGCTGTCTAGATATGTGAGGGTTTTCTACAAGCCAACAGTCTCTTATGGTCATGAACAAGCCTAGTGTCTCAATCACCACAAGTAAGTAAAGTCGCAAGATGTATGATCATTAAATATACAATAATAAGGCGTCCCAAATATTATATATTCAGCTGATCATGAAGCTAGTCGTTACAAAATGTTAGGACTAGCAAGAGTTTAGTCATACGTGATCAACCCTAGGATCTGTCAATCATGTTTACAGCCCGTAGGCAGACAGTAAGTAAAGTGCATCGACCTAACAGGTGCTCATCGGCTAAATGCCTCAAAAGAATAACTTTACAATAGAGTGAGCGAAACAAAATAGAAAACCCACTCGTAGCCCGGGTTTCTTCTAGTCGCCACCATCGGGCTGGAGGTTCGGTAGATCCTCGGGTGCTGCTCCGAAATCTGGCCACACAAAACCAGCTAGGTCAAACCCCAGAAAGAGCAAGTGCCACAAAGGAGGCCACAAAGGAGGCCACAAAATAAGAACAAAAGCCAGCATATCAGAACATAAAAAAATAATTACATAATAAAGACAATTATTAAGGAGAAACCTGGCAGGTGATATACGATGAGATAACCATGGGACTATTCAGATAACCAGGTTACAACCCATAAACCAAACAAGGACCGGGGTTGTAACCCTTCGTCTGAACGGAACTTGGTTTCTCCCACCATTTATCGGCAAGATAAAAATACAAGAAATCAGGATCTGTAATTAATCATGATTAAGGTAAAGCATGAGTAATCATGTCATGTCATAACTTTGTACAGGATCAGGGCAAGACAAGCGGGAATAGACTCCATCCAATCAATCACGGCCAAGCAAGTACTACAGCTTACTACTTAACTAACTAGGGTTATCACAAGCCTAATTACTAACAAGATGCAAGTGAGAATTTTCCAGTCCCAAGCCCTGCAGACTATCCAGTTATCCTTCCGCGGGTTGAGAGTATAGGTAGGTACATCGCCCGGGAGACAAATGTACCCTTAGGTGACTTAGAGGGTGCAACACACGACGGTGTGCTGGAAATGTGCTCTACTCGTCGGCAAGCTACAAGTCCAATTAAAGCGCCCAGATAACGAGATTGCCTGTGACTGGAAATTCTTCATGAACTAGTTAGATCTAGTCATTAGCCTAATCCATATTCAGTATGAATCCCTGACCGTGGGAACCAGGGAGTCACGTCCTAGACATGATGCAAGACAAGACAAGCGGATTGCACAAGCAAGCAAGCAGGAACACCCACGGTGTCAAGTAGATTATACGAGTCAAGTTAGCCGTCGCAACAGCATCAAGTCAAGTCAGGTTACAAGTTACAAGTCAAGTCAAGTACAAGTCAAGTCAAGTCAAGTACAAGTCAAGTCAAGTCAGGTCAGGTACATGTCAAGAGTGCGCCGCCACGGGCCACTATCAAGTTATCAAGTATCAAGATTAATCATGTCAGGGTACTTGTCAGGAGCGCGCCACGACGGGCCACTATCATGTCAGGTTGGTCATGTCAGGAGTGCACCACTACGGGTCATTGTCGTGTTAAGCTAGTGCCTTGTCATACCATACCATGTACAATAGTCGTTCCAAACATATTAAGTAAAATCAAGTTCATGACAAAAGGCGTAAGGATATAAAATGGGCATAAAATATCTAATAAAATATCAATATACAAGGCTGTAGAAGAGTCAAGCTTAAAGAAAATAAAACCAAATCTCCATGATTGGACAAATTGCGCAAGGGTCCCTGGGGTCCGGTTGCGCATGAGTCAAGTGCGCCAGGAGCCAACTGCGCAGGGGTGAGCTGCGCAGGGTACCAACTGCGCAGGGGTGGATGGCGCAGCAGATGGATTGCGCTGGATCAGGTTGCACAGGAATAGATGGCGCAGGGTCAGATTACGTAGGGACGGACTGCGCATGATCAGACTGCGCATGAACAGACTGCGCATGAACAGACTGCGCATGAATCCATGCGCAGTCGGGTTGAGCGTAGTTCGCCAAGAGGCAAGCTACGCAGTCGGCGCTGCACTAAAGAGCGCTGGCCGAGGGGGATGCGCAATCCAGCACTGCGCTAAAGAGCGCAGGCTGCTGTCTTCTTCTCCAGGCCGAGAAGAAGACTCCAAGAACTCCAAAGTTCAAAACTTCATAACTTGATCAAATCAAAACGAAATTTAGATTTTCAAAGCTCTAACTTGAGTAAAATTGAATTCTCTTCCATATGGAAGCATCAAAACAAACTAAAATCCAAGCTAAATAGATCAAAATCATGCAAATCTAAAAATAGTAAAAACCTAGATCTAGAACAACGGAAACTCCAAATCACAAAATGTCAAGTTCTAATATTGATCTCCATGGCCTAATCTAGATAATAGACAAATAAAAAGTGGTTCTCATGTGGTGGCAAGGTGCACTTGCCTATGGGTGTTGGTGAGTTGTGTAGAGGAAGGAAGAAGAAGGAGATGGAGAAGTAAATGAAAAATAAAGAGGAGAGAGAAAAGTTAGGGGGGATTTAATAGAGGTGGGTTGTGTTGTGTTGAGGGTGGAGTGTAGGTTAAAGTGTTCCTCTCATGATAAACCAAACCAAACCAAACCCTCTCCACAAAATAAAACCAAGCCAAGTCAAAACCCACTTTACGAGAAAACCCAATCCACAAGTCGAGAAAATAAAATACGTGCCAAAATCAATTACGAGTATAAATACGAAATACAGGAAATGGGGGTGACAAGTGATTTTCGGACACGTCCGGTGTTTGCGGGACACCCCATAAATTTCACAATTTTCTTCCAATATGATGCACTCTTTAATGACCTTTGCCTTGACGAACTTATTACTTCAAATTCGGTCATTTATCGTGGTGCCATACAAATGTTTTATTGCAACTTGACTCATGACGATACTCATATCTATTCCCGTGTTGCGGGTATCGATATCTTCTTTGATGATTTTGACTTAGCCGAATATCTTGAACTTCAAGTGCCCAATTCTTGGGAAAGGCTTGTTGAAGCTCGGTCGTTCCAATTTCCCGAAGGAACTTCCTTTGAAAGCTTCAAGGACGATTTGTGCACTCCGAACACACGCCCTCGCAAGCTTATGGCTAAATATCTAAATCCATATTTCTATGAACTTCATCGGATCATCTTCAACACCATTCTACCCAAAGCGGGTTCTACCGATGAGGTTACTTATTTTGAAATATCTGCTTTGTATCATCTTCACTTTTGTGTTCCGTTTAATCTTCCATGTACCATGATGGACTGGATGATTAACTGTAGGAAGAAACCACGAGCCTTGGTTTATGCCTTATATCTTCCTATGGTCTTTCGTGCATTCCATGTACCTCTTCATGATTGTCCTTTCTTGCCTGCTCCTGCCTTCCTCTCTAAGGCACGACGACTTCAGGCAGTCGTAGCCTCTCCTGCCACTTCTGAGTATTCTGATGATGAGGAGCCCGACGCCCCTCCACTTGGACAGGATGCGTCTCTTCCTCCTGCTACCCTTGACTCCATCCAGACCATGCTCCGAGATCATTTCGACTTAGAGGACGATCGCTGGGCTCAGATGGACTACCATACTACCCTGCAGATGAGTGCACTCAGCAACTCGCTGCATGATATTCTGTATTCCATGTCCCGTCATCCTTCTATGCCCATTCCCATGGAGCGGGATTCCGGTCGTGAGGGATATCGCATTGACGATCCTTGGGTCATGCGTTACCTGGATCCGGGTGCTGCTTTTGTGGAACCCAGGCACTCCGACTCTGCTGGGCCTTCTCGTGCTCCATGATGGCGATGGCTACTACTTGATGATGCTGCTGCTGATCGTAGTTTATGATTTATGCTTTCTAGTATTTTCAGTTGGTTAGTTGGATTTATGTACTTGGTACACTCTTTATGTTTTGGTGACTCTAGTTATGAGTTGTGACTCTTATGATTCTGGTAGTTCTATTATTATATGCATTTGCTCGTTCTGTTAGTTCATATGCTATTTCTTCTCTTTTGGTGTGTTTGCCAATTTTTATCTACTTCTTCTAATATTGCTAAATGCCAAAAGGGGGAGAGATATGTATATTCTGTGTATTTTTTTTTGTATATGTGGTATATGTGCTTTTGGTGCTTTTTGGAGAATTTCTCTATCAGGCCAACAGGATCAACGTATTGTTTACGGAGGAGCTATCTTGTTTAGCTCGGCACTGATTATGGGGGAGCTTTGCTTTTGTCATTGACTGTGTCCAGGTATGAATATTGAATATACATTTACTATTTTGTCAATTATCAATATGGGGGAGATTGTTGACACAAAGTCACAGTCAACCAAATATTGATAACTTGACTAAATAATAATTGTAATAATTCAATACGACACACGACGTCTACATCAAGCTCAAGTCTGAAGACAGCTCAGTTATTGCATTTCAGTTGTTCATAAGTCTGTATTTTATACTTTTATTGAGTCTAGATTGATGTAAACTGTGTCATGCTGAGTTCTTGAGACTTGACCTATAGCCTACCCAATAATCCCTAAACTCCACTATCCAAAAAATGACCATTGGCTCCCAAGAACCAGTTCTGTGCTCTGGAGACAGAGTTCGGGCCGAACTCTGCCTCCATACAGAGTTCGGGCCGAACTCTGCCTCCACACAGAGTTCGGGCCGAACTCTGTCCCCTAAAAATCAGCAGCCTTAATTTTAGGTTTAGCTGGTTGCTAGTTGTCCAACGGCCAAATATTTGAAATTTTCTACCCGAATTCTGGCCGAATTCTGCCTACAAAAATCCTATAAATAGGCCTAGAATTCTCTCATTTCAAACCATCCAATCTTTTCTTCTCTTCTCTCTTAAAGATCAGAAAAGCCATATCCTTCCCATCTACTAGCCACAAGCTTCCTAAGTCTCGAGTGCTCAGCATCTCTCAGTTGGAGTCTTGTGCAAGAGTTGAAGAAGTCGCTTGGACAATTCCAAGCAAATTGCCACTGCGATCCTCTGTAAGAAGTTGACGTGCTCTTCTGAAGAAAAGGCACGGGTTGTAAACTACTATTTCACAAATAGTGAATTTAATCCTGAGCTAGAGTTCTCAGGCCTGGACTAGTCCTCCACGAGGGAAACCAGGTTAAAATCGGCTGTGTTTGCGTATGCTCTCTTGATTCTCTCTTTAAATTCCGTATTTACTCTGATTGATTTTATTTGTGATAGAGTTGATTTTTTAATTCGATATTATCTCTATATACTCTATTCACCCCCCTCTAGAGTTGCCATTTGTTCTTTAACACAGTCTTCATGTGCAGGCACAGGTAGAAGCTCGTGGCGCGGAGCTCGCTTGGATGTGTCGAGGCACGGAGTTCCTTGGCAAGTCAAAGCGTGCGGTCGCGTAAACTCAAGACTTATACGGGACATAATGTATGGACATCGCCTTCTGAAGCTTCCGCTGGATTCAAGTATTTGTAATCGAGAGATGAGAGAGAGCAAAGCGATTTGTATAATGAGAGAAAAGTGAGCACAAGAGACTTGTAATCATGGCCTTGCGCCTATTGTAATTTGATTGTTCAATATCAATAAAGAGTTCTTTTGAATAACTTGTGTTTTGCCTTTAAATTTTTGCTACATGTTCAATGTTTCTGCTTGGGACTTCTGTACGACGATCCCGTCGCCGCCGATGTAATCGGCCGTTATGAAACTGCCTTGCATGAGCGCAATCTAGGCTCGTGCAGCATCACGCCTTTGTATGTCCAAAAAATCAAGTTGCATCTATTAAATAGGCAGAGAATTCTCAACTGCGCATCCTTCAAATGGACTGCGCAAGAAACAGATTGTGCTACAAATCGAACGCGCGAACTGAACTGCGCTACCACCAAAGCGTGCTATGCTGACGTGGCAACGCCATCATTACCTGACAAAGATCAGATCTTCTAACAGTCTGACAGCCCAAAAAACGAGGAGTCCGTTCGTTTCTTGTGCTGCACAGCGCTCGAGAACAGCTGTACAACCTCAGCACAGTTTGCCTGTCCAACCTCAGCGCAGTTTGACCCAGCCCGAGTCCCAGCACTATCCATTGAAGCGCAGTCTGAAGCTAGCGCTATTCGATTAGCGCAATTCATCAAATAACTGACAGTTATTATGTGGCTTACATGCCATCAATTGCTCACCACGTGGCAACCGCCTGTACACGACCAAGCGCATTTCAATCAAACAATGCCACGCGTCTGAATACAGTTAGCCCACGATCGAGCAACTGCCCAATAGGCCAGCGCAGTTTGCAATCTGCGCAGTCTGTCGCCAGTGCAGTTCATTTTGTGCAATCCAGAATAACTATAAATTAGTTATTTCTATAACTCTATAAATATAGTTTCAAGTCCTTCATTAAGGAGATCAGATTATTCAAGATCATCAGAGAGATCATGAGTTCTTGTCCAAGTGCTGCTGCATTCTTCAGAGGCTATCGTCTTCAAAGTTAACATCGTCCAAGGGATAAAGCGATCGTCTTCAGATCGGATTCCTATAGTTGTACTTTCCCAGAATTTATTGTACTCTTGTACTATTCTTTAAAGTTTGTGAAATAAAAGACTTTTGTTTTTGTAAACAAAATGGCGACTCTGCTGGGGACGACTTTCTCCTCTGACGAGGAAGTGACAACTCAATGTCACGTTGCGTCTATCGGAAAGACACGGAAGACGCTGGTTGTGAAGGTCAACCAGACGGCCTATGAAGCCATGATCAACTCCAGGACCACCCCTCGTACTGCAACTTCTGCCACGAGCAAGGGTCGGCCAGTGTGGGTTCCCAAGACTGTTGCCCAGCCTACTGTCTCCTCTGACATGCTGCCAGTAGCAACTTCTGCCTCTGTACAATTCTTTATCTCCTCTGCCAAGGCGCAATCCAAAGCCCCTGTGGTCCAGGCGCAGCACACTTCTTCTCCTGCCTCTGTACAAGCCTCTTCCTATGCTTCTCTCGCAAGGTGTAAGACTCCTTTTCCCCTAGCGCAACTTACGACAACATTTGCTCCTACGCAATCAACTGCCCCTTCAACCAGAGTGCAACTTAAGCCTTCTGGGACCAAAACTCCTGCTGCGCAAGCTGCAACTCCTGGAGTTTCTATGGCCAAAAGACCATCTGTCAAATCCTCTCAGGCGCAATCGGCCAAGGCGCCTACTGCTGCCTCAACCCAATCACAGGTGGCTACCCCTCTTGTTCCAGCGCAGTCTAATAGGGATAACCCTTTGGTTAATTTTCCTTATTCTCACAACAAGGGGAAAGATTCTGCTCCTCTTCCCAAGCACCCTGTTGCTCCAGCGCAATCCACTAGGGGTAGTCTGTTGACTGTTCCTCCTCCACCTCAGAATAAACGGAAAGGCCCTTTGGTCTTTTCTCAATCTTTCCTAGTTAAGAATCTAGAAAATAACAGAGGGAAACGCTCTTTAGCCAACCCTTCTTCACAAAATAAAGGAAAATGCCCTTTGGTCTTTTTTCAGTCTTCTCCGGTTTTTACCGTAGAAGATCCATCTGAATGTGCCTCGGCACTAAACAGTATAAAAACTCTCCCTGCTAAAGTAAAGAATATTGATCAGAGAGGCATCTTGCCTACTCCAGTTGCACATTTCCAAGATCTCCCAACTCTTCGGATGTCCCGCTCAAAGAAGGGGAAATTGCTGGTGTCTCAGACAGAAGCCCCTGGGGGTGAGTTTGCTGATTTACGGACTTATCTCAACAGACCAGTTTCTATGAAACGCAAGCAACCAATGTCGAAGACGAATTTGCATCAAAAACAAACCTCCAGGAGGAAAAATCCTGATACTTATGCCAATGAGTTGAGTACTTCTCTGTATACTCATGGGACAAGGCATCTGAAGAATCGGAATCATGTTCCGAATGTCGTCAAAGAACATATCCCTGACCTTCGGGAACACCTCAAACAGAAACGGAATAACACATCAACACCTCCAATCCAACCATTGGAACACCGTTGTAATCACAAGGTGGTTATTAAGTGATGTTGCCAGACGACAAAATGATCTGTCTTCGATCGTTTAACTTCTGAACCAATGTCTGAAGATGAAGACGAGGTGCTTTATGCTTCTGTAAACATGGCTTCTCGAGACACCGGGGGTAGGAAGTGTTCAAAGCATGGCAAACCCCGTAAGCCCAGTCAACGATATCTGGATTTACTCCATGAATCCTCTGAAGGAGTATTCCGACACACTCGATCTCGAAGTCGAGACACAGCTGGTCGCAGGGATCTTCTCCAATATCCTTCTGGTTACTTCTCTGTTTCTCATTCAGGGGATGACTCTTTCTCTGACTATGATGCATACAGTGAAAGCTCTGAACAGACAGTATCTTCTACTGTGCCCAGAGAAGTGTCAGCCTATGTTGTCACTGAAGATCCAGATGCTTCTAGTTCGGTCAGTCAAGAACAACGAATTGCTGCACTGGAAGATAAATTGAAGAGCATGGCTGATATGATCGCAAGTATGCATACTATTATCATAGCTCAACATACAGTATCACCGACTGCACCTGCTGTCAATCCAGAGATAATAGCATCATCGGTACCTGTCAATGCAGGTCTGGGGGTACCGTCCCCTCCTGTAGCCTCAATACCTATTCAAGTTACACCCAGTCATTCAGGGGCTGGGGGTAGTGCTTACCATGCTGTTCCTCCTCCTAACCCGGTGAGCCAGCCTATTACTTCTCCATCCTCAGGAGATGCCAATGAGGCTATAAAACTACTACATAATCAGTTTGAGGCCTTCAAAGAGAAAGACGGTCTACAGAGGCTTGGGATCAAACAACCTTATCCAGTAGAATGGAAAGAAGTCCTATTCCCTCCAAAGTACAAGATTCCTACAATCACGCTGTTTGACGGCAGCACCTCTCCGAGTCAGTTCATTAACCATTTCGAGGTAATGACTGTCCAGCTCCAGCCAAGTGATGCTCTTCTTACCAGAGTCTTCGTCGGCTGCTTGGCCGGTACAGCATATGATTGGTACCGCAGCCTGCCTGACGGCTCTATCACTTCCTTTGCCGGACTCAAGAAAATGTTCCTGGAATGATTCTACGAGGGTATCAATGATATGACTATATCCGCCCTCAATAAGATCAAGCAAAGACATAATGAAACTACTGAGAGTTTCATTGAACGATTCCGCCGAGAAGCACTCAAAATGCCTCCCGGAACCCCATCTGTTGTAACGATAGACACTTGTAAGTCAAACTTGTTGCCTATCATCAGCATGTGGACGGGGTCAACACAGTTCTAGGACTGGCCGTCATTCATTGTCAACGCTAAAGCAGCTGAAGTGAGTGCCGAAAAGTTCAAGCAGTTGGGGGTACATATGTCTAAACCTGATCGAGATGAATCTTCTGCATCCGGTGGCGGTAATCGCCAGAACAACCGCAAGAACAAAGAAACCTTGAATATCAATCTCAAGAACAAGGAATCTTTGGCTGTTAACGTGGCTCAACCCACGTCTACCTCTACTCCTTCTGCACCTCCACCAAAGGAACCTCGCCCAAAAGTAGAGTATTCTTTTGATGAAAATGATACAGCGAACATCTTTGACTGTCTGCTGAAGAGCAATAAATTGCAACTTCCCGATCCGAAGAAGCCTGATGAAGTCGGTAAGACTGACCACCCTAAGTACTGTGTTTATCACAGGTTCATAGGGCATCCTACTCGGGCATGCTATATGCTCAAAGGCAAGATTCAAGAGCTAGTCAACGTCGGTGTCATCACTCTCCAGCAGAATGAAAAGACTGTTACAGCCAACATGATTTCTGTACAGTTTGGTGATTTTCCGCCACAAGTGGTACAGAGTGGTATTATCCCCATTCCTAGGACCATTCTTGAGATTGAGAATCTTTCTCCTCCACAAAGTGAAGGTCTTGTCCCCTTATCCCTTTATGATGGCAAGATTATGTGGATTCATCCTGATCTTGTTAAAGATTTTGAAGTTCTTTCTTCCTCCAAGCAAAAAGAACGCTCAAAAGGCAAAACAAAGAGCTGCAATATGGTGTCTTTTGACCCCATAGTTGAAGAAGAAATCCTGTTAGGCACCAGGTCAGGAAAAACCTATCAACGGGAGCATCCCAAAACTCAGGATGATCCTGCTTCATCCTCCGAGGCTGTTCTATTGCAACCTGTCTCTACAGAAGTCATCCCTTCTACATCATTACCGGTTGCGGAACCAACTCTTCCTAAATTAGCAGCAGCAGACAAAGGCAAACAACAAGTCCGCTTTGACAAAGTTTTGAAGAAGGCATCTCCCTCTGGACTTGAAAAGCCATATAACTTTGATATATTGGCTCAACTGGCCAACAAACCGGCTAGGCTGTCTATCTTCGAGCTCTTACGCCTCTCTAAAGAGACTCGAGAAACACTGAGTGAGGCTTTGATGCAGGCAGACACTTGCTTAACTCTTCTCAAGAAACCTGAATCGGAACCTGTCTCTTGTCTTCACTGTCACAGTGTGCTGGAATTAATTCCAAATATCACCTTTACATAAGATGACATGTTGATGGAAAACAATCGACATGACCATCCTCTCTACTTTACAGGATACGTCGACTCCATGAAGGTCGATCGTATTCTGATAGATCCAGGGTCAGCACTCAACATCATGCCTAAGACGATGTTGGATGCTCTGAAGATTCCAGTGCATAGCCTCTCCGGCACTATCACCACCATCCTGGGATTTAACCAGGGAAGAAGTGAACCTTTAGGCAAGATACGCCTAAAACTCCAAATTGGCAATCTTCGTACGAAGGTGACCTTCTACATTATAGACAACCATGGTTGTTCTTACAATGCGCTTCTGGGGAGACCATTCCTTCATGAACACAATATTGTTCCTTCTACTCTCCATCAATGCTTCAAATACGTTGATGACAAAGGAGAAGTCCAAAAAGAAGTTGCGGATCTCTACCCATTTAAAGGCGTTGAAGCATATTGCAACGACGCTCGCATGTACAAAGAAGAGTTTATGAAGGTGGTATTAGCCATGGATGGTGAAGAAGAACATGAAGCAGTGCCCAGTGACACTCTCATCATACCTGTCAAAGGGCATGTTTCTTATCCTCAATCCTCCAAACTACTAGCTATTCATCTGCCAGCCCAGAAGCAATCAACTGGTGATAATCAAGATCAAAGGGAGCTCACCTCTTCTGAGCCACTGGTTATCGACTTACGTCGTAACAAGAATAAAAGGGAGCTCACCTCTTCCGAGCTACTGGTTATCGACTTACGTCATAACAAAGATCAAAGGGAGCTCACATCTTCTGAGCCGCTTGTTATCGACCTTCGTCGCAACAAGCCTAAACCTCCTTGCTCTTCTGACCCTCCTCTTGTAATCGATCTGACCAAGCCGACTAAGGCTAAAGGTCCTGTTGTAAATATGGATGTACAAATCAATAAAAAGCATCTACTTTCCAGTATACTGATGTCATTTATCATACTAAATGCTATTTGGATATGCTAGATAGCTTTCAGTCATTTACAATAGGAGTCGTACAATCCCTTCAGACGGAAGTAGTATTTGAACATCCAGACGACTCATACTTTGTTGTCCCTTCTCGAAAGAGAGGCGAGAGTCCAATACTTTTTAGTAAAAGGCCAGAACAAAAATTCAGCTATACAGATGATAGCAAAAATAACGATATGGGACGTCTCCAACTTCGTCGTTATAGTCAACAATCAAAAGATATCATCTAAAAGATGGGTTATGACTTCAAGAATGGCCTCAATTATGGTAAGGGTAGAAGAACGCCTATCCGTACGATTGTGCCAAAAGGAAAATCAGAGATGTACTACAGCAGGACGAAAAGAGGTCTCGGATATACTTCACCTCCGGTCTTATCTTCGGAAGTCTCCGAATCCGATAGTGAAGAGCGCTCCAACTCCTCTGATTCCAGATCATGGGATTCTGATACCAGCATTGGTCAAGTTCATCGATTGATCGTATCTTCTAACATGGTTTCCGCTGAATTCCCGAAAGGCTATGACGAGGATATCGACGAAAATCCCGAAACAGATCCTTAGGCTCAACGAATGGATACCCAATGGGAACTCCGATTCGAGCAACGAGAACCTCCTACCGAAGATCAATTGGTCCAAGTTGACGTAGGGGAAAACGGGTCACCTCGTCCAATATTCATCAGCAAGAACCTTCCAGAGGCGGATAAGCAAGAATTAATTCTTCTTATTCGAGAATACATTGATGTCTTTGCTTGGAATTATGAAGACATGCCAGGTTTAGATCCCAAAGTTGTTATTCATAAACTAAATATTTTGCCTAATGCAAAGCCAGTCAAACTGCAGCAAAGGCAATTCAAGCCAGAAATGATGGATGCGATTGATGATGAAGTTAAAAAGCTTATAGCTTGTGGCTTTATTCGAGAAGAACAACATCCAGATTGGGTAGCCAACGTTGTCCCAGTCTTGAAGAAAATTGGTAAAGTTCGAGTTTGCATCGACTTCCGGGATCTTAATGAAGCCTGTCCAAAAGATGAGTTTCCTCTCCCTATTACAGACGTCATGATCGACAACACTTGTGGGTTCAAAAGGATATCCTTCATGGATGGATTCTCCGGATACAATCAGATTCGGATGAATCCTGAAGATGAAAAACATACTTCTTTCCGCACTCCTCGCGGAGTCTACTGCTACATGGTGATGCCATTTTGTCTCAAGAACGCTGGTGCAACTTACCAACGAGCTATTAGTACCATCTTTTGAGATCATCTGCGCAAGACTGTCGAATGCTATGTCGACAATATTGCTGTCAAGAGTCGTCTAAAGGAAGATCACATCCAAGATTTAAGAACTATCTTCAATCTAATGTGCCAACATCAACTTAAAATGAATCCCACCAAGTCATTCTTGGGTGTCTCTAGTGGTAAATTTCTTGGCTTCGTCATTACCTCTAAGGGTATACACGTAGATCCCGAGAAGATCAAAGCCATTCAAGAGATGCGTCCTCCATACAACTTAAAAGAGCTACGAGGATTCCAAGGTCGACTTGCGTACATCAGTAGATTCATTTCAAATCTGTCTGGATGCTGCAGACCATTTACTCAGTTAATAAAGAAGGGTGTATCTTTCATTTGGACTGAAGAATGTCAACTAGCATTTGATGATATAAAGCGGTATCTGATAAACCCACCAGTGAGTATATTACCAGTGAGTATATTTAACCTTCCTGGCAATGCCTCGAATTCCATTCCTAGCCGTGTTGTAAATTGTGCAGATATAAATGAGTGTGATGCTTCCGAATCAAACAATGCTACTGCGGGATATGAGGCGACGAGAATGTTACCTGCCACAACATCTCCCGATGCTAATGCCTTCTCCAAGGACAGAGTGAATGCCTGCCCTCGACCTCCTTGTTGGTTCCCATGTTACGGCCTAGCCTGGTGCTGCTGCTGGCCCCTTTCCTGATGATGCTGGGGTGGTCTATGCTGGTGCTGCTGCATCGGCGGTCCCTGCTGCCGAAATATCTTAGCCTGCGGCATCAGCGGACGCTGGGCCAATGGTCTCACTGCCACTGCGGATCCTCAATACTGTCCTGCCCCTGGTGCTGGCAGAGCAGGAAACTGCTGCACTGGTCCACCTAACCTCGAATTCATGGGACATGTGGTAACCCGATGATCTGGATTTTCACATATCAAACACAGCCCGTTCAATGTCCGACACACATCTTTAGTGTGTCCTACCTTCCCACAATAAGTGCAGCCTGCCGGGGGTTGCTGGTTCTTCCTCTGTTGCTGTTGTTGCTGCCTGGGTGGTGGTGCGGGCCCTCGCATAGCCATATCGTGAATGCGAATGCCAAGAGATGGTACTGTTGTTCGGAGAGCTGCTCCACCTCCTCCTTCAATCTGACTGTGGGATCTCTTCTGACCTCCAGTCCTTGCCGTGATCCTCTGAACGGTAATCTCATACCTTCGGGTTGCCGTCAATACTTCATCAAAAGTCTGGTAGTTGTGCCCTTCTATCAATTGCAAGAGCTCAAGATGAAACCCTTGCTGGAACCTCATAGCCCTCTGGCTCTCCGTTGCTACCATCTCTGGGGCGAACCTACTCAATCTGTAGAATTATGCTACGTAAGTATCTACCGTCTTGTCGGCCTGCTTGAGGTTGATAAACTTCTGTTGCAGCTCAAACTGCGCCACAACTCCATAGTACTTCGTCTTGAACCTTGCAGTAAAATCGTCCCAAGCAACAGGACGTCTGATGCCTACTTCCTCTAATTTCTACCAATCACGTGCGAGATCCTGAAGTAACAACTTCACTTGATCCACACGTTCTTCCGCCGGTACCTTAGCTGCTGTCAGAATAGCCTCAATATCCTTAAGCCACGCATCTGCTGAGATGGCATCTTCCGTGCCCTCGAAACGACGGGGGTTATACTTGTAAAACCTGGCTGATGCTCCTGAATCTGGCCTCGTCCCTCTTTTCAATGCCGTCTGCAACCCTTGGTTGAGTAGTACATTCTGCTCTTGTAACTGAGCATGCATGCGCTGCTGGGCTAACATCTGATGTTTCTGAGTAGCCATCATCCCTCTCATGATCTCCAGAAGGGCTGGTGTGTCTACTTCTAAAGGGGTAGGTAGAACTGTTGTTGGTGGTGGAACATCCGGATACTGCGGTCCAGCTGCTGCTTCCACTATTACTTCTTCTTGGATGGTCTCTTGAGTTAGTACCGGCCCTTGTTGCGGACCAACATGGTCAGGTTGTCCGTGTTGCCCTTGTTGTTGTTGCCCAGTCCTGACAGATGCGGACGAGGTGCCCCTAAGAAATGGGACAAGAGAACAATCAAACGATCGGACTGGAAAGATCAATGAAGTCAAAGGATACCGGAATGTCAAGCTAGAGTCGAGAGTAACGAATCATGAGATCAAGGGGAAACATGTGTGATTGAGACATCCTATAAATTAAAACACCCCACAAGTCTGAAACCAGACCTGCATGGGCCACCACTAAAACCTTGTCACGCCCCGGAACCAGAATACTGGAGAGCGGGGGAATGACTCAGCCAGCTACGTATTACGGGTAGATGAATACCGTATAATACGATCAATGCTGTTTAAAAGACGAGGGGGTGCATACTACATGAAAGTCTCACTATGGTTACTTCACATCTATTATCTCAATTATTCAAGCAAGAAACAGTAATAGAGAACATATGAGATAAAGCAGTAAGGCGTCCCAAACGCTCAGTGAAAATGTTCTTGATATCTGGCTTTACAAAACATAGCCAAATGATGAAGCAAGGTATACACAATTGTTATCAGCTGCAGTTTGACTTAATTACAATTATGTAAAAGTAAGTACAAGACAATCCGACTAACATGTCGGTGCCAAACAGCAAAATATAAAGTAAGTAACAAAACGAACGGGGAAGTAAGGAACCCACTCGAGTCCTCCTGCGATCATCCCTCTAGTATTGACCATCTTGGAGGTAGAAGCTGAGTCCTCGGGGACCGGCTCTAAATCTGGCCATGCAAAACCAGAGAGGTTAGACCTCTAATAGCAAGTACCGCAAGGAAGCACGATATGAGGGATTAAAACCAGTAATAAGAGAATATTATATATATACCTCTGCTTGCTACTAGGATTCACATAACATCACGACACTTCGAACCAACCTCCCAACCAAACAAGGACAGAAGTTGGCCCGTCATATCCTGACATTCTGATCATCTCAGTTAGTTAACAGAGTAGGTCCAGTACACAAACAAGTCAACTTAAACGGCCATGCAACTACTATGGCTTGCTGCTGTGAGTTCCAAGTTATCTTGAAATTTATGCAATAAGGATTCCTCAATTCTTACTATGTACGAGCAAGGCTAGTCTACCCAATCAATCAATTGCGCCAATCATGAATTAGACGAGTCCCAGCGGGACGTCCGTCATCAATATACAATATACAATAAATATTATAAGCAGATACCGCTCCCTGCCCGTATGGCAGATTTGCAGTATCTGTGGGAACCAGCCGGCCTGTCGGACACTTAATAGTCCCAAAGAGGGCTGCCATGTAAGAACTCGGGAATCCATTCTCTCCATACAATCATTATTTTATTTAACTTAATAGCCCCTATGTTGATTGAAATCCCATGTCGTGGATCATGGTCATTCAGAATGAGTACTTCCGTACAGAGTAAGATATGCCCACGTACGGTTATGTTGTAGGTCTTACATAGCGTAATACAACAATCAAAACTAACCACGAAATAATTATACCTTGACCATAAAGTACACATGCTGCTTTGTAAAATAAATAAATAAATTGTAGCCAGCATGTATCTATATGTCAATATTCGAGATTGGCCAATCGATTGCAATAGTTCGTAATTAATATGAACGTGTCTCATTCATTCAGTTTAATAAGACGACTAGCCAGTCTCTTAGTTCCAACTAGGAACGCATGATCAATTATTAGTCGAAGTAACAGTCGGGGTCAATTCGTGACAAGGCATGAAAGCCAAACTAGTATTAAGCATGATCGAGTCTATAACTAGCATAAAATAGTTGGTAACATATTCTTGAAGCCAAGGAAAAGATCTACAAATTTTATGTTGGAAGTTGGAAGAAATTCTAGCCACAATTTCGTCAGTTAGGACATATAACAGTCAGAAACAACCAAAATAGGCATTATGCGACCTATTCTGCGACATGCATGCGGACTAACTGCGACATACGGCTCATGCGGCATATGCGGCCCAACTGCGACACCATATGCGGCTCAACTGCGACATGCGGCCTATGCGGCCCAACTGCGACACCATATGCGGCTCAACTGCGACATGTGCCTCATGCGGCCCAACCGCGACATCTATACGGCTCAACTGCGACATGCGGCCTCATGCGGCCCAAACGCGACATCTATGCGGCTCAACTGCGACATGCGGCCTATACGGCCCAACCGCGACATCTATGCGGCTCAACTACGACATGCGGCCTATGCGGCCCAACCGCGACATCTATGCGGCTCAACTGCGACATGTGCCTATGCGGCCCAACCGCGATATCTATGCGGCTCAACTGCGACATGCGGCCTATGCGGTCCAACCACGACATCTATGCGGCTCAACTGCGACATGCGGCCTATGCGACCCAACCGCGACATCTATGCGGCTCAACTGCGACATACGGTCTCATGCGGCCCAACCGCGACATCTATGTGGCTCAACTGCGACATGCGGCCTCATACGGCCCAACCGCGACATCTATGCGGCTCAACTGCGACATGCGGCCTATGCTGCAGATGAACATAGAAGTTTGATCAAAATTGTTTTGGCCATAACTTCCTCAAAATAAATCGGAATCTAACTTTTCAAAAGCCAAACTTTGGTAGAATTAAATTTTATACAACATGGAACCACTTATTTTCGAAAACAAAACTTTTGATAGATCAAAACCATAAAATCCATATAAAAACCAAAACTTAAAACTTAGATCTACACCCAACCATCCATGGAAATCAAGAACTTCAAGACCTAAACTTGTAGAGGATGAGAAGATGAACAACATAGACTAAAAATAAATGGGGATGCATGAAATCCCTCATGGTGTGCAAGATGTACTTGCCTCTCCAAATGGGTGGGCGGGAGAGTAATGGAGGAAGAAGAAGAGTAATGGTGAAGTGAATGAAGAGAGAGAAAGGGGATGAGCTTTAAATGAAGGGGTAGTGGTAGGTGAGGGTTTATTTCGGTTCATGATGAACCAACATAATTAAACCAATCCAAGCCGAACCCAAAGCAAGTATAAAAGCAGAAAGTAAAGTATAAAAATAAAATTGCAGGAAATTAATTAACATGAAATTAAAAGAATTTAAATACAGAATAATACATGATAAATATTAAATAAATATGTATTCTGGAAACGGGAAGTGACAGAGTATTCGCCGACGATCTCTTCGATTCTACTATAATCAGACCACCAATACTCTCTATCGACGGACTTATGACGGCCTACTCTTGCGCTATCTTGCTGGTGATGAAGCGAAGCAAGTATTGCGTGAAGCTCATGATGGTGTTTGTGGAGCACATCAACCCGGCCCTAAACTACAAGATCGTATCCGACGAATGGGTTACTATTGGCCCTCTATGGTATCTGATGCTATCGAATATGCAAGGAAATGTCGAGCCTGTCAAATCCATGCAGATTTCATCCATCAACCGTCGAAATTCCTTCATCCGACTGATGTCTCCTGGACTTTTGAAGCTTGGGTCATGGATATTATAGGTCCTATCAATCCTCCTTCTTCTAAAGGACATAGGTTTATACTAGCCATAACGGATTGTTTCTCCAAGTGGGCCGAAGCTATACCTTTGGCTGAAGTTAAAACCAGCAGTGTTATCAACTTTGTCAAACATTATGTCATTTACAGATTTGGTGTACCTCGACGAATCATTCATGACAATGGGCCTCAGTTCATCAGTCAAAAGTTCACAAGGTTCTGTGACGATCATCGGATTGACAATGTTGCGTCGACGGCTTACAATCCTGCTGCTAATGGCTTGGCTGAAGCCTTCAACAAGGCTATTATCAAGCTCCTTAAGAAGTTTGTATCTACTAACAAACGGAACTGGAGTGAAAAGCTTGGAGAATGTCTATGGGGCTACCGCACTACGGTCCGTAACCCCACAGGCTGTACACCTTTCTCTTTGGTATACGGTTGTGAAGCAGTTCTACCCCTGGAACTTCAAATTCCATCTCTAAGGATTGCTATCGCCAATGAGTTGACGACAGAGAACAATGATCTTCTTCGACTTCAAGAACTGGAGGCGCTCAACGAGAAGCGACTATTGGCTCAACAACACATAGAGTTATATCAAGCCCATATCTCGAAGACTTTCAACCGCAAAGTTAAAGTCAGAGCCTTTCAGAAAGGAGAACTCATTCTAACAGTCAGACGTCCTATGACTATGACTCACATGAGCAAAGGCAAGTTCGATGCGAAATGGGAAGGGCCTTATATCGTGAGTAAAATCTTCTCAAATGGAGCCTATCAACTCACAGAGCTAGAGGGTCGAGTTGCAATGATGCCCATCAATGGCAAGTTCTTTAAAAAATATTATGTATGAATGTAAAAAGGATTTCTTGTAAACATGATCAGACAGTTCATAAATAAAGTTTGATTTTATTTCATCATAAACGATGTTACATGATATCAAGGACGAGAATCACTATCATCCTTCTTAAAGATAGGACGAGGACCACTACCGTCCTTTTCAAAAACATAGTCGACAAAAGAGTCGAGGACATCCTTGCTCGATTTCACCAGAAACGTACAAACGGCCATTCTCATGGCTTCTTCTTCGTCAATCTTCCCTGGCTCAACCAAGAAGTCCAATATATCCCGTGGCGGCTTGGGTGCAGACGAACCTTCGCCCGCCTCCGTCTGCTTTGGCTGGGTTGATTCGGTTGGACGCTCCTCAGTGATTTCTTCAACCTTGGGGACAATTTTAGCCTTCTCGGATACATTTTCAGACGACATTTTGTGTTAAAAGTAAAATTGATCATTCCATCTAAATTTCTGTTCTATTTATAGACAGCGATTCTTGAAACAGTCGATTACGCGAATCGAAGTGACGCGTTCTTCACAACATTATTTCATTCATCCGACGGTTCATCCGTTCATTTCATTCATCTGATGGTTCATCCATTCATTCTATTCACTTGACGGTTCATCTGTTCATTTCATTCATCCGACGGTTCATCCGTTCATTCTATCCATTCGACGGTTCACCCGTTCATTCCATTCATCTGACGGTTCATCCGTTCATTCCGACGATTCATTTCGTTCATACATTTTGACGATTCATCCGTTCATCCATATCAGCAACTTGTCACGTATTTCTGATTAAGTTGTCTACCGAAATAATGATATTCAACAAATTATATTCTGCCATGTCCACATTACCTATGAGCAGATATAATAAATATAATTATTTTCTAAATCAAGAAATATATCATGTCCTGAACCTCTGAACATATTTTCTATCGCTATTATTTATATCCATAACGGGATATGCAATAAATAATAGAGCCACAAAAAATAATAATAATAATGTCTTTTCATTGATCAAGATAAAAGATGTTACAAAAAGACATATCATAAAAGAGAAAATACAAAAAGTTTTCTCATTCAGCTGGAGGCGTCATCAGATTAGCTATCTGCTGCTTCAAGGATTGGAGCCGTTCTTCACGCGAATCCAGCACCGACTTTCTAGCTTCCGCCATTCCAAATTTATCGTCAAAGGATGGCAAGGTCACTAGTCGGCGAGCAATTTCATCTTGGTGAATTTTGACAAACTCATTCTTCTCGTGGGTCAGAATGTCTAGTTGCTGAACTGCAGCTTGATGCTGTGTTGTCTCTTCCTCAAGAGCAAGCTGAACGATCCTCAACTCTTCTTGAAGTCGAGCAAACTCTGCTTTCAGATCAGCAACCTTCTTTTCTTTCTCTCCAGCAGCAGACGCTACTATTTCCATCTGAGAATCATACTCTGAAGACTTCGTAGCGAAGGTGTCCAAGAAAGTCTTGAAATCAGCTTTCGTGACTTCAGCTTCTCGAGTCATCCTTTCAAACTCAGCATTCACCAGGGGCTCTACCTCCCCCCGATTAAGATCTTTGTAAATCTTAATTGATTCCTCCAGCTCATCCAGTATATGTACAAGATAGGCAGCTTGAGCTTCATCACACTGACTTCGGATAGCGCCGATCAGATAAGTAGTTGGACTTCAGATAGTGATGAAACCAACATTCTCTTTCTCTATTACCCTTTCTACTAAAGGTCCTAATGAAGTGAAGAAGAGGTTGGTGAAGGAACCAACTATAAATCTGTTGGTAGCCGCTGCGCTGGGTGTAGCAGCTACTCCTATAGAAGTTGCAGCGGCAGATGCCTGTGAGGGCGGATGTTCGACATCTTAAACATGGGCTGCAGTCTCTTTGGATAGGGGGCCATAGTGGAGCTAATTCCTCCAAATGTGCAACCACAGTGCAACTTGATTTTAAATTCGAAATTCAAAGTATTTCGAAACTTTGAATATTTTCAAATTTTGAAAACTTTGAAGGGGGTCTTGTTTGTCCTAAAAATCAAGTTGCATCTATCAAATAGGCAGAGAATTCTCAACTGCGCACCCTTCAAATGGACTGCGCAGGAAACAGATTGTGCTATAAATCGAACGCTCGAGCTGAACTGCGCTACCACTAAAGCGCACTATGCTGACGTGGCAACGCTATCATTAACTGACAAAGATCAGATCTTCTGACAGTCTGACAGCCCAAAAAACGAGGAGTCTGTTCGTTTCTTGTGCTGCACAGCGCTCGAAAACAGCTGTACAACCTCTGCGCAGTTTGTCAGTCCAACCTCAGCACAGTTTGACCCAGCCCGAGTCCCAGCGCTATCCATTGAAGCGCAGTCTGAAGCTAGCGCTATTCGATTAGCACAATTCATCAAATAACTGACATTTATTATGTGGCTTACATGCCATCAATTGCTCGCCACATGGCAACCGTCTGTACACGACCAAGCGCATTTCAATCAAACAATGCCACGCGTCTGAATACAGTTAGCCCACGATCGAGCAACTGCCCAATAGGCCAGCGCAGTTTGCAGTCTATGCAGTCTATCGCCAGCGCAGTTCATTTTGCGCAATCCAGAATAACTACAAATTAGTTATTTCTAGAACTTTATAAATAGAAGTCCTTCACTAAGGAGATCAGATTATTCAAGATCATCAGAGAGATCAGGAGTTCTTGTCCAAGTGCTGCTGCATTCTTCAGAGGCTATCGTCTTCAAAGTTCATATCGTCCAAGGGATAAAGCGATCGTCTTCAGATCGGTTTCCTATAGTTGTACTTTCCCAGAATTCATTGTACTCTTGTACTATTCTTTAAAGTTCGTGAAATAAAAGACTTTTGTTTTTGCAAACAGCCTTAGCGAGGACGATCGCTCCAACGGGAGCGGGGCATGACATAATGGTATCAGAGCACGGCTTTACGTCCTTGGACTTCACGTCGAACTTCTCAGTTTTGAAAGCTCGTTATTAAAAAAGAAGTGTGCGCTCTCTCTCAAATGTCCCTCGACATGTCCATACAATAAGTCTAAATATTTTCAAAAGCTCGTTCAAGCGTTCAATCGAACGCATCGATAGGCAATGGCCTTTGTGCCGAACGGTGTCAAACTTGATTTGATAGAAAACACGTGCTAAATTAAAATATCGCGTACGCGCCTAACTGTTCATGCGTCGACCTAGCAATTGAGCATGCAAACTCGAATAGAGTCCACATGGGATAGCTATGCACACGGCCTTTTGGCTAAGTTGTGCCGCGCGTCGTGCACCTCGACTTTTTGGTGCAAACGAGTCGCGAGCAATATTAAGTATCGCTCGGTCGGGAACGAAAATACACTTGGAGTGTATATCGATAGGAACGCTATCTAACTGACGCTTAGGCGTGCGAGGAAGACTGGTTTATATTTTAAGAAATAGTGCGAACGACTTAGTGCGTCGATACGAACGATTACGCTAGAGATTCGTCGAACGAATCTGAAGGATGTCTTAGCGGATGATGCGAACGTGATTGAGGACTAGATCGGATGGATCGAATACGAGTGGTGTATGGATTTTCTTGGAAATCATTAGGGCAAAGATTGAGGATGAGAAATAATAACGAGTACGTCGGCGAGGCGATGCGATCGCGCATCGCCTTAGAATGCGCCACGCTTAGTTGGTCGTGACTTCGATGTCCCGAACGAGATGTCGTTCGGACAACTTATGAATGGGCAACGCGAGTTAGAAAACGATTCGGAACGATGAATAAAAGTGAATGTCTTGATCGAGGAACCCTAGAGGATCGTACTTACGATTTCGGATTGCGTCAAATGAAATGTGACTTGAGTTTTGGACAACGATCTTGAAACTAGCTTGAGGAATAGCGATCGAACTTGATCTTGAATATCGAAGAATTGTGGCATATCCAGTTCGGATAATAGCATCAGTCGCACGACTCGAAATTGGTTGTAAAGGAAAATCGTCAGGTTACGCATATCGTCGATGGTATTGAGGCGTATCAAAGATTGATATACGATAACTCGAGGGTACTCTGACTCGGCAAATGACGATCCTGCAAATGTTATTGTTCCGATGGATGCTATACTCGGGATGTTAAAACGTGTCGAGGAAAAGATAGACTTGGCTCGAGGATTTTCTAGTTGAATGGATGACGGTCAGACTATCGAATCGAGATCTTGGCTTGGAGGAAAATAAAATGCTTGGATTTGCTTCGTCGATAACCACAATGTTGACGTTCTTGTCTTATGCGAGCGTAACTCCATCCTCGCACATGCGTCGCACCGATTCGGGCGATCACTCCGCTTGAGCGCTGGTATGGTGATTCATACAGCGGGGGTGATTGAACTATAGTATGGTGTGGCAATTTGTGTGCTTCGACTTATGGTTTGACGTAAAGGTGGACTCGAGAATGACTTAGCGTGTGTGGCGGTCGAATTTGAGGATTGAGTAGGTCCAATCCGCGTATCGAGAATGAATTAGTCTAGACTCAAACAAGAGTTACGCCCCGATGAGAATGATTATTCCGCGGAAGCGTTGCATGGTGATTCATGAACCACCGTGGATAATCGGACTCGCGTGAGATTGGGGCGCAACATATTGTCAAAGCTAGATGACCTCGTGATTGAATACATGATTTGGTTAGAATTGATGATTTGAAATAGATTTGAATATACGCAATGAATGTATTGATGCGAATAGGTGATCGTGCTCGATGTTTAGAAATCTGAGTGATGCGAGCTTGGGTAGAAAACCATGTGTTTCTGACTTTGGTTTGACCCTAGGATTGGGGTCAGTATTGGCATTATTGTTGGGGAACTATGATTCCAATCCTAACATTGACTTAGCCTTGCGAAATGGCCTAGCGGTTAGGCGAGACGCCCTGTTTCAAGAAAAAGAAATCGAAAGATTGATCTTATGGATTGGCATGGATGGATAATGTGAATCACGGATATAGGAATACCCCTCACGAGATTCGGCTGACATGCATATATGTCAGGGACGCCAGCGTATGTGCACGATGCGACTCGAGTGAGAATGACAAATTCTCTATCATGCGGCTTGGCTGAATGCATGTATTTTGGGGACGCTTAGAATGCGTGCACGATCCGGCCAAGTGATACGCTGAGTTCTAGCGAGACCTGGAGAATGGAAGAGTGTCGTGAATTTGGAATCGTGCTAAAGGAAAAGATTGATAATAGTGCAAGCATGGCTCTGAATCGAAGAAACGCGTAGGCGCAGTGCGTACGACAATTTTGGCAAACCTCGCACGACTGTTATAAGTTCCGTATCTAGGCACGATTAAGTCTTGGCCATAGAATTGGTAGGATGACTTGCCTTCAGGAATGTCTCAAGAATGAGACTTGTTCTGAGTGGTGTATGTTGTAGTGCCCCATCCCCCAAAGTCAATCGGAGGAATCGAAACGTCGACGGCATTCGGACTTAGCCTTGCAACGGCTGTTCGAAGGCTCGCTCGGTCGAGGCGACTCCTCGCTCAGGTGGGGTAGTTTCGGTGAACTCGCCTCATCTTAGCCTTCACTTAATAACTCGCTTGTTTTCAACTTGTACAAGTTAGACTTGATAATAAAAGAGACGCATCCACATAGCTAAGGGAATAATTCCGACGGGTCGAAATGTCTTAGAACATGGAAAATGGTCCCACGGTCTGTTTAGAAGTTGGCTCAGCGTGCTTTCAAATGACACTCGATCCTTCGTTCCCGTGGCTTGGGAGAAGGAAATTGGCCTAAGTTGCTAAGTTGCCCCGACACTCGAATAAGCCTAAGTTATAGGCGTCGCCCGCTTGAAGGCTTGATAAAGCATGCACTGTCCCGTCGTTTTATCCCAACGCTTGAATTAGCCTAAGTTATAGGCATCGCCCGCTTGAATGCTTAATAAGCATGCACGAGACCCGTCGTCCAAGGCTTGGCATAGCCTTCGCATGTCCCATGGGTTAAGTCGTCTTGTACAGCTTGTTGGCTTAAGTCTAGGCACCCAAGAGTTGGTTGTTCAAGTCGACCCCGTACATAGCACGTTCCCTCGACGCGGAGCTCGGCGTAGCCTTTGCTCGTCGAGTCGCTGCCCGACTAAGTTAGACAAGAGTTATGTTGGGCTATCGAAGCCATTTCTAGCACTGTCCAGCTCTATCTGCGGTTGTCAAGTCACGTAGTCACTTGAGAACAAGGCTCGTCGTACAAAGTATATGACTTGAGCGATAGCGTTGCCTAGAGAACCAGGCCTGTCTAAGGTACGAGCCACGGTAAATTTAGTAAGGAGTATGCCACGGACAAAGGAAGTCCACACGACTAGTTATCGCCGAGATCGGTTCCGCTACTTGGGAGTCTCGCTAAGTCTTGATAAGTCCCGCACATGAGATCGGTCCTACTACTTGGGAGTCTCGCTTAGTCTTGATAAGTCCCGCACACGAGATCGGTCCCGCTACTTGGTGTTGGCCCATTGGTCATATGGTCAAACTAATTTTAATAATTGATCAAACTCTGTCTCGATATATAAAGCTAGTTAGGATGTATCGGACTCTTGGACATGATCAAAAATAGCTATCTACTCAATTCAAGACTGAAGCGATGTTTGCCTGTTCGAGTCTGTATTTCTTTGAGCAATGTATTTTTCATTTTTTTGAGTCTAGGAATACGTTGTACACCGAGTAGTACTGGCAAATAGGCTATTCCAAAATGTTTTCAAAACACTTTTAAAAATGTCTTTAGTTTTGAAAAACATCTTAGTAACAAAAGCTTTCAAAAAGGTTTTCAAAAATTCCCAAAAATTAATTTTTAAAACCTAACCTAACCCTGACAGAACTCGGCCAGAGTTCGGCCAGAGTTCGGCCAGAGTTCGGTTAGTGGCCGTTTTAATTTTTGAATCCTCTGGAACTTGATCCTCCTGCAGTTGCGGATTTGACCGAGATTTTCTCATCGAATTCTGCCCGAATTCTGCCCGAATTCTGTAAGAATACTGTCTTTGGAACTCCTATAAATAGAGAAGGATTTCGATCATTTTAACTCACTCATTCACTTTCAATCTTCTCTCTATCCAAAGCTTTCAGTCTTCCAAAGAATTTTCTTGAGCTTTAATTTTCAGATCCCAAGCCAATTACAATCCTCTAGTCGATTTGCCAGTGCGGTACGGTCTAGAAGTTCTGAGTGATTGTAATCAGAAGGCTTGATTTGAAGAATACCTCTTCACAATTGAAGTTGGACGAGTTCTTCGTATCAAAGCTCGCGTTGTAGAAGTTGCAAGGACTTCGTAAGAAAACTTGCGATTTTGCCAATAGTGGATTCAACTGGTAGCAAGAGTTCTACCGACTGGATTAGTCCTCAACAGAGGAAAACCAGTATACATCGCTGTCTTTGCGTTTGCCTTCTTATCTCTGTCTTTACATTATTTAATTGTGATTATTATTCTGTGATCTTGCTGCTAACATTTTTTAATTAGCAATATTCTGCTGCCAACTCTATTCACCCCCCCTCTAGAGTATTGTGCTTTACGATTTCGTTCCTACAATTGGTATCAGAGCGGGTATTACAGGTAAAGCAAGGTAACATTGCAATTATTTATTCATTTAATTAATTGTTATATAGATCACAGCACAACACATGGCAACTGTGAAATTCATAAGTGAAGGCCAGGCCACAAACAGACCTCCACTGTTTGATGGTACGAACTATACCTATTGGAAAACACGGATGAGTTTCTTCTTGAAATCACTTGACTTTGATTTATGGTCTATTGTTATTGATGGCTATCAAAAGCCACCTCGTATAAATGTTGATGGAGTTTTAGTTGAAAAACCCCATAGCAGATATACGGAGAAAGAAAAGAAAAAGGCCAGTCTTGACGCACGTGCTATTAACGCTCTATTTTGTGCTTTAGACAGAACTGAATTTAACAGGGTGTCTATCTGCACAACGGCTAATAAAGTGTGGAAGCTACTTGAAGTCACACATGAAGGCACGACTCAAGTCAAAGAATCAAAGGTCAGCAGACTTACTCAAGAGTATGAGGTGTTCAAGATGAAGCCCAATGAAACAGTTACTCAAATATTCAAGAGATTCTTGGATATTGTAAATCCTTTGTCCTCCCTAGGCAAAGAGTACAGTAACCATGAAAAGATTCGCAAACTCCTGCGAGCACTTACCAAGAACTGGATTCCAAAGGCTACTACAATCATTGAAGGGAACGACCTCACAACTATGTCCCTCGAAGTACTCATGGGTAAGCTACTCACTCATGAACTGGAGCTACAAGATTTTGAAGAGCCTGCACCAAAGGAGAAGACGATCGCTTTCAAGGCTCAGCACAGAAAAGCTGCTGAAGGTGACTCAGACAGCAGTGAATCTGATGCTGAAGATCAAGCACTCCTAGCAAGGAAATTCAAGAGATTCATGAGACATGATAAGAGAGCCAAAGAAAACAACAACAACAACTGGTATCAAGATGATGCTGTCTGCTATGGCTGCAAGAAGAAGGGACACATAAAAAAGGATTGTCCTACAAACTCATCATCAAGCAAGAAGAGCAACAGGTATGAAAAAGGGAACCTGAAAAGATCAACATCACGGAAGTATGCCAACACCAGCATATGGCATGAAAGTGAAGCCAGCGACTCAGAAGACGAACAATCAGAAGACGCTGCAAAAGTATGCTTTATGGCATCCGATCAGGTACCTACTGAACCTGTAGTTGATACATATGATGACTTCACCTTTGAGCAATTAGGAGATGCCTTCAGTGAACTGATAAGTGATTACAGGAAACTGTGTAGCAAGTATCAGACCTGTAAGAAGGTAATCAAAGAGTACAAAGGTGAAATAGGTAGACTTACCGACCTACTAGCTGAGGTTAGAAATAATATTAGTTAGTCTGGTGAGCTTTCTTCTATCAAGCTCTTATTACACGAGACTACCAAGTCATCTGAAGAGAAAGACAAAGTTATCGACCAACTGAAAGAAGAACTTTCTATAGAGAAGAAAAGTCTTCGATGTGCACAAATCAGAATGGAAACACTCACTTCTGATTATACTAAGTTGTATGACACTTCCAAAAGATTGGAAATTAGGTTAGAAAAACAGCCTGAGCCTGCTGCTTCCTACCCTAACACGTGTCACTTACCGAAAAATCGGAACATTTCCAAGCCAAACACTGTCAGACCTAACCCTATCAAACCTTTACCCCAAAAGGTTAAGCCTAAACAGGATTATAGGTATGCTTTCTTCTATACTAGAAAACCTAAACCTACCAACCATGCACACCACTCAGCTTTCAACACTCGACATGCACAATGTCATTATTGTGGCCTCAATGGTCATATCTCTCCTGCATGTAGAGTCAGAAAGCTTGTTGATTTAAATATTTATGCTTGGATACCAAAAGCTAATATTTCAGGACCCTACAAGAAATAGGTACCAAAAGTTTCATCTGTAAACTGTTTTGTAGGTGGAACACCCTTCACATGCTAAAACAAATGGATCCTCGACAGCGGTTGTTCACGGCATATGACCGGTGACGCTACATTATTTGCAACACTGTCGAAGAAGAAGAAGGAAGGTTATGTTTTCTTCGGTAATAACTTGAAAGGGTATATCATTGGTATCGGTGATGTTGGTAAGTCTCCCTATCCAGTGATTAAGGATGTCTGTTTGGTTACCGAGTTGAAACATAATCTACTCAGCATAAGTCATTTGGCTAATCATGGTTATGGCATCAACTTTGGAAAAGACAAATGTATTATAGTTGATAGCTCAACTGGTAGTACTATCTTTGAAGGTATCAGGGAAGACAACATATATGTTTTCTATTTGTTGGAAGAAACTAACATTTCAGGTAGATGCTTAATGGCTAAAAGTGATGAGAGTCATCTGTGGTATATGAGACTCGGTCACGCAAATATGGACACAATCTCAAGATTATCCATGAAGAAGCTAGTACGCGGTTTACCGGACATAACATTCAAAAAGGATTCGGTATGCAGCCAATGTGAAAAGAACAAAGCTACCAGATCCACATTCAAGTCAGTAAACGCAGTATGTACTACTAGACCTCTACAATTGCTACATATGGACTTATTTGGTCCTAGCAGAGTTGCTAGCCTCGGAGGTAAGTTATATGCTTTGTAATTGTAGATGATTACTCTAGATACACGTGGGTATACTTCTTGACATGCAAGAATGATACATTATCCGAATTTGTCGCCTTTTGCAAGAAAGTACAGAATGAAAAAGGTTACATGATCACTCATATTAGAAACGATCATGGTGGCGAATTCGAGAATGCAGAGTTTGAGCAATTTTGTGACACATACGGTTTTGTACACGAGTTCTCCTGCCCTAGGACTCCACAACAAAATGGAGTTGTGGAACGTAAGAACAGAACTCTATCCGAAATGGCCAGAGTAATGTTAAACCAGTTTAGTCTACCCAAATATTTCTGGGCTGAAGCTGTCAATACAGCTTGTTTTGTTCTCAATAGAGTTATAATTCGACCCAAATCGAAGAAGACTCCATTTGAGTTATGGTTTGATAGAATTCCATCAGTTTCATACTTTAGAATATTTGGTGTAAGTGCTTTACTCTTAATACAAAAGACAATTTGGGAAAGTTTGACGAAAAGGCCGATAAAGGTATATTTTTAGGTTATGCGGCCAAGAGCAAAGGATACAGAGTCTTCAACAAACGAACCATGATCATCGAAGAATCAATCAACGTCACATTTGATGAATTGAATAAAATGACTATCGATGACAATGACGAAGATCCATCTGTACCAAGCTCAACACCAGCTGATTCTCAACCAAGCTTAGCACTAGCTGATCCTCCTAGAGAAGATCCAGGAACTAGCTACCTTCAGTGTCTGCCGAAAAGATTAAAATTTACGACTGATCATCCGAAGGATTTGGTAATTGGTGACATTACCAAAGGTGTAAGTACTCGTACATCCAGTAGAGATATTGTTTCTAGTGTTGTATTTATTTCACAGCTAGAACCCAAAACTATTGATGAAGCATGTAGTGATAACTTTTGGATAGATGCTATGCAAGAGGAATTAAACCAATTTGAACGGAATCAAGTTTGGGAACTTGTTCCCAAGCCTATTGATCATCCGGTCATTGGCACCCGTTGGGTATTTCGAAATAAACTTAATGAGAATGGTTTAGTGACTCGTAATAAGGCTCGACTCGTAGGTCAAGGATACAATCAGGAAGAAGGTATCGACTATGATGAGACTTATGCCCCAGTTGCGAGATTAGGATCCATTCGCATGTTATGTACATTTGCATGTTTTCATAATTTCAAATTATTTCAAATGGATGTCAAGAGTGCATTTTTAAACGGTTTTATAAAAGAAAAATTTTTTGTAGCACAACCTCCAGGTTTCACAGATTTTAAAAACCCTGATCATGTTTTCAAGTTGAAGAAAGCTTTATACGGTCTGAAACAAGCCCCTCGTGCTTGGTATGATCGTCTAAGCTCTTTCCTACTTGACAACGGTTTTTCAAAAGGCAAGATTGACACTACACCTTTTATTAAGTCCTTTAATGGTAAGCTTCTTTTAATACAAGTCTATGTTGATGATATTATATTTGGATCTACTGATGAATCTCTGTGTCAAGAATTTTCTAAGTGTATGCAGAATGAGTTTGAGATGAGCATGATGGAAGAGCTGAAATTCTTTCTCGGACTGCAAATCAAACAAACTGACAATGGGACATTCATAAATCAAGCCAAGTACACAAAAGATTTGCTAAAAAAGTTTGATCTGGACAATGTCAAACCTATTGGCACTCCGATGGTAACTTTAACAAATCTTGATATTGATGAACAAGGCAAGCCGGTCGACACACGTAAGTATCGAGGTATGATCGGTAGTTTACTTTATTTAACTGCTAGTCGTCCAGATATTATGTTTAGTGTTTGCCTGTGTGCACGTTTTCAAGCCAATCCAAAGGAATCACATTTGTTCACAGTTAAGCGTATCTTTCGATACCTTAAGGGCACTTCTTCTGTTGGTTTATGGTATCCCAAAACTAAGTCCTTTACCTTATTGGTTATTCGGATGCATATTTTGCTGGATGCAAAGTTGATAGAAAAAGTACCAGTGGCACATGTCATTTCTTAGGCAAGGCTTTAGTCTCATGGTTTAGTAAAAAGCAAAATTCTGTAGCCCTATCAACAACAGAGGCTGAGTATATCGTCGCAGGACGTTGTTGTGCTCAGATTTTGTGGATGAAACAAACCTTAGAAGACTATGATTTATTTTACACACATATTCCCATTTTCTGTGATAACACGAGCACTATTAATTTGACTAAGAATCCAGTATGTCATTAACTAAACATATTGAGATTCGACATCATTTTCTTAGAGATCATCATCAAAATGGAGATATTGACCTTGTGTACATAGATACTGAGAATCAATTAGCTGATATTTTCACAAAACCTTTAGCAGAAGATCGTTTCAATTATTTACGTCGAGAATTAGGAATTTTGGACGTCAATAATATTAATTAATTTTGTTTTATGATTATATTTCAATACGCAAAAACTGTGTTAGAGACAAGCCAATAAAGAGTCTGTCTGTCACCACAACTACGGTTGAAGCGAAGCGGTACTTAAGAGTTCCCCGGTGAACCTCCTCCAGCTGGGACAGTACTCCTACAGCTAATCTGAAACAGTCGTTGTGTAACGATATTTAATCCATAAAATAATATTAATTATGTTAATTGAAGGTTGAAATTACTAATCTTTGAATTAAATATTTAAAATGAGCCAATGAAAAAAAAAGTGTTCCAAAAAAACCCCAGGCGAATTCGGCCAGAATTCGGCCCGAGTTCGGTTGAAGGTATCAGGTTATATAACCAGAACCCGAGAGCCTTTCTTCTTCATTGCTTCCAAAACACATCAAACAGCACCAGCAGCCGCACGAGAGAACCCCCTAACCCTAGTTCTTCACCACTCCCTCTCTTCTAATCCAAGTGGTGAAATCAATACAAACTTTGGATTCGTGCGGAGTTCGTCGTTCTCTACAACATACTCCAATCTCGGGAGGTATAACTCCTTATTTCCCCTCCGTTTAATTTTGTGAATATTTCTTTTTATTGCACAAATAGCACCCAAGGGATTTAACCCCTTCAAGAGGAAGAAGACAACCAACCCAAGTGAGGAAGGTTCATCTTCGAATCCACCCACGGATTCTCTCTTTTCGCCAGTCCAATCTAACAACGGCGCGTTCGACGGGTTTTACTTTCAAACCCTAGACCAAGCCTTACTGTGGTATGGAGACTTCTCCATGAGATCCATATGCACAGGCGCTCCCATCAAGTGGACTGCATTTCCTGATCACCGCCATTTCTTTGAGGCATTAGGATTACAATATTTTGTTAAACTTTGTTTCTCCGTAGCAACTAATGCCATTAGATTATTTTACTGCAATATCATATTAAACACGTTTCACGTGAGTACTCGTGTTGGAGGATTAGATATCAATTTCAATGATGTTCTCTTAGCGGAGATCCTTGGTATTTCCAATGAAGGTGAACCGCTTGTTGATATCACTGAGTTTGATTTCCCCGAAGGCACGACACTTACCAGTTTTAAAGCTGAACTTTGTGCACCTGATAGAGTTCGCTCTGGAAAGTTCAAGGCAAACAACTTGAACTTGTTTAATTATGAATTGCACCGTATCATTTACTCTACTCTCCTTCCGAAGTCTACTTCAGAGGATGATGTCACGTCTCTTGAATTATCTGCTATGTATCACATTCTTAAGGGGATCCCATTTTCTGCCCCTAAGACCATTATTCAGATGATGGGACGTTGTCGTACAAGAGATAGAAATCTCTCTTATGCGATGATTCTTCCACGCATCTTCCAGCGTTTCGATATTGATTTATCTATTAGTACTCAAGACCCTGAGCCCAAGTTTCTCAAATTATCTCGTCGTAGTATGACTGCAGCTGCTCCTGCTCCTGCTCCTGCTACTGCTCCACCTCCTCAGCAGTATGTTATGACATTTGAGGGCATACACCAGCACCTTTCAGATTTGCACGTCTCGATGACGGACATGGCCCGCGAACGTGAGTTCCGCGACGTCACCCGTTATCAGGCGATTGCAAATTCCTTAGCTGATCTTCGTTTCGCCCAGACTGGACATTCAGCCGGTTCCATTCCTAGAGATCCAGCTTTCTCTGGTTACCGTTGTGAGGATGAGGCTGTTCATGCCTACTTTCAGTCCGGTAACGCATATGTTTGGTACCGTTCTGACCGTGCTCCTCCTCGTGACTATGTCGGTGAGTTTTATACTGGCGCTCCTCCTCACCCTTCTGGCGCGGGTACCTCTGGAGTTGGTCCTTCTGGACATGCTGGTCATCATGATGATGATGATGATGATGATGAGGAGTTGTGATATGTTAGTTGATGTTTGAGACTTAGATATTATCTACTGTATACTTGGAAATGCTCCGACATTCCAAGTTTTTCTATCTTTTTAGACTTTATTATCAGTATTTCTTTGAGGACTTGTACTAGATTTATTTTATTGATGTCATCTGAACATCCTTTTATCTTTATGAGATGCGTAGTTTATGGTTCACATCAGTTTATTTACTTTTTTATAGCATCTTTATCGGCTTCTCTATTATAAACTACCTGTGAAATAATTCTTTGTTTTAGAAACTGCCTGCGAACAAATACATGCCTGTGATATCATTATATTTTCTCTGTTTCTATCATTTATCATTATTATTTTCTTGTATTTCTTCATTGTTTGTTATTTATGCAATGATTGCGGGAGAGTTTTTCTCTTTTGCAATTATTTTGCTAAGTGACAACGGGGGAGAAAAATAAAGATCTAACATTCTTTTGAGAAAATGCAGGACATGAACAATTTTTGATTTTATTCCAAGCTTTAATGTTATATCATTCATAGTTTGTCAATTATCAAAATGGGAGAGATTGTTGGCCCATTGGTCATATAATCAAACTGATTTTAATAATTGATCAAACTCTGTCTTGATATATGAAGCTAGTCAGGATGTATCGGACTCTTGGACATGATCAAGAATAGCTATCTACTCAATTCAAGACTGAAGCGATGTTTGCCTGTTCGAGTCTGTATTTCTTTGAGCAATGTATTTTTCATTTTATTGAGTCTAGGAATACGTTGTACACCGAGTCGTACTGGCAAATAGGCTATTCCAAAATACTTTTAAAAATGTCCTTAATTTTGAAAAACATTCTTAGTAACAAAAGCTTTCAAAAAGGTTTTCAAAAATTTCCAAAAACTAATTTTTAAAACCTAACCTAACCCTGACAGAACTCGGCCAGAGTTCGGCCAGAGTTCGGTTAGTGGCCATTTTGATTTTTGAATCCTCTGGAACTTGGTCCTCCTGCAGTTGCGGATTTGACCGAGATTTCCTCATCGAATTCTGCCCGAATTCTATCCGAATTCTGTCAGAATACTGTCTTTGGAACTCCTATAAATAGAGAAGGATTTCGATCATTTTAACTCACTCATTCACTTTCAATCTTCTCTCTATCTAAAGCTTTCAGTCTTCCAAAGAGTTTTCTTGAGCTTTAATTTTCAGATCCCAAGCCAATTACAATCCTCTAGTCGATTTGTCAGTGCGGTACGGTCTAGAAGTTCTGAGTGATTGTAATCAGAAGGCTTGATTTGAAGAATACCTCTTCACAATTGAAGTTGGACGAGTTCTTCGTATCAAAGCTCGCGTTGTAGAAGTTGTAAGGACTTCGTAAGAAAACTTGCGGTTTTGCCAATAGTGGATTCAACTGGTAGCAAGAGTTTTACCGACTGGATTAGTCCTCAACAGAGGAAAACCAGTATACATCGATATCTTTGCGTTTGCCTTCTTATCTCTGCCTTTACATTATTTAATTATAATTATTATTCTGTGATCTTGCTGCTAACATTTTTTAATTAGCAATATTTCGCTGCCAACTCTATTCACCCCCCCTCTAGAGTATTGTGCTTTACGATTTCGTTCCTACACTTGGGAGTCTCGCTATGTCTTGAAAGAAAACACACGAGATCGGTCCCACAGCTTGGGAGTCTCGATAGAAAGAGGGAAAAACATGGTCATAAATAAGAAAGGACTGGATAGATCAAGTTGAGTCTTGTATAGTTATTGGACAACTTGCGCGCAAGGGGAATCCCTCGACCGATCACCGGGGCGCCGGGATCGAGTCAGCCTAGGAGGGAAAGGCAGATACCGTACGTCCTTCAACGACGATGCGACTCGTTAGAAGTGAACCGTTACGGTATACGCCACGGGACCATTCGATGGGGCTCGCACCTCCATACGAAGGGGTCACCGTGAGCCAAAGATCCAAGATAGCTTGATATTGCTAGTGACCACTCATATAGACGGGTCGGCAGAGTAGCGGCACATCGCGTGTATGCCTTTGGATTGGGTCTAGAACTTGAATGCAGGTCTAGTTGGTATCACAATGTCTGGGCCTAAGAATGGGCTGTAGCATAGGCACCGTGCTTGGCAAGATACTTGGCGTCGGAATGTCCATGGAATTAACACTATGTTTTACAAGTCTTGTCTAAGTTAGCAAATGAGTCGAACAAGAAGACCGCAAGGCGGTAGCATGATAAGTCTTGATAAGTTGCGAGGTAGGGCCTCGATCTTGAAGCACGAACAAGTCTAAGCAAGGTCTAGAGGCACGACCAGCACGAGTCTTCCCCTTGACGTCGTTGGCACGATAATTGGTCTAGAGGCACTTGAGTTTAAGTAAAAGTCTTGGCACGGCCGAGTTCGCACAAGTTGTGCCTCGGCGAAGCACCGTCTCGAATATGCTGTAGACACGAATAGAGTATGGCATGACCCTGCCGTCCCGAGTTAAAGTTTGGTCGAGTACGTCAGCGATGAGGTACCGTCTCGATCGAAATACACGTTGACATGATAGCACGACTATGTCGTCGCATAAGGAGTTGGTTAGACGTCAAGTCCTAAAATTGATCCTAAGGCAAGACTAGCAAGACAATCGCAAGGGATTTAAGTTGCACAAAGTAAATAAACGTGTCGGTTTTGTATGGGTGGGCGAGGCGCTCACTCTACCAGTACAGTTGAGTACTGACACCCACACAGTCTTCATGTGCAGGCACAGGTAGAAGCTCGTGGCGCGGAGCTCGCTTGGATCCGTCGAGGCATGGAGTTCCTTGGCGAGTCGAAGCGTGCGGCCGCGTAAACTCAAGACTTATATGGGACATAATGTATGGACATCGCCTTCCGAAGCTTCCGTTGGATTCAAGTATTTGTAATCGAGAGATGAGAGAGAGCAGAGCGACTTGTATAATGAGAGAAAAGTGAACACGAGAGACTTGTAATCATGGCCTTGCGCCTATTGTAATCTGATTGTTCAATATCAATCAAGAGTTCTTTTGAATAACTTGTGTTTTGCCTTTAAATTTCTGCTGCATGTTCAATGTTTCTGCTTGGGACTTCTGTGCGACGATCCCGTCGCCGCCGATGTAATCGGCCGTTATGAAACTGCCTTGCACGAGCGCAATCTAAGCTCGTGCGGCATCACGCCTTAGTGAGGACGATCGCTCCTATGGAAGCGGGGCGTGACACCTACTCATCCCATGAATTCAGTTTTACATTCCCAATTATTTACTTTTCCTTCCAATTTTGGAAACTTTTTCCAACTCGGAAAAAAAACAAGAAATATAATTTTTCAAAGGAAAGGAAACACTACTGAAAATGAATTGGATATGAACACTATTGTATTAAATGAGAAATGTAATTATTATCAAATGTCAACTTGGGCTGTGAATGAAGACCCACTATTGCATTTTCTTGAACCCTGTGAAAATGTCAACTCGGACTGTAAAAAATGTGAAGTCCGGTTGTTGGGAGCGAAACTCAAAAACCATTCCTCCAAGCCAAGAAGACTGCGATATAACCGAAGTAAAACGCATAAACCAAATAGCGACGAAAATCACACAAGAGCCAAACAACACAAGTACTGAAATTTTGGCATGAAAAATCCTTGCGGAAAAAACTTCGAGAAACGATCGTGATTCCTGAAAAGACTCCACTAACGGAATTAGAAAATACACCAACTCCTTAAAGACTTCTCATCGATCCAAACCGGATCACCACAACTACTTGAAACATAAAACTTGATTAAAAAAGATGACGAGAAGAAATATACCAAGCAATCTCCTCTTCGAAATAGTCTTCAATCCCCTTTCTCTCTCCAAAAGTTGTAAAGCATCAACTTGCATCCACTAGCAGCAATTAGGGTTAAGAAAGTACATATATATATATTCCCCTCAATCACACAACAAATCAGGAACATTGATTTGATCCAACGATACGTAAAACACTCCCAGAACTCGTACATGCCGACGAAACCGAATTCGAAACCGTCGATTTTCCTATGCAGAACAATTCTCCAAGAAAAGGACCGAATTCGAATCGAATACAGTTTTCATTGCTCAAAAGGTTCTGGCTAAAATATGACCGAATTAAGACCGAACTCGGTGGGACCGAGTTCGGACTGAATTATGTCAAGTCTGGGCAGAATCTCAAACTATTGTGCTTTGAACTCTGCTCCGACACCCCGAGCTTTTTGACACACGGATAATGCGCTTCGCACTCTCGAGCTTATCTAACACAAGGATGACGCTCGTTGCACTTCGAAATTCTCTTCACATAGGTTAGGAACTCTACCCAACCCCAATACTGGATCTTTTGATGACAAACTGCAACATATTACAAACCACATTATGACAATAGGTTTCTCAAGAACAACTTTAGGAAATTGCTAGCAGAATTTAGTCCCTAACCTCTACCTTCTCCTCATTCACACTTGGATAGCCGAGCCATACTATTCCACATCCATGTCGAGTGGCTAAGCCTGCAAGCTTTCACAGCCTACATTATGACAAGAACCATTTCAAACATAAGACTAGAAACCAAATTCATGAATGTGGTTTGCCATATGTTCTTCTCTCCTCGCGTTCTTATCGATAGGACTGTCGTTCAGGCAGTGGAAGAAAATAAGGAAGAAGAACTTAAAGTGGAAGAGAATAAGAGTAGATTTTGGTAGAACGCTCCCCTCTAAATGAGGAAGCAACTTCTCTATCGATTTTGGATGATTACAATAGCCCCCTAAGGGTACTATTTATAGACAAGAGTAAGGCTCTACAAGATACGAACAACAAATAGGAAAAACAACAACAAAAGTCGATCTAGTTAAAAAACTGCATCTGTTACAACCATCAAATCTCTCTGATCTTCTATGATCTTGGTAGATATATTAAATCTAACTAGTCAAATCTACCACGGGTTAGTCGTTACAACCAACCAAAATTATCTCAACTAAAACTCCCAGATCATTGTTGGACTTGGATGGGGTTTCCAACCTATGTGAAAAATAGTACGGAGTGCGACGAACGTCATTCGTGTGTCAGAAAAGCTTGAGAAGTACGACAAGCGTCATCCATATGTCAGAGAAGCTCGGAGCCGAAGGAAGCAGGATTCTGTTGAGAACAGACCGAGTTCTGTTCGAATTTAGTCATATTCAAACAGAATATTTTTGCTTTGGAGGATCGAATTCAGTCCGAACTTACTCCAACCTAAACAGAACTATTCTGCCTAGGACTATCGAATTTGGTCCAAATTCGTTCCTGTCGGAACTGAACCCGATTTGGATATTTTATCTACACCTTTGGATATAATCACAAGGTCTAAATTTGTTGTGGTTCATAGGAGTTATATATAGGTATTTTCTAATCCTAAAATCGATCATCAATCTACCAGAGAGAGACCAAGTTTGCACCTTTTGGAGAAGAGAGAAGGGATTGAAGGTGGTTCGAATGAGAGATTGCTTCGGATAAATTTCTCGTTGTCTCTTGCTCTTCGGAGTCTGTAATATATTTTCATCGTCCAAGTAGTTGTGATGATCCAATTTGGATCGGTGAGAAGTTTGTAAGGAGTAAGTAAGTTTTTATTCCATTAGTGGAGGCTTTTCAGGGTTGGACTCCGATCGTCCTTTGGTTTTTTTTGTAAGGGTTTTCAACATCAAAATTGTTGTGTGTTTGCTCTTTGTGATTTTGGCTATTTGGTTTTCTGCGTCTTTCTTCGGTTCTCTTGCAGTCTCTTTGGTTTGAGGGAATAATTTTCACATTTTGTTCCCAACAATCATGTCACGCCTCTCTGGAAGGAGCAACCTTATGATGGATCTATAGCTGAAGGTGGAGAAATTCGACATCATATCTGTCAACTTGTTTTGAATGTCCTTCTTCGAGACCAACACTACATGCGAGTTGCAAGGAGAGATGCTCGGCTTGATGAGGCCATTCGCAATTTTGTAACTTGTTGTTTGATCTCCTCAATCTCAAACAACGGGTTTATGCATGCAAAGATTAGGAAGCCTGAGTCAGATATCAACTTGATTTTTTGCTCCATAGCTCGACTTAGGGCCTGTTTAGCTCGCTGCAACTGCCCCAGAGATGGGAGTTTTTGCTGCAACTCGTCGAAGCTCCAGACAGTTGCAGCGTTTGGATTATGATGAAACTGGGGAGTGCAAGTGACAAATCTTCGCAATAGTAGTTGCAGGTTCTAATTTTTTTGATGCAATCAAGTTACGTCAAAAAGGGGCTGCAAATGGGAAGAAATTGGGAAGAAACTGAAAAGCCACAGTCTCGCAGGAGGAGGTGGAGGTGCCGTGCTTCCGCCGGGTCCGGTGCGTCGAAGGAGGTGGTGAAGGAGGTGTCGCACCTCTTCTGAGTCCGGCACGCGCGTTGCGGGAGGAGGGTCTTCCGACTAGAGTGGAGTGGAGAGAGGTGGGGCCGTGTTTGCGGTGGTCATTGTGTCCGGCTGGAAGGAGGAGCTCCGGCGGTCGAGATGGGAGGAGGAAAGGAGGAGGAGGGGCTCCGACGTTGGAGATGGGAAGAGGAGGAGGAGGACAGGCTCCTGCGGTGGAGATGGGAGGAGGAGAGGGGCTCTGGCGGTGGAGATGGGAGGACGAGGAGGAGCGGTTTCTACCGTGGTTCTACCGCTGAAGCAAAAAAAATCCCTCACCTGATGCTATTCATTTTCTTGAGATTGTGTAAACACCCTGAAATTTAGATAGGATTAACTTAGTAATTTTATGTTTAAAAATATTTGTATAATTATTAAATCAATAAAACAAATTCTAGAAAGAAAAAAAATACATTAGTGTAGTCTTAATGCCAGGAATGCAATACTAGCCTTTTCGGTCAAACCAACTTGTACCACTCATACACAAAACCACACACTCCTTCTCTACCTTCCTATACACCAAACACCACTTTTTCCACACCAAATCACCATTTTTACCTCATTTAAATTTAAATTCAGCTCTTACTATTTTTAGCATGAACTATGGACTAGTTGTAACGCCCCAGAACCAGAATACTGGAGAGCGGGGGCATACATAGCCAGCTACGTATATTGAAATGGAATCCACCTTGCTATACGGTCACGGCTGTCTAGATACATGAGGGTTTAACTACTGGCTGTCAGTCTCTTATGGTCATGAACAAGCCTATTGTCTCAATCTCAAGCAAGGAATAGCAGTTAAAAGATGTTAGAGCATCAAATATACAATAGTAAGGCGTCCCATACATTACATATTTGGATGATCATGAAGCTAGTCGTACAAAATGCGAAGACTAGCAAGAGTTTCAGTCATACATGATCAACCCTAGGATTCGTCAATCATGCTACAGCCCGTAGGCAGACAGTAAGTAAAGTTAAAATCGAGCTAACACGTGCTCGCCGGCTAAATGCCTCAAAAGAATATTTTTACAATAAAGTGGGAGAACAAAAGGAAAACCCACTCGTTGCCTTGGTTACGCCTGGTGGTCACCATCTGGCTGGAAGGTAGGGAGATCCTCTGGAGCTGCTCCGGTATCTGGCCACGCAAAACCAGCTGGGTCAGATCCCAGAAAGAGCAAGTGCCACAAAGGAGGCTTCACTTAAGAACTAAAACCAGCAATTTGCACAAAACATAATTAAATAATAAGGACTGGGAAATATAGAAAATCATGACGATATACGATGAGATAACCATGGGACTATTCAGATAACCGAGTTACAACCCTTAAACCAAACAAGGATCCGGGTTGTAACCGTTCGTCTGAATGGAACTTGTCACGACCCGCACCCGTTTTTCGGATACGAAGCGTGTCCAAGCCCAGCTACATATCGAGCGGACTCCAGCCCGACTCGAATACGTAAACGTTGTCAAGGCTATGGTATACTGCCAACTCATGCAAACAAATCTATATCTCAATCCACAATAAGAATATGAAACATGAATGAACACTATGAGTTGTGGTCTGCAGCCCACTAACATAAATGCCCGATAAGACTCTAAAGGAAATAACAAGAGTCTAAAACTGAATCAAGGAACAGGATAACTCATGATAAGGTATGAGAGCACGAGCGGATAATAAACACGATAACGATACCTGAATCCCGTAAGAACCGCAAATCCTCCGCCAGCCAGAACTACTAGCTAACTCCATGCAACCGCTAAACCTGAGGAGATCATCAGGTCCTCAGAGGACATAGCAAGATACATAATATACATGCCTATCTAACAGTTTTATCATGCGCAAGAAATAAACAAGAAAGAACAAGGACAAAATAAATGACTACGAACACAATCACGAACACGAATACGAACACACGAACACTAGAACAACTACGCATAAATGAACTGCCGGATGAACGATAATCATGAGATCAATGGAAGAAACCAAACCCTCATCCCGAGTGTGGACTCACGGGTTTGAACTAAACAGTAACCCTCGTCCCGAGTGTGGACTCTCTGGTTAGTACTAACCCTCGTCCCGAGTGTGGACTCTCTGGTTAGTACATGGCAAGGCACCCTCGTCCCGAGTGTGGACTCTCTGGTGCAAATACTACATCCTCGTCCTGTGTGTGGACTCTCTGATGTAAACACCCTCGTCCCGAGCGTAGACTCTCTGGTGCAAGTCAAGTCAAGTCAAGTCTACACCCTCGTCCCGAGTGTGGACTCTCTGGTGCAAATAATCGACATCCTAGTCCCGAATGTGGACTCACGGATGTAAACAGATCAAGGAAAACACCCTCGTCCCGAGTGTAGACTCTCTGGTGTCAAGGAAACAATATCAAGGATTTAGCAGTTCAATTACACGTACTCATCCTATGACACGACTCAAACAAGGTACTGACGAGAACAACTCCAAACACGAGGCCAAACATGGACACGGCTATATGCAACAAAAACAACTCCACAGAAAATAACAAAAAAGCACATATCCATAAATAATCCAAAGACTGTAAAATAAAAGGAAATGCATGTAAATAAAACTGTAGAGGAAGGCAAGGTATACTTGCCTGGAGGTTGCACGCAGATCCCACAAAATATAGTCAACTGGTGAGTCAAATAAATCCACATCTCACAAATGTCTCCGAAAGCAGAAACAAACATTGCCAACATTCTCAGAATAGTCAAATTGGCTAGGATTGCCTGTCCTTAAGTCCAATTCTGGACACAGGGGCAAAACGGTAATTTCGGGCAAGAACGATGTCTACCGTTGGACCCGCTTTGCACCGAAAATTGTGCTAGGGTCAATGGTCTCTAAAGTCGTCAAACTATATGTCTACGGATCCGGTTTTCCGATACGAACCCAACCGTATGTCCAGAGTTGGATTCCGGCGGGCCGTGCACAAAATGGCCCGTTGAGTCGGACCGTGGGACCCACAAAACGGTAATTTTATCAACAGTCTCAGAATCGGACCAAACTTGGCATACAGGACCAAAAAAATGATACGGTCCTGTTGGCACAAGTTTTGTCTCGATATGACGAGCATACACGAAGTAATTGAGGAACTTGCACAGAGGCCGATACGGTGAATTTCGACGGATACGCATCAAATTCGTCGCGCACACGCGACCAATTTGAATTCTGCCAAAGCCCACACGATCACGAAGCCGTTACGAACCTTTTGATGCCTTTGGTTCGTTACCACGTCGCCCGGAATGGCGGGACGCACGTCGTGTGGAAGGATTTTTGTGATTTTCGAAAACAGAATTGATAAGTTTTTTCTGATCTTTGAATTGATTTATCTCGACATTTAATTGATGAAATTAAAAACTGTAAATGGAGTTTTTGTGTCCTATATGTTGTGTAGGAACGTGTTTAATTATATTTTTGAAACTGCAAATAATTAACTAGTAATTAACCCTTCAAAACAGGATCACAACTAACAAAAACTGCTATTTGCATATTATTACTTCAGTGGATTTTTCGAGACTTTACAGGTCTTATACTAGCGGTAGGTTGCAATTCGACCAAAAGTTATCAAAGGGAAAGGTAGCTGGTCATGTGGGCTGCGCGTACGAATTTATAGCTTCGAAAACGATTGAGCGAGTAGGAAGAAAAAGGTGTTCGAAGTAGGTACCTCGCTGTGTTCTATTTTCGTCTTGGGCGCGCGCGGCTGAACCCAGGCGGCTCTCCGGCGTGTCACGGCGGCGCGCGCGGTGGCGGAGCGCACGCAGGTGGCCTGGGGTGGCGACGTCGAGGGTTGGCTTGATGGTTTGCAATAGGGTTTGATGTGATTCTCTCGATCTCAATCTCTCCTTATATATATACATATCTGTATATATGAAACCTTGCGCTCGGGTCTTAAGGGATCTCTCGGGTTGGTGAGTTAATGGGTTGAGTCTGAGGGTGTACGTATGTAACCACTGCTGCCTTTTTTTCTTATTCTTTTCCTTTTCTTTTTCTTTTTCTATTTCTTTATTCCTTTTTGTTTCTATTTCTTACTATACGTATATATATGTCTAAATATATATAATTACTTATGTACAAATATACGTATATATATATATATATATATATATATATATATATATAAAAAAAAAAACACACATTTTCTACCTTTACATGTTATATACATATATATATTTATTTATATATAAAAATCATTTGCTCACCATATTTATAGTATTTATAAATACATATGTCCTATACCTACATGCCATATATTAATCTTAGCTACAACATATAATTTATATATGCATACACATACACATATCTAGTATCTATTTATATATACATACACACATATATTTATTCTTTTGATAAAGAATAAATTAATAATAACTAATATAATAAATAGTTTACTCCCATTAACCACAATAATAATATTGATGATAATAAAATCCAAAAAATTAAATATAGCCCAAAAGTCGTTTCTAATGGGTATAACATGCACACTACTTATCTGGCTCCAGAAGATCATACAAATTTTGTAAAATACTATTTAATACTAATCATACCTATAATCTACCTATAACAAATATTCCTAGAAAATAATTGTCAATTCCAAAAATATATACAAAAATACTTGCACTTACCAAACATGTCTACAAGGTCGTACTTGGTCCCACTACATGCCTACTTGGACTTGGATTTGGTTCGGCCCAGTTCGGACTAACTTGGTTCAACCGGGTTCCTGCAAAGTCGATAAATCTAATAATAATTAATAAAACTTATTTATAATGGTCATGCTATAACTTGGCCTGGTTTTTCTAGTTAGGACACTCCTATGGCCCGGCATTCCCCTACCATGGCTAAACACTAGTCAAAGCACGCCACTGCACTATCCGTGTCATGATTCCTAGTCGTTTGGTACTTCAAAACTCAACCTTGGCTAAAATCATCTCCCGTAATAATTAGAAAAATAATTAATTGTAAATTCTAAAATCACCATTTAAATCAAATAAATAAATAAATAATATTTTATAATTTTCGAAAAGGGGAGCTACAAATCTACCCACCTTAAAATTAATTTCGTCCTCGAAATTCAAATTCGTAATTATTCCTTAAAATTCGAAAGGAAGTCTACTATTATCTAAATCTCCTTAAATTTAATTCCTCAAAATATTTTATGACCTTCTCTAGTCATTTTATAACTCTGAATACTGCGGACTACTATCCACCTTTGGTCACACTACTCCTCAAAACACGGCCACTAAAGTCTTATGATCTTCTAACTGGTTGCTAAAAATCCTACCAAAAATAACTAGGACACATGGCATCTATAATCCCTCATATATATAAACAGCCAATACTCAATAGTCATGCAATATATACTATAATTTAAGGATTTCTGATAGATTCTAGACAGCACGATCGTTCGTCACATCGAAATAAAAGGGACGAGAATCAATGGTACGGAAAGCAAGGAGGTATAATCGAGAGCAAGTTTGGAGTTTTCAAGGACGTAGAGAATTTCTAAGAGAATTTTCAAGGCAGAGTGGATTGAGATTTCTAAGGGTTTAGTCATAGTCGCAGGCTCGTACCAGTACAGTTACGTAACCAGTACGATATGCTCTGACCTGCATGGGCCACCAAAAAAACTTGTCACGATCTGCACCCACTTTTCGGATACAAAGCGTGTCCAAGCCCAGCTACGTATCGTGCGGACTCCAGCCCGACTCGAAAACGTAAACGCTGTCAAGGCTATGGTATACTGCCAACTCATGGCAAACAAATCTATATCTCAATCCACAATAAGAATATGAAACATGAATGAACACTGAGTCGTGGTCTGCAGCCCACTAACATAAATGCCCGATAAGACTCTAAAGAAAATAACAAGAGTCTAAAACTGAATCAAGGAACTGGATAACTCATGATAAGGTATGAGAGCACGAACAGATAATAAACACGATAACGATACCTGAATCCCGCAAGAACCGCAAATCCTCTGCCATCCAGAACTACTAGCTAACTCCATGCAACCGCTAAACCTGAGGAGATCATCAGGTCCTCAGAGGACATAGCAAGATACATAATATACATGCCTATCTAACAGTTTTATCATGCACAAGAAATAAACAAGAAAGAACCAGGACAAAACAAATGACTACGAACACAATCACGAACACGAATACGAACACGAATACGAACACACGAACACTAGAACAACTACGCATAAATGAACTGCCGGATGAACGATAATCACGAGATCAATAGAAGAAACCAAACCCTCATCCCGAGTGTGGACTCACGGGTTTGAACTAAACACTAACCCTCGTCCCGAGTGTGGACTCTCTGGTTAGTACTAACCCTCGTCCCGAGTGTGGACTCTCTGGTTAGTTTACGGCAAGGCACCCTCGTCCCGAGTGTGGACTCTCTGGTGCAAATACTACATCCTCGTCCCGTGTGTGGACTCTCTGATGTAAACACCCTCGTCCTGAGCGTGGACTCTCTGGTGCAAGTCAAGTCAAGTCAAGTCTACACCCTCGTCCCGAGTGTGGACTCTCTGGTGCAAATAATCGACATCCTAGTCCCGAGTGTGGACTCACGGATGTAAACAGATCAAGGAAAACACCCTCGTCCCGAGTGTGGACTCTCTGGTGTCAAGGAAACAATATCAAGGATTTAGTAGTTCACTTACACGTACTCGTCCTATGACACGACTCAAATAAGGTACTGACGAGAACAACTCCAAACACGAGGCCAAACATGGACACGGCTATATACAACAAAAACAACTCCACAGAAAATAACACGAAAAGCACATGTCCATAAATAATCTGAAGACTGTAAAATAAAAGGAAATGCATGTAAATAAAACTGTAGAGGAAGGCAAGGTATACTTGCCTGGAGGTTGCACGCAGATCCCACAAAATATAGTCAACTGGTGAGTCAAATAAATCTACATCTCACAACTGTCTCCGAAAGCTGAAACAAACGTTGCCAACATTCTCAGAATAGTCAAATTATCTAGGATTGCCTGTCCTTAAGTCCAATTCTGGATACAGGGGCAAAACGGTAATTTCGGGCAAGAACGATGTCTGCCGTTGGACCAGCTTTGCACCGAAAATTGTGCCAGGGTCAATGGTCTCTAAAGTCGTCAAACTACATGTCTACGGATCCGGTATTCTGATACGAACCCAACCGTATGTCCAGAGTTGGATTCCGGCGGACCGTGCACAAAATCGCCCGTTGAGTCGGACCGTGGGGCCCGCAAAACGGTGATTTTATCAACAGTCTCAGAATCGGACCAAACATGGCATACAGGACCAGAAAAACGATACGGTCCTGTTGGCGCAATTTTTGTCTCGATCTGACGAGCGTGTACGAAGTAATTAAGAAACTTGCACAGAGGCCGATACGGTGAATTTCGACGGATACGCATCAAATTCGTCGCGCACACGCGACCAATTTGAATTCTGCCAATGCCCACGCGACCACGAAGACGTTACGCATCTTTCGATGCCTTCGGTTCGCGACCACGTCGCCCAGAATGGCGGGACGCACGTCGTGTGGAAGGATTTTTGTGATTTTCGAAAACAGAATTGATAAGTTTTTCCTGATCTTTGAATTGATTTATCTCGACATTTAATAGATGAAATTAAAAACTGTAAATGGAGTTTTGGTGTCCTATATGTTGTGTAGGAACGCGTTTAATTATATTTTTGAAACTGCTAATAATTAACTAGTAATTAACCCTTCAAAACAGGATCACAACTAACAAAAACTGCTATTTGCATATTATTACTGCAGTGGATTTTTCGAGACTTTAGAGGTCTTATACTAGCGGTAGGTTGCGATTCGACCAAAAGTTATCAAAGGGAAAGGTAGCTGGTCATGTGGGCTGCACGTACGAATTTATAGCTTCGAAAACGATTGAGCGAGTAGGAAGAAAAAGGTGTTCGAAGTAGGTACCTCGCTGTGTTCTGTTTTCGTCTTGGGCGCGCGCGGCTGAACCCAGGCGGCTCTCCAGCGTGTCGCGGTGGCGGAGGGCACGCAGGTGGCCTGGGGTGGCAACGTCGAGGGTTGGCTTGATGGTTTGCATTAGGGTTTGATGTGATTCTCTCGATCTCAATCTCTCCTTATATATATACATATCTGTATATATGAAACCTTGCGCTCGGGTCTTAAGGGTTCTCTCGGGTTGGTGAGTTAATGGGCTGAGTCTGAGGGTGTACGTATGTAACCACTGCCGCCTTTGTTTCTTATTCTTTTCCTTTTCTTTTTCTTTTTCTATTTCTTTATTCCTTTTTGTTTCTATTTCTTACTATACGTATATATATGTCTAAATATATATAATTACTTATGTACAAATATACGTATATATATATATATATATACATATACATACACATATTTTCTACCTTTACATGTTATATACATATATATATTTATTTATATATAAAAATCATTTGCTCACCATATTTATAGTATTTATAAATACATATGTCCTATACCTACATGCCATATTTTAATCTTAGCTACAACATATAATTTATATATGCATACACATACACATATCTAGTATCTATTTATATATACATACACACATATATTTATTCTTTTGATAAAGAATAAATTAATAATAACTAATATAATAAATAGTTTACTCCCATTAACCACAATAATAATATTGATGATAATAAAATCCTAATAATTAAATATAGCCCAAAAGTCGTTTCTAATGGGTATAACATGCACACTACTTATCTGGCTCCAGAAGATCATACAAATTTTGTAAAACACTATTTAATACTAATAATACCTATAATCGACCTATAACAAATATTCCTAGAAAATAATTGTCAATTCCAAAAATATATACAAAAATACTTGCACTTACCAAACATGTCTACAAGGTCGTACTTGGTCCCACTACATGCCGACCTGGGCTTGGATTTGGTTCGGCCCAGTTCGGACTAACTTGGTTCAACCGGGTTCCTGCAAAGTCAATAAATCTAATAATAATTAATAAAACTTATTTATAATGGTCATGCTATAACTTGGCCTGGTTTTCCTAGTTAGGACACTCCTATGGCTCGGCATTCCCCTACCATGGCTAAACACTAGTCAAAGCACGCCACTGCACTATCCGTGCCATGATTCCTAGTCGTTTGGTACTTCAAAACTCAACCTTGGCTAAAATCATCTACCGTAATAATTAGAAAAATAATTAATTCTAAAATCTAAAATCACCATTTAAATCAAATAAATAAATAAATAATATTTCACAATTTTCGGGAAGGGAAGCTACAGAACTGGGTTTTCACCATTTATCAATAAAGTAAAGCACAAGCAATCAGGTCATGTAACAATCTTGTACAGGATCAAGACAAGACTAGACTGAGTTAGACTCCATCCAATCAATAACGGCCAAGCAATAAGTATGGCTTGATACTTTAACTAACTAGGGTTATCACAGGCCTAGTTACTAGCAAGATGCAATGAGATATTCCAACAGCCACAAGACCTGCAGACCATCCAGTTTATCCAGGTCGAATATCCGTTCATGAAGGGTGCAACACATGACAGTATGCTGGAAATATGCCCTACTCGTCGACAGGCTACAAGTCCCCTTGCGCTCCCAGATAACGGGATTGCCTGTAGCTGGAATATCTCTTCATGACTACTGGGTTATTCTAGTTATTAGCCTTAGTCAATTTCAGTAGGTACCCCTGACCGTGGTACTCAGGGGTCCCTGCCCTAGACATGATGCGAGACAATATTAGTTCATTTGTACAAACACAATAGTCCACGGTGTCCAGGCCATTCATTCTTGTCATGTCATGCTAGCCGTCGCAACAGCATTCAATAGTTCCCATCAGGCTTGCTTGTCATGTCTTGTCATGTTATGTCATGTTTACTTGTCATACCGTGCCATGTACAATTATCAGTCCAGTCATGTCAATTAATTCGTGATTATCAAGTTTATGACAAAAAGGCGTAAGAATATAAAAGGGCAATGGGGTACGCCATAGGGACTCAAAGTCTCTACGCGAGCAAGAGTACGCTAGGCCAAATAGACCCTGACCGTAAAACAGCTCTACGCGGGCAAGACCTAAGGATAGGCAGCTCTACGTGAGCAAGAGTACATGCAAGCAGGATTCTACGTGGGCAAGCACTCTACGCGAGCGGAGCTCTACGCGGGTAGGCACTCCACCCAAGCGGAGTAGCCCCTGCGTAGAGTTCGAATGAACTCAGCGTAGAAGCGATTACGCTGGCACGCAAATTCGTGTGCATAAAGGGTAAATATACGCGGGCACGTAAAACGTGTGCGTAAAGGGTAAATAATACGCGGGCACGTAAAATATGTGCGTAAAGTGTAAATAATACGCGGGCACGTAAAACATGTGTGTAAAACTAAAAGTTACGCTAGCACGTAAGAGCGTGTGCGTAAAACTTCATCTTCTCCCCAAGGCCGGTACAAGCAGGTGTAAAAGCACAAGAAAGCCTCATCTAGGTCAAGTCTCGGTGAAATCCAACCATTCCAAAACCAAATTTGCGTAACATCAGAATGTCTATCACATGGAACTTCCAGTTTTTTAAAACAAGCCAGTTTAGTAGATCAAAACCATGAAAATAAAAGAATGCTAAAACCTAGATCTACAAAAATCTATGCATCAAAATGAGAAAAGCCAAGTTCTAAAGTAGTAGCTAAATGATCCATAAAAGCATGGTGTTCGCTTGTGATAGCAAGTTGCACTTGCCTACGGTGGTGTGGGTGGAGAAGGAGATGAGGAAGAAGAAGAGAAGAGGAGTAAATGAGTAATGAATAAAGAGAGAAAAGGTGGTTAGGTTAATAAATGAGGAATGGTGGTAGGTAGGGGTTTGCATATCAACCCAAACCAAGCCCAACCAAGCCGAACCCAACCGAATCCAATGCATGCCATAACCATGAAGTGCTAACTAATCCATGCCAATGCAAAAACCCAAGGCTAGCCAATCAGGTCAAGTCAAAATACAGGTCCAAGATACGTACACGCATGCCAAAATACGTAATACGAACTACGGATGTTACAACTCTACCCACCTTAAAAGAATTCCGTCCTCAAAATTTAATTAAGAGGCTAGAGAGGCAAGGGCGAGCTATACTAATCACAAGTAAGTTATAACTAGGCAATCAATCAAGCAATCATTCATACAAGCAAGGAAGCTGAGGGTATAAGGCATAAGAAGGATATTATACCTTACGAGTCAAACAGGTCGGGATATCGTGATCGGATATCATCCTCACGTTCCCATGTTGACTCACCTAGAGAGTGATGACCCCAAGCAACACGGACTAAACTAATAGTCTTGTTCTTGAGTATCTTCTCTCTGCGGTCCAATATGGATACGGGTCTCTCCTCATACGAAAGGTTGGTACCAACAACCAATTCCGAATGATCAAGGACATGGCTCGGATCCGAGATATACCGTCGCAATTGGGATATATGGAAGACATCATGTACCTCACGCAATGACGGCGGGAGAGCGAGTCGATAGGACACGTCTCCTACTCGTTCGAGGATATCGAACGGCCCTATATACCTAGGACTAAGCTTTCTCCGTACGCCAAAATAAATGATGCTACGGTTAGGCGAGATCCTAAGGAATACATGGTCGCCGATATAAAATTCAAGGAGGCGCCGATGAGAATCGGCCTAATGGCGCTGGCGATCTTGGGCAACTCGAAGATGATCTCTGACTCTTCTGACCACCTCAACCGTCTGAGTAATCATTTTCGGACCGAGCATCTGCCTTTCTCCAATATCATCCCATGCTAGTGGGATCTGCACTTCCTGCCATACAGTGCCTCGAACGGTGCCATCTGGATACTGGCTTAGAAACTGTTGTTGTACGAGAACTCCACCAGGTGCAGGTGATCTTCCTACGAACCACTGAAGTCGAGTGTACATGACCTCAACATATCTTCAAGAGTCTGGATCGTGCGCTCTGACTGACCATCTGTCTGCGGATGATAAACTGAGCTGAACTGGAGGTGAGTTCCCAAACTCTCTTGCAGACTGTGCCAAAAGTACGACGTAAATCTTGAATCTCTGTCTGAGGTGATACTGACTAGAATACCATGAAATCTGACAATCTGTCTGAGGTACATCTCTGCTAGCTGAGCCGTCGACTGACCAACTCTGAACGGGAGAATGTGAGCCACCTTCGTGAGCCTGTCTATAATAACCCAAATAGCATCTCTCCCGACCGGGGACCTAGGTAATCTAGTCACGAAATCCATGGTGATATGCTCTCACTTCCATTCTGGAATCGGCAACGGCTGAAGAAGTCCATCCGGTCTCTGATGCTCAGCTTTAACTTGTTGGCAAACCAAATACCGAGAGACAAACCGGGCTATCTCTCTCTCTCTTCATGCCATTTCATCAAAAGTGCTGACGGATATCACGATACATCTTCGTGATACCGGGATGAATCGAATACTGAGAACTGTGAGCTTCTGTCCTGACCTCCTGTCTGATATATCCACTGGGTACACAAAGACGCCTCCCATGCCAAAGTATACCATCCTTATGGATACATAACTCTGGTCTTCGTTCTGCTTCACACTCTGCTCTGAGCCGCTGAAGCTTAGAATCTGTTAACTGAGCTAACTTGATCCTCTCAACTATACTGGACTAAACTTGCATGCTGGCCATCAATACCACACTGGTAGGAAGGACAACTTATATGCCCATCTTCTGAAGATCTGCTAATAACTCTGGCTGCGTGGTGAAGAAATAAACTCCAGCTCTCCTGCTCAATGCATCTGCAACAACGTTGGCCTTCCCTGGGTGATATTGCAGGTTGATATCATAATCCACAAGTAGCTCTAGCCACCTTCTCTGACGCATGTTAAGATTCTTCTGGGTAAACACATACTTCAAGCTCTTATGGTCGGTGAAAATCTGTACCCTATCTCCATACAAGTAGTGTCTCCAAAGTTTAAGTGCAAACACGACTGCTGCCAACTCCAAGTCATGGGTCGGGTAATTTCTCTCATGATCACGAAGTTGACGTGACGCATAAGCTATTACCTTTTCATGCTGCATCAAAACACATCCTAAACCTCTGCCTGAAGCATCACAATATACTGAAAATCCTCCGATCCCATCTGGAAGCGTGAGAATGGGTGCCGTCATCAAACCTCGCTTCAACTTCTCAAAAGATTCCTGACACTCTGCCGTCCAAACAAACTGCACATCCTTGCGGGTCAACTGGGTTATAGGTGCTGAAATTCGAGTAAAATCTGAAATAGATCGCTGGTAGTAGCCAGCCAAGCCAAGAAAACTGCGAACTTTCGCTACTGTGCTGGGTACTGGCCATGTCTCAATGGCTATTATCTTCTGGGGATCCACTTCTACTCCTCCTCTGGTAATAATATGACCCAAGTACGAAATGCAATCGAGCCAGAACTCGTATTTACTGAACTTGGCATATAACTGGTACTCTCTGAGAATCTGAAGAACTACACGGAGATGCTGCTCATGCTCCGCTTCACTCTTGCTGTAGACCATGATGTCATCTATAAACACAATCACGAACTGATCCAAGTATGGCATGAAAATGTGATTCATGAGATCCATGAATACAGCTGGCGTATTGGTTGTTCCAAATGGTATAACAAGGAACTCCCAATGCCCATATCTAGATCTAAAAGCTGTCTTCGGGATGTCCTGCTCTCCGACTCTGATCTGATAGTATTCTGACCGCAAGTCAATCTTCGAGAATACTGCTACCCCCTTGAGTTGATCAAACAAGTCATCTATCCTCGGGAGAGGGTATCTATTCTTGATTGTCACTGAGTTCAAGGTACGATAATCTACACATAATCTGGACGTACCATCCTTCTTTTTTACAAGAAGCATCGGGGCTCCCCAAGGCGATCCACTTGTACGAATGAATCCATTGGTTCTGAGTTCTTCAATCATCTTGTACAATATCTCTAACTCTGACGGTATCATCCTGTACGCTCTCTCCGACACTGGGGCTGTCCCTGGGATCAAGTCGATAGTAAACTCGATCTCTCACTCTGGCGGCATTCTGGGAAGCTCTTCTGGGAAAACATCTGGAACTCCTCGACTATCCGGGGTAACTGTACTGCTGCTACTGCCATCCACAATACTGGAGGAGAAGGTTCAACTTCGCCTCGGGAAAAGGAAAACTCTGGCTCGCCTGGAATGCTAAAAACAACCCTGCCAACATGGCAGTCTATCCTAGCATACTGGTTCCTTAACCAATCCATTCCTAAGACCACATCATAATTGGCCATCGAGAACTCTATCAATCTAGCGGGAAACTCTCTACCGCTAACTACGATTCGACATGAGGAAAATACTCTACCAACTCCCACAAGACCGTTACCAGTAAGTATATTGAGCCTTACTGATAATGACTCGGGCTCCAGTCCTATCCGTGTCGCGAATCGTGCAGACATGAATGAATGCGATGCACCATAATCAAATAATACCGATGCTGGAGAGGAGTTGACGAGAATAGTACCTGCTACTACCTCACCTGGTGCCAATCCTTCCTCTACGGTCATCGCCATCGCCTGACCATGTCCTCTGGGTGCGGGTCCCCTCTGCTGAAAACCTCTCTGTCTGTTCTGAATCAGGGCTTGGGCTTGCGCATACTGCTGGGAGTTTTGCTGTTGGAATGCTTGGAACTGAGGCGGCAAGGGCCTCGGAAACTGTTGCTGCTGCTGGACTGGTGCTGGTCCTCTCACCGAAGGACTAGAAAAGGTCGAAGAAGAGGAACTTCCCCTATTCGGGCAGTTTCCAACCCTGTGGTCCGGTGCTCCACAAGCCAAGCACAATCCCTGTGCTCTACGACATTATGCCACCATATGTCCTGGCTTTCCGCAATGTGAACATCCCACTGCGGAAGAGTGCTTCTGCTGCTGAGGGTTTGTCGGGGTCAAATGCTGAACCGACGTCACTGAGGCTGCCCACCTCGGAGTTCCAATCGTCAAAGCCCTGGCTGCCGGGGCTGGTGCCGAAGACTGATTCATATGGCCATGAGATCGCTTCCGACCTCCTGTCCTGTCCACGATCCTCTGGGAGGTATACTCGTGCCTCCTGGCTGCTCTCAATACCGCATCAAAACTCTGATGCTCAAACTGCTCCACTGCCAATAAACTCTAGATGGAGCCCCTGCTGGAACCGCTGGGCTCTGTCGAACTCGGTTGCTACCAAGGTGGGAGCAAATCGACTAAGTCTCGAAAACTCGGCCGCATATCCGTCGACCGTTCTGTCCATCTGCTTCAAATTGGTGAACCTCGTTTGTAGATCGTACCGAGCTACAGCATCGAAGTACTTGGTCTGGAATCTCTCCTGAAATACTGTCCACGCTGTAGAAGCATGAAAAAGAAGGGATCTTGCTTTTAATCCCACATCGGAAAGGAGAAGAAGGGAGGTCTCATTCCACTCTATATATAGAGCCCTCTTGCCTCCTTTGAAAAGGGCACCAAAAATAAATAAAGAAGAGGGAGCCCATTATCCAGGGAGCCCGTTCGAGCCACAAAAGTTGCAGTATTCCCCAGGGTTGGCTGTAAGTTCTTCACTCGCTGTCATAGCGAGGATAATTTGGACTCTGAGTACTATGCACCCTACGGGCTGGTACGAAGAAGTCCAAGACGGCACGGGCCATGCGCCTCAAACGTGCTATGCCAGCAGTAAACCAGAAGCATGCGCTCACAATCATGCGCGCTGCTGATGGTAAGCTGTACAAGGTCGACTCGGGTGCTACGGTGCCAGAAACGAGCCGACCTTCAAAGTCCTTGTCTCACTTGGGCGCATCTATTGCGTTCACAACCAAGTCGAGCAAGGCAAACCCAGTGGTCTTGAACTCCTGCGCCTCCTCTGGTTATGTGTCTGAGGTCCGTTCAAGTCACTTCAAATGCTGTGGTTCTCCCACTACTGATCGGGATGCCTGTTTGGTATTAGATCAGGGGGCGCAGCACTCACTTGACCACCCCGGCACTTGGCTTTGCCATGCGCCTGAAGGGGGTGCGAAGGTGGCACTCTCACTTGACTATCCCGGCGCTTGGCCTTGCTATGCGCCTGAAGGGGGTACGAAGGTGGCACTCTCCTCCAACGATCTGCGCAACGTGATCACTCACAAGCGCCGATCAGAAGAGCCGACCAACAAGCATAATGTGCCCCTCACAGGGCACACTTGTGCTACGGTCGTCATCAACTGCTGCTACCGCAAGACAATAGCTCCACCACCAAGGTAGTCTATGTTCCAACAGTTACAACATGCTGTACATGTCTCCCAGCGCATTACTCTGCCCCGTCAGAGTGAATCACTTCTTCGTCAACGTACAGGCGCATCTACCAGCCTGGGGCTCTTATCTTCTGAAGGAGTTCACCGTCAAAGCTTCTTTGAACAAGGAGAACCATCATCCACAGTACAATGTCTTGCCAAAGAGGAGGATCAGTCGAATCCATCTTCGTCGAGAAGTCAAGGGAGAGACAACAAGACTCTCTCAAACTGTTGCTATTCATAGGCCAGGGCAAATCAAACCCATGCGCCAAGTGGCAACCTTCCCGAAGTCAGTGCAATGAACTTGTATTTTTGATGAATGAACTCGCCTCTTCGAATTCAGCTAAGTCAGGGAGCCACTAATGCTTTGAAGAACTCAACAGATGGACCAATAAAGATGCACCATGCACAGATGCGCCCTTCAACATCAAGCGCATCAGCACAGACGTGCCCTTCAGTACCAAGCGCATCACAGAGGATGCGCCCCCATGCGTCCCCATACCCAGTGGAACGCCAATCGATGCGTCCCCTCAGCTGTCCATCGAATGTCAGAAACATTAAATGCTGAACTGACAGAGTTGGCAGCACACCTCCCAAAGTCTGGACAGTTGACAGCTTTTTCAGAAAACGAAGCGTCGGCAACGTCAGCATCATCATGACTTTACTCCGACGGCTACTGCCACGTGGCCACTCAACCACCCGCATGCGCCTCTGCAGCCATGCGTCCAAATCTGCATGTGCCTCAAAAGCCATGCGCCTCAGACTCTTCACTAATCCCTAAAGACAGAAGAAAAGTCTCCATTTGAAGCTCTGCATGCGCCTCAAAAGCCATGCACCTCAGACTTTCCACTGATCCTAAAAGACAGGAGTAAAGTCACTACTGAAGCTCTGCATGCGCCTCAAAAGCCATGTGCCCAGAATGGTTCGTGACTCCTAAAGGTTACGAGCCAAAGTCTCCTCATGCGCCAGTCCTAGGCGCATCTTACCAGATCATCCCCCCCATCAAATTCGAGATCTCCGAGCCTTGAGTCGACGACACGTGTCCTTTGACTCAACTCACCCAAGATTTTAGCAACAGAAAGATCTTCTCCTCTGCTACGTGCCGGCTCACAACAGCAGTATAAAGAATTCAATCCCTCGATCAGGGCACATCATCCATGCGCCTCCATCAGCAATCACCACGTGGCGTCCCCACGTACCAGCACATCCTACATGCGTGCATGAGCAGCCAGCCTACAAAACTATAAATAGAGGGATCATTTCCTTCTCACGGACAACACAGAGAACACCCAACGAAGGAACATATCACCGGAGAGGCAGATACAGACAATCAACGTCTTCCTCCTCTCAGCAAGCTCCAGCACCCAGAGCAATCCAAACCTTCAGAGAACCGATAACCGTCGTCAGCTCGCATTACCACTCGCTCCATCGGCACAAGGGACCCAGATAAACAAAAGTGTACTCCTAGGACTACATCTAAGTCCTATATTGTAACACTGTTCTGTTTGTATTGAAATTTGTAATCAAACAATTTTAATGGCAAACAAGCTGGCGACTCTGCTGGGGACCTCTTTCTCCTCCACCGAGAAAGTCGTGTCGCAAGCCAACGACGTGAAGGTGGGCTCCTCCCACAAGACGCTGGTCGTGCGTCTCAATCAACAGGCGTACGAGGAGTTCATTTCTGAAGGAAGTGCGAGTCCTTCGAAGCGGCTGCCGAAGCCGAAGAAGACCCGCCAAGTCTGGGTGCGCAAGGTCGACGCCTCGGGCACCACCACTGAAGGGGATGCGCTAATCCAGCCTTCCCTTCCAGCTGACGTCCTCAGCAACCAAGGTGCGCCCGCTGATGCAGCACATCTCTCGGGGAAGCGTACGGCTGACCACATTCCCCAGCCATCTCCTTCTCAGGCGAGGAAGATGCGTCGACGGAGCAGGGGCACAGCCAATGCCCCGTGCATCACCTCTGATGCGCCACAAAAAGTCTCTGTCTTTGACAGACTCACTCGCTGTAATGGCGAGAAGAATTTGGATGTTGAGTACTTTGCGCCCCAGCGGGCTAGTACGAAGAAATCCAAGGCGGCACGGGCCATGCGCCACAAACATGCTATGCCAGCATCAAGTCAAAAGCATGCGCTCACAATCATGCGTGCTGCTGATGGCAAGCTGTACAAGGTCGACTCAGGTGCTTCTGCACCAAAAACGAGCCGACCTTCAAAGCCCTCATCTCACTTGGGCACATCTACTGCGTGCACAACCAAGTCGAGTGAGGCAAACTCAGTGGTCTTGAACTCCCGCGCCTCCTCTGGTTGTGCGTCTGAGGTCCGTTCAAGTCACTTCAAATGTTGTCGTTCCCCCACTACTGATCGGGATGCCTGTTTGGTATTAGATCAGGGGGCGCAGCACTCACCTGACCACCCCGGCGTTTGGCCTTGCCATGTGCCTGAAGGGGGTATGAAGGTAGCACTCTCCTCCAACGACCTGCGTAACGTGATCACTCACAAGCGCCGGTCAGGAGAGTCGACCAACAAGCACGATGTGCCTTTCACGGGGCATACTTGTACGGTGGTCACCATCAACTGCTGTTGCAAGGCGGCAGTACCGCCAAGGCAGTCAGTCTTCCAGTGGCTGCAATCATCGACACCCCTCCGACATCGCCTTGGGATGAAGGTGTCAACAGAAGAGGAGCCAAGGGTTGCTTCATGCAACGTGATCTCCAACTTCTCGTCAGTCCGAAAGACGACTGGCAATTCCTCGTCCTCATCCAAAAGCCAGCCGAGGAAAACCAAGGCAGCTGTCTCGTCCTCCGGAGTGTTCGAAGGTACTCGGTCGAGGAAGAAGTTCTTGGAGGAAGCTGGGGGTAGTCAGACCCTTGTTGAGCCTCCTTCCGAAGACGAAGATGTCCAAAGCACAGCTGCGGCGGATCTTCATCCTCGAGGCGAAGTCAGCCTCCCAAAAGCCCCTCAAAATGAGGATGTCCCCCAGAACACAGCTGGGGGTAGTTCCGGAGATGAAGATGCCCTTCAAGACGGAGCTGAGGGTAATCAGACCCTTACAGATGCGCCCGTCGAGAATAACCTCCAGAACGTGGCTGGGGGTGGCCAAGACGAAACTCCAGGAGAGGCGACTCCCCTACATGAGAGTGAGGCCGAGAGCGAAGCCTCAACCAATCCATCCACTCCCGACCGTGTCATGACAGTATACATGGCTGGGGGTGATTCCGAGTCTGATGCACCATCGCAGGACATCGTCCAGCGCATAGACACATTAGAGGGAGGACTCAAAACCCTCTCTACTTCTATGCAAATACTGACTCAGGCGGTATTTGAAATACGGTCGGCCTTGACCCGAACACCTTTGACCGGTCCCGACCCAGGGGCCAATGGGGAGTCGAGTGTACCCCTTCAACGGGTATCCTCAGACACAGATCGCCGAGAAGTACCCCGGACGTCTGAGCCCTCAAACGCTCAACTCCAGGTGGTACCACCTTCCCCGACTCCCAGCTCCACGGAGGATGTGGTCGAAATGATCAAGGACTTGTAGGAGCGCTTTGAGTCCAAGAACAGGCAAGAGGAGCGCCAGAAGATGGGCATCCCCCAACCCTATCCCCTCGAGTGGAACAAGGTGGTTTATCCTCCAAAGTATAAACCATAAACACTGACGCCATACGACGGGAAGGACTCTCCGCGCCGCTACCTGACGTACTTCCAGTCCCAAACGGGACATCTCCCGAAGGAGGACGCGCTCCTCACTAGCATATTTGTCGGAGCATTGAAGGGAGTGGCGTATGACTGGTACTGCAGCCTCCCCGACAATTCTATATCATCCTTCGACGACTTGACGCGCCTCTTCCTCGACCGCTTCTACGACGGTGGGAAGGACATGACGATGGCGTCCCTCATAGAGATACGCCAGAAGGAGAAGGAAACGGTTCGGGTGTTCATCGAACGCTTCCGACAGGCCTGCTTCAGACTACCTCCAGGTATGCCGGAACATGCGCTCCTCTCCTCTTGCAGCATGAACATGCTGCCTGCAGTCAAGCTCTGGCTCAACTCTACTCCTCCTTCCGACTGAAGCTCCCTGATCATCGAAGCAGAAGCCGCAGAAAAGAAGGCGGCCAATGTACGTCTTCTGGGGGTCAGCTTCCCTGTCTTTGATGACAAGGAGAAAAGGTCTACAGCCAACAACCCCGGACGAGAGACAAAGGGGAAGCAGGCATTGACTGTTAATGCCCCAAAAGGTGCATCTGTGCCTACTCAGAAGCCTCCACTTGCACCAAGGCCCAAGGAGGTTTATTCGTTCAACGACGAAGACACCCTGCAACTTTTTGAAATACTGAAGCAGGGTGACAAGATCAAGCTACCAGGAAAAGCACCAACTCCTGAAGCTCCCCTGAAGATACGCCTCAAGGGAAAGCCGCCTCAAACATCGGCTCCTCTGGTGGCAAAATTACAGGAGAAGGCACCAATCACTGGAGGCGCAGTTGAGGCACCTCTGAAGGTGCGTCTTAAGGGCAAGCCGTCGCAGTCACCCAAGATGCCAGGGAGGGCTCACATAACCCTTTCGGACCCCAAAATCAAAGCTGTGGTGGACTCTCCTGATCCAACCCCAGTGCTTACAGATGAGGAGCTTGGCGAATATATCTCTGCTGATGTATATGCACCCTCCTTAGACAATGTAATCCCACGGGATAAAATCTCGTATTTCATCAATAATAGAGTGTCTTTTAATAATTCTTGTCTTCCACATTGGAATGCCATGTATACATTAGATGACGCTCTACGGTCGTTGCAAACACAAATAACGACCGTCCATCATGTAAATCGAGTAGTCCCGTCTCAAGGAGTCTGTTACATAGTCCCTCCACGAAGTCGAGACGAAGGATCCATCATCTTTGGCAAAGTCGAGCGTCATCAAGACCTCCCGCCACTCGAGCCAGAACCTGATACCGGCAGAATACAAGTCTATCGGTACACGGATACGGCAAAGCACATCATCCAAAAGATGGGCTACGACCTGAAAAGCAACAAAGGCCTAAACTACGGCAAGGGTCGACGTCTCCCTCTCCGGCTTCCAACACCTAAAGGAAAGCCGCAGGACTATTACAATCGGACTCGACGGAGGGTAGGCTATGTCACGCCGCCATAAACTCCAGAGAGTTCAGACGCAGAAGACGTAGAACATTCCTACTCGTTCGAAGCATCGACTTGGGATTCCGATACCAGTATCGGATCAGTCTTCAGGAAAGTGCTGTCAGCTAACATGACATCAGCACAACCTCAAAAAGATGAAGGCGAAGACCAAGCGCCGGAACCCTTCGAAGAAGAACCCTGGGCTCAACGCCTAGGAGAACAATGGGAGTCTCGTTTCGAGTTACGTGAACCTCCTACCGAAGACGAAGTCGAGCAGATCGACCTTGGGGACGGGTCTTCTTCCAAACCCATCTTCATCAGCAAAAGCCTAGAAGGAGAAGACCGAGAGTCTTTAATCCAACTGGCTAAGGAGTATATCGACGTCTTTGCCTGGAGCTACGAAGACATGCCGGGACTCGATCCACAGATCGCAATGCATAGGTTGAACATCTTACCCGATGCCAAACCTATTAAACAACAACAGCGACGCTTCCGGCCGGATATCATGAATGCCATCGATCAAGAGGTGGACAAGCTCTTGACCAGCGGCTTCATCCGTGAGGAACAACACCCAGATTGGGTAGCCAACGTCGTACCTGTCACCAAAAAGAATGGGAAGATACGAGTCTGTATCGACTTCAGGGATCTCAACTCTGCTTGCCCGAAGGATGAATTCTCGCTTCCAATCACTGACGTGATGATCGACAACACGTGTGGCTTTGAACGCATGTCTTTCATGGATGGGTATTCAGTCTACAATCAAATCAAGATGTTCCCCGATGATGCAAAACACACGTCATTCAGGACTCCAAAGGGTGTTTTCTGCTACACAGTGATGCCTTTCGGCTTGAAGAACGTCGATGCGACATACCAACGTGCTATGAGCACCATCTTCCGTCAACATCTTCGCAAGACAGTCGAATGCTATGTTGACGACATCGCAGTCAAGAGCCGCCTCAAAGGAGATCACCTACAGGATCTGAAGACAGTCTTCGATCTCATGCGGGCACATCAACTCAAGATGAATCCCGCTAAATCCTTCTTGGGGGTTTTTAGCGAAAAATTCTTGGGCTTTGTCATCACGGCGAAAGGCATTCATGTTGATCTCGAGAAGACCAAAGCCATCCTCAACATGGACCCTCCGAAGAATCTTCGAGAACTTCGGGGCTTACAGGGACGTCTGGCATACATCCGGAGGTTCATAGCAAACCTTTCCGGTAAATGTCAACCCTTTACTCAGCTCATGAAGAAGGGAGTCTCTTACGTCTGGACAGAGGAGTGCCAAAAGGCTTTCGACGACATCAAGGCATACTTGACAAGCCCGCCAGTCCTGGTAGCACCTGTCGCCGGCAAACCATTTTTCCTCTACGTCCGTGCCATGGATCATTCCCTTGGCGCTCTACTGGCTCAAAACAGCGATACGGGCTACGAGCAAGCGATCTACTACCTCAGTCGAACGCTCATCGGGGCCGAACACCGGTACAACCCCGTTAAAAAGGAGTGCTTGGCCTTAGTGTTTGCCATCCAGAAGACTCGCCATTATGTCTCGGGCCAGACAATTCATGTCATCTCCCGAGTCAATCCACTCAGAGTCCTCATGACGAAGCCAGGGTCATTAAACTCCCGGCTGGCTACATGGGCGATCCTGCTAACACCATACAATATGGTGTTTGTGCCACAAAAAGTCGTTAAGGGTCAGGCCCTGGCCGACTTTTTAGCTGCACACCCCATCCCGGAGTCCTCAAGACTCTATGAAGACATCCCGGATGAGGTTCAAGAATCAAACGTCACCGAAGGAAGCTCCGTTTGGCGGATGTTTTTCGATGGCGCTTCAAGAACAGGCTCCAAAGGCCAGATCGTCGTAGGAGTGCGGGTAGTCTTAGTCTCCCCCGATTAGCTGGTCATCCAACGTGCTTACTCTCTTTCGAAGCCGTGCTCCAATAATGTTGCCGAGTACAACGCGCTCATTATGGGACTCCAGCTGGCACAACAGCTGGGGGTGGATCATCTGGAAGCCTACGACGACTCGAAACTCGTCGTAAACCAGATCCGAGGGCAATACGAGGTTCGCCATGAAGATCTGATCCCTTACTATGAAGTTGCATTGAACATCATTTCAACCTTTACCAGGTTCTTCATCGAACACGTACCTCATCTACAAAACCTAGATGCTGATGCTCTGGCTGGCCTCGCGGCCTCATTAGCAGCACCCCTTGGGACTCAACACTACGTCACGGTAGTTGGCCGAGACTTGGTTTGTCCTAGAAACAACCTATGCTTACGAGTGGCCCACGCCATGCCGACAAGTACTGGTGTTAATGTCCGAGACTGGAGGTTCCCGTTCATCGACTTTACCGTCTACGAAATTCTCCCAGAGGACCCGAAGGAAGCCGTCTCAGTCAGGAGACGTTCTCTTCGATTCTATTATGATACAGCCACTAAAATGCTGTACCGACGCTCCTACGATGGGCTTCTCCTTCGATGCCTGTCCAACGAAGAGGCGACCGAAGCTCTTCGAGAAGCTCATGACGGAACTTGTGGAGCTCATCAACCTGGTCCTAAGTTGTAGGATCGACTGCGACGCATGGGCTACTATTGGCCAACCATGGCCTCTGATGCTGTCGACTATGCTAAGAAGTACCATGCGTGCCAACTTCATGCAGACTTTATTCATACGCCGTCAGAACCACTACATCCTACAGTTGCCTTCTGGCCCTTCGAAGCCTGGGGCATGGACATTGTAGGACCGGTCACCCCTCCTTCATCAAGGGGGCACCGCTTCATCTTGGCCATTACCGATAACTTTTCCAAGTGGGCAGAAACAGTCCCATTGGCGGAAGTAAAGAGCTCCAGGGTGGTCAGCTTTATCAAACACCATGTCATTTACCGTTTTGGAGTACCCAGGTGGATCATCCATAATAATGGTCCTTAGTTTATCAGCCATATTTTCAGCAGATTCTGTGACAAGAGTCGCATTCAGAACGTGGCCTCAACCGCCTACAATCCGGCAGCAAACGGATTGGCCGAGGCGTTCAACAAAACTATCGTTAGGCTGCTCAAAAAGGTCATGTCATCCAACAAACGTGACTGGGACGAAAAAACTTGGCGAATGTCTTTGGGCCTACCGCACAACGGTACAAACCCCAACAGGCAACACACCATTCTTTCTGGTCTACGGAGTGAAGCGGTACTGCCTCTCGAGATCCAGATACCCTCACTCCGCGTAGCAATCACAAACAAACTCACAGAAGAGGACAATCAACGTCGTCGTCTGCGGGAGCTGGAGGCACTTGACGAAAAGCGTCTCCTAGCTCAACAACGTATCGAACTCTACCAAGCCCGTATATCACAGGCTTTCAACAAGAAGGTCAAACAGAGAACTTTTCAAGTTGGTGACCTGGTTCTGGCAGTCAGGAGGCCGATGGTGTTAACTCACAAGACACCAGGAAAGTTCGAGCCCAAGTGGGAAGGACCTTTCATCATTGAGACGGTATACTCAAACGGTACTTACCGCCTCGCCAAACCCAATGGGGACTTGTTCATGATGCCCATCAACGGCAAGTTCCTGAAGAAGTACTACTCTTGACATCTTTCAGATATGTGCTTCCACAAGGGGATCTATGGACCCAATCATCAGGATTCACAGACAATTCCCTTCCAACAAAACCATACGCTTCCGGAACCCAGCTGTTCCGTAGCATCCTCCAGTAGAAAGACAACCACGTCCACATCACCTCTGAGTTGTCCCTCTACACCCTACAAAGCGAAATCTTACACTTCGTAAGCCTACGCTATCCTTCATGTTTACCACGTCCATATTACCTCTGAGTAAATATCTCGTACAAACAACCCCTGCGTTGTCGTACATTGATCGCAGAACTTCCACGTCCACATCACCTCTGAGTTGTTCAGCGTATCCCCCAGGATTATTCCTACCACGTCCATAATACCTCTGAGTAGGAAGATTCTATCATTTGAACCCCAATGATTGCCACGTCCATATTACCTCTGAGCAAACATGTTGGTTCCTTCAAAGTTATTATCTGTACCTAAAAGCCAAGGTGCGTAAAAGATAATAGGTCCATACAAATCATCAAGTTCATGATAACAAAAACGAACACATCATAGAAAATTGTGTACTTCTTTATTTCTAAAAAGAGAGAGTAAAGGACTACACCATCCCCAGCAGAACTTCCATGTCCACATTATCTCTGAGTAGTTCCGCGTATCTCCCTCCAGAGTCATTCCTACCACGTTCATATCACCTCTGAGTAGGAAAGCTCTACCATCAATCCCATATTTACCACGTCCATATTACCTCTGAGTAAATATGTTGGTTCTCTCTCTCTCTCTCTATCTCAACTTATTATCTGTACCTAAAACCAAGGTGCGCCATGGATGATAAGTCTACATAAATTCCCCAGTGGAAGTACCCAAACCTATCACGTCCATACTACCTCTGATAGGATTGTCACACCTAAACAGCTCTACCATTCATGCTTCTTGTTCAAAGTATTTTAAAACTTGTCCAAAAGTTTTAAAAACTTTGAAGGGGGTCTTGTAGAAGCATGAAAAAGAAGGAATCTTGCTTTTAATCCCACATCGAAAAGGAGAAGAAGGGAGGTCTCATTCCACTCTATATATAGAGCCCTCTTGCCTCCTTTGAAAAGGGCACCAAAAATAAATAAAGAAGAGGGAGCCCATTATCCAGGGAGCCCGTTCGAGCCACAAAAGTTGCAGTATTCCCCAGGGTTGGCTGCAAGTTCTTCACTCGCTGTCATGGCGAGGATAATTTGGACTCTGAGTACTATGCGCCCTACGGGCTGGTACGAAGAAGTCCAAGGCGGCACGGGCCATGTGCCTCAAACGTGCTATGCCAGCAGTAAACCAGAAGCATGCGCTCACAATCATGCGCGCTGCTGATGGTAAGCTGTACAAGGTCGACTCGGGTGCTGCGGCGCCAGAAACGAGCCGACCTTCAAAATCCTTGTCTCACTTGGGCGCATCTATTACGTTCACAACCAAGTCAAGCAAGGCAAACCCAGTGGTCTTGAACTCCCGCGCCTCCTCTGGTTGTGCGTCTGAGATCCGTTCAAGTCACTTCAAATGCTGTGGTTCCCCCACTACTGATCGGGATGCCTGTTTGGTATTAGATCACGGGGCGCAGCACTCACTTGACCACCTCGGCACTTGGCTTTGCCATGCGCCTGAAGGGGGTGCGAAGGTGGCACTCTCACTTGACCACCCCGGCGCTTGGCCTTTCTATGCGCCTGAAGGGGGTACGAAGGTGGCACTCTCCTCCAACGATCTGCGCAACATGATCACTCACAAGTGCCGATCAGAAGAGCCGACCAACAAGCATAATGTGCCCCTCACAGGGCACACTTGTGCTACAGTCGTCATCAACTGCTGCTACCGTAAGACAATGGCTCCACTACCAAGGCAGTCTGTGTTCCAACAGTTGCAACATGCTGTACATGTCTCCCAGCGCATCACTCCGCCCTGTCAGAGTGAATCACTTCTTCGTCAACGTACAGGCGCATCTACCAGCCTGGGGCACTTATCTTCTGAAGGAGTTCACCGTCAAAGCTTCTTTGAACAAGAAGAACCATCATCCACAGTACAATGTCTTGCCAAAGAGGAGGATCAGTCGAATCCATCTTCGTCGAGAAGTCAAGGGAGAGACAACAAGACTCTCTCAAACTGTTGCTATTCATAGGCCAGGGCAAATCAAACCCATGCGCCAAGTGGCAACCTTCCCGAAGTCAGTGCAATGAACTTGTATTTTTTATGAATGAACTCGACTCTTCGAATTCAGCTAAGTCAGGGAGCCACTAATGCTCTGAAGAACTCAACAGACGGACCAATAAAGATGCACCATACACAGACGCGCCCTTCAACATCAAGCGCATCAGCACAGACGTGCCCTTCAGTACCAAGCGCATCACAGAGGATGCGCCCCCATGCGTCCCCATACCCAGTGGAACGCCAATCGATGCGTCCCCTCAGCTGTCCATCGAATGTCAGAAACATTAAATGCTGAACTGACAGAGTTGGCCGCACACCTCCCAAAGTCTGGACAGTTGACAGCTTTTTTCAGAAAATAAAGCGTCGGCAACGTCAGCATCATCATGACTTTACTCCAATGGCTACTGCCACGTGGCCACTCAACCACCCGCATGTGCCTCTGCAGCCATGCGTCCCAATTTGTATGTACCTCAAAAGCCATGTATCTCAGACTCTTCACTGATCCCTAAAGATAGAAGAAAAGTCTCCATTTGAAGCTCTGCATGCACCTCAAAAGCCATGCACCTCAGACTTTCCATTGATCCCAAAAGACAGGAGTAAATTCACTACTGAAGCTCTGTATGCGCCTCAAAAGCCATGCGTCCAGAATGGTTCGTGACTCCTAAAGGTTACGAGCCAAAGTCTTCTCATGCGCCCAGTCCTAGGCGCATCTTACCAGATCATCCCCTCCATCAAATCCGAGATCTCCGAGCCTTGAGTCGACGACACGTGTCCTTTGACTCAACTCACCCAAGATTTCAGCAACAGAAAGATCTTCTCCTCTGCTACGTGCCGGCTCACAACAGCAGTATAAAGAATTCAACCCCTCGATCAGGGTGCATCGTCCATGCGCCTCCATCAGCAATCACCACGTGGCATCCCCACGCACCAGCACATCCTACATGCGCGTATGAGCAGCCAGCCTGCAAAACTATAAATAGAGGGATTATTTTCTTCTCACGGACAACACAGAGAATACCCAACGAAGGAACATATCACCAGAGAGGCAGATACAGACACTCAACGTCTTCCTCCTCTCAGCAAGCTCCAGCACCCAGAGCAATCCAAACCTTCAGAGAACCGATAACCGTCGTCAGCTCGTCAACGGAGTCAACGCATTACCACTCGCTCCATCGGCACAAGGGACCCAGATAAACAAAAGTGTACTCCTAGGACTACATCTAAGTCCTATATTGTAACACTATTCTGTTTGTATTGAAATTTGTAATCAAACAATTTTAATGGCAAACACACGCAACAGGTGCCACTAATCCAACGGCTTGTGTCGCCCACCAGCTGCGGGCAAGATCCAATAATTGTAGACGTACTACCGCCACCTTCTCATTCTCGGGCATCTTTACCGCTTCTAGATTCACTTCTGTATCCTGCAGCCAAGCATCTGCAGCTATAGCATCTTCACAGCCGTCGAAGAATGAAGGGTTCAAACGCTTGAAGCTGTTGGCTGCCTGGTTCCCTTGATGACCGTCTCTGTTCAAAGCATCTTGTACTGCCTAGTACAGGGCATCGCCCCGATGATCTTGAGATGCTAGCAATGTCCTGATGAGACCTACCAAGGTGCCATCATCAGGCTCTGCGGGCTGGACTGGCTGAACTGGTGGCTCTTGACCCCCAGTAGGCATGACTCTGGAGGCTACTACTGAATGCTGGGCTTGATCTCCAGGTTGCTGCTGGCCCACGGGAGGTACTCCGCCTTACCGATCGGTAGGACCAGGAACAATGTCGCTGAAGAAGATGACACAGGGAACAATAAGGAAGGACCAGGACAGATCAAAGATACAAGCATGTGATCAGGTCAAAAACTCAGGGATTCAGAAGATACGAGCAGAGATCAAGGGCGAGTGCTGATTGAGACATCTATTCGATAAACCCTCACATATCTTGATTCACAAGACCTGTATGGGCCACCACTTAAACCATGTAACGCCCCAGAACCAGAATACTGGAGAGCGGGGACATACATAGCCAGCTACGTATATTGAAATGTAATCCACCTCGCTATACGGTCACGGCTGCCTAGATATATGAGGGTTTAACTACAGGCCATCAGTCTCTTATGGTCATGAACAAGCCTATTGTCTCAATCTCAAGCAAGAAATAGCAGTTACAAGATGTTAGAGCATCAAATATATAATAGTAAGGCATCACATACATTACATATTTGGATGATCATGAAGCTAGTCGTACAAAATACGAAGACTAGCAAGAGTTTTAGTCATACATGATCAACCCTAGGATTCGTCAATCATGCTACAGCCCGTAGGCAGACAGTAAGTAAAGTTGCAATCGAGCTAACACGTGGTCGTCGACTAAATGCCTCAAAAGAATATTTTTACAATAAAGTGGGAGAACAAAAGGGAAACCCACTCGTTGCCTTGGTTACGCCTGGTGGTCACCATCTGGCTGGAAGATAGGGAGATCCTCTAGAGCTGCTCCGGTATCTGGCCATGCAAAACCAGCTGGGTCAGATCCTAAAAAGAGCAAGTGCCACAAAGGAGGCTTCACTTAAGAACTAAAACCAGCAATTAGCACAAAACATAATTAAATAATAAGGACTGGAAAATATAGAAAATCATGACGATATACGATGAGATAACCATGGGACTATTCAGATAACCGAGTTATAACCCTTAAACCAAATAAGGACCGAAGTTGTAACCCTTCGTCTGAATAGAACTGGGTTTTCACCATTTATCAATAAAGTAAAGCACAAGCAATCAGGTCATGTAACAATCTTGTACAGGATCAAGACAAGACTAGACTGAGTTAGACTCCATCTAATCAATCACGGCCAAACAATAAGTACAGCTTGATACTTTAACTAACTAGGGTTATCACAGGCCTAGTTACTAGCAAGATGCAATGAGATATTCTAACAGCCACAAGCCCTACAGACCATCCAGGTTATCCAGGTCGAATATCTGTTCATGAAGGGTGCAACACATGACAGTGTGCTGGAAATATGCCCTACTCGTCGACAGGCTACAAGTCCACTTGCGTGCCCAGATAACGGGATTGTCTGTAGCTGGAATATCTCTTCATGACTACTGGGTTATTCTAGTTATTAGCCTTAGTCAATTTCAGTAGGTACCCCTGACCGTGGTACTCAGGGGTCCCTGCCCTAGACATGATACGAGACAATATTGGTTTATTTGTACAAACACAATTGTCCACGGTGTCCAGGCCATTCATTCTTGTCATGTCATACTAGCCGTCACAACAGCATTCAATAGTTTCTATCAGGCTTGCTTGTCATGTCTTGTCATGTTTACTTGTCAGACCGTGCCAGGTACAATTATCAGTCCAGTCATGTCAATCAATTCGTGATTATCAAGTTCATGATAAAAAGACGTAAGAATATAAAAGGGCCACGGGGTACGCCATAGGGACTCAAAGTCTCTACGCGAGCAAGAGTACGCTAGGCCAAATAGACCCCGAGCGTAAAACATCTCTACGTGGGCAAGACCTAAGGATAGACAGCTCTACGCGAGCAAGAGTACATACAAGCAGGATTCTATGCGAGCAAGCGCTCTACGCGAGCGGAGCTCTACGCGGGTAGGCACTCCACCCAAGCGGAGTAGCCCCTGCGTAGAGTTCGAATGAACTCGGCGTAGAAGCGATTACGCTGGCACGCAAATGCGTGTGCGTAAAGGGTAAATAATACGCGGGCACGTAAAACATGTGCGTAAAGGGTAAATAATACGCGGGCACGTAAAACATGTACGTAAAACTAAAAGCTACGCTAGCACGTAAGAGCGTGTGCGTAAAACTTCATCTTCTTCCCAAGGCCGGTACAAGCAGGCGTAAAAGCACAAGAAAGCCTCATCTCGGTCAAGTCTCGGTGAAATCCAACCATTCCAAAACCAAATTTGCGTAACATCAGAATGTCTATCACATGGAACTCCCAGTTTTTTGAAAACAAGCCAGTTTAGTAGATCAAAACCTTAAAAATAAAAGAATGCTAAAACCTAGATCTACAAAAATACATGCATCAAAATAAGAAAAGGCAAGTTCTAAAGTAGTTTAAAATCAGGCAAGGAAGCTAAATGATCCATAAAAGCATGGTGTTCTCTTGTGATAGCAAGTTCCACTTACCTACGGTGGTGTGGGTGGAGAAGGAGATGAGGAAGAAGAAGAGAAGAGGAGTAAATGAGTAATAAATGAAGAGAGAGAAAGGTGGTTGGGTTAATAAATGAGGGATGGTGGTAGGTAGGGGTTTGCATATCAACCCAAACCAAGTCGAACCAAGCCGAACCCAACCGAACCTAATGCATGCCAGAACCATGAAGTGATAACTAATCCATGCCAATGCAAAAACCCAAGGCTAGCCAATCAGGTCAAGTCAAAATACAGGTCCAAGAAACGTACACGCATGCCAAAATACGTAATACGAACTACGGGCGTTAACTAGTTTAACTTAAAATATACCATGTATGCATCCAAATAAAGAGGGAGAAAAACCATTCAGCAGCAACCTCAAGTGGTGGGGGGTTTCAAAGCACTATTACTAGCGACCTTTGATTTCTTTAGCTTGAAACTTCCAACTTATCACATTCCCTTCCATTATTACATGTAGTAATACATTGGGAGTACAATTTATTAAACCATTTGGCCAACTTCATTCCCTCCCAAACTGAAACATCTCTTCCATCTCCCTCTCCTCTTTCTCCCCTTCCCTTTACCACTTCTTTTCTTTCCCCCACGGCCTCAAATCCGACCTCACTTTGGCCGGCAGACCCAAAGCAGGCCGAACACACCTGTTGCTGCTGCTGATGTAATTCCAGCACCTCTATGACCTCTAAAATCCCTTCCCGAGCACGAGAACGTCCTCCCCACGTGGCCAAGACATCCCCTAAAATTTTTCAAGTGGTTTCGAGTCCATCCGACTCTCCTACGAGCTGGAAACGCAAAACTAGTCCCCGCCGTAATCGATTTTGGGTTAGTTTTCAATTTATTGTTCTTCGGTCTTTATTTTTCTTAATCAAATCATGCAAAATTCATATCAAAATTATGTATTAAATTCGTGATCCAATGCATGAGAAAAATCCTATTATTTCATGATCAAAACCCTTCCAAGTTGATGCAAAACCAACTAACAATGCCATAGATGAAATCGGGTGTTTTATTTTAATGTTTAGGTGCTTGTTTGATACGAAACTATTTTTTTTTAGAATTAGAAAATCTATTTTTCAAGAATTTTCATGATGAGATATCGCATGTTTAGAGGCCGTTATAATCGTCTAGTCGCCCTGCGAGTAGTTGTGCATATGTTGCAAGAATTGGATATTGGGTTGAACTTTTCGGCATGTTTATTTTTATTCCAGATTTTTATGTTTAAATTTCAGAATTTAATTATATTTTTCAGAATATTAAATGATATTTGGATGCGTATTTTGAGGGCGAAATATTAGACTAGTTGTTGTACAACTAGTTGTGAACTTCCAACATAGTTGTGTGAGACGTTAATCTCGTAAAAGTTTATGAGATATGAGTTATTCGGTATTTTAATTAAATTCCAGATTTTAATATCTTTAAATTTCAGAATATTGCGTGGTTTTAATCAATGTTTTAATAGCCTTAATACTTGATAGCTGATAGGTGTGTAATGGTGCAATTCTCAACCATTGTTTATATGTATATATAAGTTCATGATATATATATATATATATATATATATATATATATATATATATATATATATATATATATATATATATATATATATATATATATATATATATATATATATATCCATGATCTCATTTATAAGTTGTATGGGACATCGGACATCAAGGTTGCAAGTACGCACAATCTTGTGACGTTGGAAGTTGTTGCGAATTCGTCAAGTACGTCTCTGCACGATGATTTCTAATGCGTACCATATTATTCTTAATGTTAAAGTCTTCTTTATATACATATATATATATATATATATATATATATATATATATATATATATATATATATATATATATATATATATAATTTGTAGGTTACTTGGGATCCACGGGACCTTCGGCAGTTGGCATTGGAACAGCTCATTTGCAGCAACCGAAAGCAGGTAAGTGTACCTTGCCAAGTTGTTTACGATTCTGAGCTGTGTAGTGTATTTCATTTATATTATATTTATATGGTTGGATATTGTAACTGTTTACACTAGGGCTGATTTACGATACTTTGTGTCCGAACCAGATTCGGGTACCGACGTCCTCCGAGGAGTCGAGTATCGTAGCTAGAGTGTCATACTTACGATCCCATGACTTGTGCAAGTATTCTTGCACATTTGCCCATAGGACACTTGACACGACCATCATGTTACAGAGTTCTTTCTCGACTTACTCGTGGTACATGGACTCTGCATAGGCTACATGTTGCATGATAGTGATGTTACACATAGTTACTATGACTTATACTGATAGATAGAGGTCATAATCTTGCATGTCATGAGATGAGACATGAGGTTACATTGGTAAGGGAGAGTCATTTTCGTGCTCTGGGCGCTATTATTTACTATATATACATTTACCATCGTTGGGTTCCCCACACGGAGCCTAGAGGGTACTGTCTAGCATACGGATGAGTCCGTGAGTACCAGCCCGGGGTACGATACCATACTCTCACTTGTATTACACACAGTTGGTAGTTTATCCCTGTCATAGCTTATTACTATTTACTTCTGGCTTGAGTGTTTATTGTACCTTGTTGTGTCCCTGAGGACCTAGATCTGGATTATGTCCCCAGGTATAGCAGAGGAGGTTTATCCCGAGGTTTTTGGGATAGGAGCTGAAGTGGGAGCAGTACTTGCACCAGGAGACGAGGTTGTGCCAGAGGATTTCTCCTGAGTATTCAGTTATCTATTTAGTTATTATGCTACGTGTTATTTATATTTGGACTTGGACTTCTGAACAATTGTAGTTGATGTTATTTCTCTTTCCTTTATTATGACGGGTTGTTCTCCGAGAAACTACCTATTTGGACTTGCTGATGGACATTATCTATTTTATTATCTTGATTGTAATATCATCTTTTATTGTGACTGTGCTCTATGGATGAGAATAGATTTACATACTGTGGCAAATGTTCTGGACTATTACTTATATTTAATACAGCTTAGGTGCACTCTAACATGTCTATTAAATTGGGTTTGCCCATTGGAGTTGTACTGCTGGCCATTGCCATGTGGCTAGTCCCTTGATATTTTGGGACTGGGGCGTGACATGGTTTTTGTGGTGGCCCTTGCAGGTCTAGAAATATTGCTTTGGTTTCAATTAAGGAACCGAGCAAGCTTGCAACTAGGATAGAATAAACATTTAGGATCTCATCCACAAGTTGACACTTCCTTGACCTCTATATCGCATTCAAAATTTAATTCCTTGGCTTGCATCATGCTTAAATCCATTGTCCGAATCTCACAGTTTATTTTGTTGTGCAGAGTAATGGACTCACAAAATAGCGATGAGACTCCCGTGACTACACCACAGGGTGCTGTGATTACTTACGATGGGGTGACACCTTTGGGTGAAGATCCCTCCACTCAACAAAGCAACCCGACAGAGCAGCATGCCTCTAGGTTCCAGAGAAATGACATTCCACCACCACCGCAATTCACTCCACCGATACCACCAATACCAGTTTTTCAGCTAGGGTAGCCCATGGACGAATAACAACTATTTTAGATGTTCTACGCAATGATGCAAGCACAACAACAAATTCAGCAAGAGGCTCAGCAGCACCAGGCGGAGAATCTGAGGAACAGTATAGTGACCGTACTAAAGAAGGCGGCTCCACCAGCTAGGCAGCCGTCGACGGGATCCATCTCAGATTTTCGCCAGCTAAAACTACGTCCTTTCTCAGGCAAGGAGAAGTCCACGGAGGTTCATGAGTGGCTCACTAACATCCAGCATCAATTAGAAGCAGTTGAGCTTCCGAGAGAGCGTTGGATGACTGCCGTCAGGATGCAGCTGACAGACAATGCCCATCATTGGTGGGTCACTGAGGAGAACCTACTCGGACCAGACCGAGTTACTTGGGAGGAGTTCTCTAGACTCTTCCAGAAGATGTATATTCTAGCTATTGCCCGAGCAGAGCTTCGAGAAAAGTTCAACCGCCTCACTCAGGGCAATAAGACCGTGGAAGAGTATAATGCGGAATTCATGCGACTGAGCCGCTTCGCCCCATCCCTGATTCCGACAGAGGAAAAACAGGTGAAGAAATTATTTGACGGCCTGAGATTTGAGATACAAAGACAAATTGGCTCAGTTGCCCCTACTTCGTATACGGACGTCATTGTCACAGCTCGACGCATGGAGCGTATCACCATGAGGGAGGCTAGCCTAAAGCGTCCATTTATAGCACCAACACGAGTACCCCAAGCAGGTCCAGTGAAGGGACCTCAGATGCACCATCCACAGCGAGTAGCCCTACCACCAGCACCAACTGCCCCTACCTGTTACTACTGTGGCCGAAGAGGATATATTGCGAGGGAGTGTCGACGGAGGTTGGAACAATGTTTGATTTGCGGATCTGGTCAGCACTCAGCCAGGGATTGTCCGAAGCGTCAGGAAGGAGCACCGATGGTACAACGTCCTGCCTTACCAGCACCCAGACCAGTACAACAGCCACAGAGACCAGCTTATCTAGCACCGGGAGCACTACATGCTGGAGTTGGAGGAGCCAGACCACCAACACCAGGAGGATATCAGCAGAGGCTACCCTTGGCACCACAGGTCGCGCTCTTCCAACAGGCACAACAGCAACAGCAAAGGGCGCCAGCTTAGGGGCGAGGGCAGGCATTTGCCATGACTATTGAGGAGGAAGCTACTGCAGGAGAGGTTATCGCAGGTACTATATTAGTAGCTTCATTACATTGTGTAGCATTATTCGATTCTAGAGCGTCGCATTCATTTATAGCTGCTAGCTTCGTTGCCACACATAGAGTAGCTACTGCACCACTTCCGAAGACTATGAGAATTCTTACGGGAGGCGAAATTATCCCAGTTAGTGACACTTGTAGATCCTGTTCGATAGTAGTTTGTGGGAGGGAGATGCGAGCTCAATTTTTTATCTTCTCTATGCCGGACTATGATGTTGTACTTGGTATGGACTGGATGAGTCAGTGCCATGCGACTCTAGATTGCCGTCATGGACAGATTATCTTTTGACCGCCGGGTCACCGGGAGTTTAAATTTCTTCGTGGAGCTAGAGAGCAAGGTGCCCAGCCTACACTTAAGACACTCTTTGTAGAAGGGAAGCCAGAATACCCGAAGATTGTGTCAGAGTTCATTGATGTATTTCCTGATGACCTTCCAGGTTTGCCACCTGATAGGAAAATAGAATTCACTATTGAACTGACTCCAGGAGCAGAGACTATCAAATCATCAGTGTACCGGTTAGCACCTAAGGAGTTAGTGGAATTGAAGAAGCAAGTTGATGAACTTCTAGACAAGGGCTTTATTTGAGCAAGTGTTTCACCGTGGGGAGCACTCGTTCTTTTTGTGCCAAAGAAGAATGGAACGGTACGCCTGTGTATTAATTACAGAGCACTAAATGCTGTAACAATCAAGAACAGGTATCCTTTGCCATGCATTGATGATCTGTTCGATCAATTTAGTGGTGCTTGTGTATTCTCAAAGATCGATCTCAGATCTGGCTACCATCAGATCAAAGTGCAGAAGGAGGATATACCGAAGACAGCTTTTAGGACCAAGTATGGGCACTATGAATTCTTAGTCATGCCGTTTGGTTTGACCAACGCACCAGCTGTGTTTATGAGTTTGATGAACAAAGTCTTTCACCAGTACTTGGACAAGTTCGTGGTTGTATTTATTGATGACATCTTGGTATACTCCAAGAGTCATGAAGAGCACGAGAAGCATCTCAGAATTGTGCTGGAGACGTTGAGAAGGGAGAAGCTGTACGCTAAACTCAGTAAATACGAGTTTTGTATGGATATGGTTCCTTTCTTGGGACATATCATCTCGAAAAAAGGACTTTCAGTAGATTCGGAGAAGGTTGCTGCAATAGAGACTTGGCCTACACCTACGTCAGTTACGGAGGTGAGAAGTTTTTTCGGACTTGCTGGATATTATCGGAGGTTCGTAGAAAAATTTTCAAGAATTTCAGAGCCTATGACACGGTTGACGCGTAAGGACCAAGAGTTTTTTTGGACGAAGGAATGTCAGAAGGCCTTTGAGAGTTGAAGAAGCGGTTGACAACAACTCCGATTCTGACGCTTCCTTCAAGATCAGGAGGGTTTGTTGTGTATAGTAATGCGTCAGGGAGTGGATTAGGATGTGTCTTGATGCAACATGGAAAAGTCATCGCCTACGCATCGAGACAGTTAAAAGTTCATGAGAAGAACTACCCTACGCATGACCTTGAGTTAGCTGCTGTGATATTTGCATTAAAGATATGGAGGTACTATCTTTACGGAGAGAGAGTTGAGATCTTTACTGATCACAAGAGTATGAAGTACATTTATACTCAGAAGGAGCTCAACATGAGACAGAGGCGCTGGCTAGAGTTGATGGTCGATTATGACATTGAATTACAGTATCACCCGGGCAAGGCTAACGTTGTAGCGGATGCTCTTAGCAGGAAGGCCACAGCTTACTTCTTGACGACACAGCCCTAGTTACTAGACGACCTTCAGGAACTCGGAATAGAGGTTATTTTGCCAGGACAGAGTGGGTAGTTGGTTAACCTCGAGGTTAAATCATCACTAGTGGAAAGGATCAAGGTGGCATTGCCAAAAGATGCAAGATTCCGGAGACTTAAAGAGAGGACGGAAGCCGGCATGCAGACGGGACTTCGAATCCATAAGGACGGGACGTTAAGGTGGGGGGATCGCCTATATGTTCCGAATGGTGAGTTGAGACAAGAGTTGATGACTGAGGCTCATAGCTCTATTTACTCTATTCATCCGAGAGGTACAAAAATATACCGAGATTTGAGGCAGTACTATTGGTGGCATGAGATGAAAAGAGAAATTGCACAGTTTGTGACGAAATATTTGGTCTGTCAGCAGGTTAAGGCTGAGCATCAAGGGACCGCGGGTTTGTTACAGCCACTTCCCATTCCTGAATGGAAGTGGGAACATATCACCATGGACTTCGTCAAGGAATTTCCAAGGAGCCCCAGCGGAAAGGACGCAGTTTGGGTTATTATGGATCGACTCAATAAATCGGCACATTTCTTGCCGTTCAGAGTTGGGCAGTCCATGGAGATACTAGCTGACATGTACATGTGTCATATTGTGAGACTACATGGTGTGTCGGTTAGCATAGTATCAGATCGAGATTCCCGATTCATCTCCCATTTTTGGCGGAGTATGCAAGAGAGTTTGGAAACTCGACTCAAGTTCAGCACTGCCTATCATCCACAGACAGATGGCCAGTCGGAACGTACGATCCAGATCCTAGAGGATATGTTGAGGTCATGCATGCTAGATTTTAGAGGGTCTTGGGAAGACCATTTGCATCTGGTAGAGTTCTCCTACAACAACAGCTTCCAGGCAAGCATCCAGATGGCACCTTTTGAGGCGTTGTACGGCAGAAAGTGCCGGTCTCCTATATGTTGGAGTGACGTGGGTGAGCGTCAGATACTCGATCCAGAGTTGGTGATGGAGACAGTTAAAAAGGTGAAACAAATTTAGAGCCATCTTCGTGCAGCTCAAGACAGACAGAAGCAGTGGGCTGACACACACCGTCGACTGAAGATCTCACCTAATCGGGGCACTATTCGATTCGGGAGCAAGGCAAGTTGAGCCCAAGATACATTGGACCTTTTGATATTTTGGAGCGTGTCGGTGAGGTAGCGTATCATCTTGCATTACACCCATCTCTAGAGGGAGTACATGATGTGTTCCATGTCTCACAGTTGAGGAGGTATGTGACTGATCCAAGTCACGTAGTTGATCATTCTGAGAACACATTAGGCCCGAGCTTGATATATGAGGAGCAACCAGTTGGGATACTGGATACTAATGAGAAGATACTGCGAGGCTAGACGATCAGACTGGTTCGGGTAGCTTGGAAGCATCACTCCCCCAGTGAATCTACTTGGGAGCGAGAGGACGTCATACGACAGCGTTGTCCTCATTTATTCGAGGAAGCAGGTATGACCTAAGAACTACTCTTAGATTACCATGCATTTACAATTTTCTAGAGTAGTTTAATTCTTAATTGCGAGGACGCAATTCTTTAAGGAGGGTAGATTGTAAACACCCTGAAATTTAGATAGGATTAACTTAGTAATTTTATGTTTGAAAATATTTGTATAATTATAAAATCAAAAAAAACAAATTCTAGAAAGAAAAAATACATTAGTATAGTCTTAATGCCAGGAATGCAACACTAGCCTTTTCGGTCAAACCAACTTGTACCACTCATACAAAACACCACACACTCCTCCTCTACCTTCCTACACACCAAACACCTTTTTTTTCCCACACCAAATCACCATTTTACCTCATTTAAATTTAAATTCAGCTCTTACTATTTTTAGCATGCACTATGGACTAGTTTAACTTAAAATGTACCATGTATGCATCCAAATAAAGAGGGAGAAAAACCATTCAGCAGCAACCTCAAGTGGTGGGGGGTTTCAAAGCACTATTACTAGTGACCTTTGATTTCTTTAGCTTGAAACTTCCAACTTATCACCTTCCCTTCCATTATTACATGTAGTAATACATTGGGAGTATAATTTATTAAACCATTTTGCCAACTTCATTCCCTCCCAAACTGAACAATCTCTTCCATCCCCCTCTCCTCTTCCTCCCCTTCCCTTTACCACTTCTTTTCTTTCCCCCACAGCCTCAAATCCGACCTCACTTTGGCCGGCAGACCCAACCCTAAAGCAGGCCGAACACACCTGCTGCTGTTGCTGCTGTAATTCCAGCACCTCCATGACCTCTAAAACCCCTTCCCGAGCACGAGAACGTCCTCCCCACGTGGCCAAGACATCCCCTAAAAATTTTCAAGTGGTTTCGAGTCCATCCGACTCTCCTACGAGCGGGAAACGCAAAACTAGTCCCCGCCGTAATCATTTTTGGGTAAGTTTTCAATTTATTGTTCTTCGATCTTTTTTTCTTAATCAAATCATGCAAAATTCATGTCAACATTATGTATTAAATTCGTGATCCCATGCATGAGAAAAATCCTATTATTTCATGATCAAAACTCTTCCAAGTTGATGCAAAACCAATGAACAATGCCATAGATGAAATCGGGTGTTTTATTTTAATGTTTAGGTGCTTGTTTGATAGGAAACTATTTTTTTCAGAATTAAAAATCTATTTTTCGAGAATTTTCATGATGAGATATTGCATGTTTAGAGGTCGTCATAATCGTCTAGTCGCCCTACGAGTAGTTGTGCATATGTTGCAAGAATTGGATATTGGGTTGAACTTTTCGGCATGTTTATTTTTATTCCATATTTTTATGTTTAAATTTCAGAATTTAATTATATTTTTCAGAATATTAAATGATATTTGGTTGCGTAGTTTGAGGGCGTATCATTAGACTAGTTGTTGTATAACTAGTTGTGAACTTCCAACATAGTTGTGTGAGACGTTAATCTTGTAAAAGTTTATGAGATATGAGTTTTTCGATATTTTAATTAAATTTCATATTTTAATATCTTTAAATTTTAGAATATTACGTGGTTTTAATCCATGTTTTAATAGCCTTAATACTTGATAGCTGATAGGTGTGTAATGGTGCAATTCTCAACCATTGTGTATATGTATATATAAGTTCTGATTTATATATATATATATATATATATATATATATATATATATATATATATATATATATATATATATATATATATATATATAATTTATAAGTTGTATGGGACATCGGACGTCAAGGTTGCAAGTACGCACAATCTTGTGACGTTGGAAGTTGTTGCGAATTCGTCAAGTACGTCTCTGCGCGATGATTTCTAATGCGCACCATATTATTCTTAATGTTAAGAGTCTTCTTTAATATATATATATATATATATATATATATATATATATATATATATATATATATATATATATATATATATATATATATATTATTTGTAGGTTACTTGTGATCCACGGGACCTTCGGCAGTTCGCATTGGAATAGCTCATTTGCAGCAACCGGAAGCAGGCAAGTGTACCTTGCCAAGTTGTTTACAATTCTGAGCTGTGTAGTGTATTTCATTTATATTATATTTATGTGGTTGGATTTTGTAACTGTTTACACTAGGGCCGATTTACGATACTTTGTGTCCGAACCAGATTCGGGTACCGACGTCCTCCGAGGAGTCGAGTATCGTAGCTAGAGTGTCATACTTACGATCCCATGACTTGTGCAAGTATTCTTGCACATTTGCCCATAGGACACTTGACACGACCATCATGCTACAGAGTTCTTTCTCGACTTACTCGTGGTACATGGACTTTGCATAGGCTACAGGTTGCATGATATAGTGATGTTACACATAGTTACTATGACTTATACTGATAGATAGAGGTCATAATCTTGCGTGTCATGAGATGAGACGTGAGGTTACATTGGGAGGGAAGAGTCATTTTTGTACTCTGGGTGCATTCTATTATTTACTATATATATACATTTACCATCCTTGGGTTCCCCACACGGAGCCTAGAGGGTACTGTCTAGCATACGGATGAGTCCGTGAGTACCAGCCCGGGGTACGATACCATACTCTCACTTGTATTATACACAGTTGGTAGTTTATCCCTGTCATAGCTTATTACTGTTTACTTCTGGCTTGAGTGTTTATTGTACCTTGTTGTGTCCCTGAGGACCTGGATCTGGATTATGTCCCCAAGTATAGCAGATGAGGTTTATCCCGAGGTTTACGGGACAGGAGCTGAAGTGGGAGCAGTACTTGCACCAAGAGACGAGGTTGTGCCAGAGGATTTCTCCTGAGTATTCAGTTAGCTATTATGCTACGTGTTATTTATATTTGGACTTGGACTTCTGAACAATTGTAGTTGATGTTATTTCTCTTTCCTTTATTGTGACGGGTTGTTCCCCGAGACACTACCTATTTGGACTTGCTGATGGACATTATCTGTTTTATTATCTTGGTTGTATTATCATCTTTTATTGTGACTGTGCTCTGTGGATGAGATTAGATTTACATACTGTGGCAAATGTTCTGGACTATTACTTATATTTAATACAACTTAGGTGCACTCTAACGGGTCCATTAAATTGGATTTGTCCATTGGATTTGTACTGCTGGCCATTGTCACGTGGCTAGTCCCTTGATATTTGGGACTGGACATGACAGATTGAGAGTGTAGAGAGGAGAGAAAGAGGGAGAGAGATTGAAAGAGAGAGAGAGAGAGAGAGGGAGAGGAGAAGATATTATATGATATGTTTGTTTAATTATGGAGTGTGTTTTAAATGTAGAGAACTCTCTAGAGGATGCCAATTAATATAAATAATAGTTTTGGTAATTAATATAATTATGGTATATTTAATTATAGTTATGGGTTATGGTAATTAATATAGTTATGGTATGTTTAACTATGGTAATGTTTTTTAAATGGGCATGAGAAATTTATCAAATTTATAATTAAATTTTTATCAAATTAATAGTTATGGGAGTTTATTATTATATTGTGTGGAGGAGAGTTTGTGGTAATAATAATAATAATAACAGCAATAATAATAATAATAATAATAATTATTATTATTATTATTATTATTATTATTATTATTATTATTATTATGGTAATTAATTTAATTATTGGTTACCATATTTTCAACCCCAACATTCCCTTTCAACCATCAACCAAACAACCGAACTCATTTTTTTTTCACTTTCAACAACCATCCAAATAACATACTCATTTTTCTTTCACTTGCAAGAGACAAAAAGTACTCTATCCAAACACATTTTGGAAAGTGCCACTTGCTGCAAGTGTTCTGTAACTCATCGTGATGTAAGTGTCATTTTCACACTTTAAAGAGTTACATCTATCCAAACAGTCCCTTAGTGGAAACCTTTGGTTGTTTTCAAGAAGCTTCAGTTAGAAAAGAAGTCGAGTTATCTCATCATTATGCTCCGTCATGTCCTAGAACTAAAATATTATAGAGCGGTGGCGGACGTAGCCCAACTATGCACTACAAATTATTCTAACACCCTGTGATGTGGTCATGATTGTCTCTTATGTCGGGTATCCTTGCAAGCATGCAATATAAGGCGTAGAATCTGGTCTCAAATCCATGGACTAACAATGATAGAAGGCAATAATAATGATAAACAAATAGAAAGCAGGAAAAGTCAAACAATGAAATAACACGTATGAGTATCATGAAGTCTACGTTACAAAGATATGTAGGCTAGAGTACATTTCCGTACCGTTCACCATAAGACCTGGAACTGATGTACACCTTCCTAGACATGTCCAGATGATCCTCAGGGTCGATTACAGAATATAAAAATAAACTAGGGTTGGTTAGACCAACCACCACCAGTACCAGAAATGAAGCTCAAAGGCAGGCTTGAAAAAAATATCAAAATAGCAACAAGAAAACACATATATGCAAGATAGTAATATGCAAGACATGCATAAGTGTAGTTCCAACACACATTCTCGAAAGAAATAATAGACATGTAATGAACAATAATATGTAAGACAGGCATAAGTGTAGTACCAACACATGATCTCGAAAGAAATAATAGACATGTAAAGTCATGTCCCGCTTCCGGAATACGATGAGTCAAATATGTAACCAACATCCCAGGCTATGGGCCATATGAATACATTGTATCCGTATCTGCAATTGTCGCCTGTAAGTTCTAGGATCGAGTACAAGTACTAACTAGTGACAATTTAAGTTGCACCTTCTACTATTCGTAATAACTTTATAATTACTACCCAAGTACTAGCTACTCAAAATAGTTAATTTACATAAGTTACATTGTAATGTTTTCAAAATCTCGATTATTTTATTTTTCTAAGATCCTAATTTTTTTAATTATCTTTTTGAGAATTATTATCATTGGTAATTACTTAGAAGCCTATTATTTCCTCAATTGAAAATTTTTCTATTATTTTTAGAATTATTTATTTGGAAGTTATTTTACTTTTGCCAAAGGATGACAATTTTCTAATTAGAATGACAAAGTTGTAACTATTAGGAAATATGATTGTTTTATTAGTAATTGTTAGGAGTCCATGGTGGAATGCTTAACTACTATAATTATGTGAAAATAAAATCCCTTAATTAATAAGGGATTGGTGCTAACCCCAAAGAATATTCCTTGGAACCTAACATATTCTATAGAATATTTTTTAGAATATTCTTCGAATATTGCCTCATAATACATGTGCCTAAGATTCTAGGATATTCCTATGATTCCTATAAATAAAGAGTTATTTGTATTTACCCCCCCCCCCCCCCCCCCCCCCCCCCCCCATTGTTAATCATATCTCTACTTCCCCCCCCCCCCCCCCCCCCAAATTTATTTTAATTAGTATTACCCCCCCCCCCCCCCCAATCTTCGGATAAAGTGCAAAGAAACCCTCCTTAGATTTTCGTTTTTGCATTTGAAGACCCTTGTTTAAAATAAAATTCGTATTTTCATTTTTGTTCAGTTTGTACCCCTGTCGTTAACAGCCGTTAAAATACATCTAAAAATACGATTTTACCCCTCCCCTCACGTTCTCCCCCTTCTCTCTCCGGTGGCGGGGGCTTGTCAAGCGGGGCCGACCAGAGGAGAGGGGAGGGTAGCCGGCCAGCGGAGGGAGGAGGGAGGAGGGGGCGGGTCGAGCTAGGGTTGAGCATTCGGTTAATTCGGTTCAAATCGAACCGAAAACTAAATTCGAAAATCGAATAAGCAAAACCGAAATCGAACCGAATTGGCCCATAACTGAATCAAACTGAACCGAATTAAATCGGTTCGATTTTCGGTTTATTCAATTTTTTGGTTTATTTGCACTTTTTTGTTAATATATATAGTACTTAAATATACCTAAATTATATATATATATATATATATATATATATATATATATATATATATAAACTAAAATTTCTTATTCGGTTTTAGGTTTTGGACTGAAACCGATATCCGAAACCGAAACCGAATAAGAAAATTTAGTGTTTTCAAAACCGAAATCGGACCGAATCTTTTTTAAACCGAATCGAATCTCGGTTCGGTTCAATTTTTTCTTATTCGGTCCCCCTCGACCCCCCCTCCTAGCTCCGCTGGCCGGCCCCCTCAACCCGCCCCCTCCTCCGCTGGCCAGCCCCCCCAATCCCTCTCCTCCCTCCGCTGGCCGGGCATGCTCGACCTAGGGGTGAGCATTATTCGGTTTTGGACCAAAAATCGAACCGAATCGAATAAGAACTTCGGTTCGATTTAAAAAAAATTGGTTCGATTTTGGTTTTGAAAAGAGTTATTTGTATTTACCCCCCCCCCCCCCCCCCCCCCTCTAATTGCTAATCATATTTCTAATTCTCCCCCAATTTTATTTTAATTAGTGTAACCCCCTCAATCCTATGGTAAAGTGTAAACAAACCCTCTTTAGATTTTTGTTTTTGCATTTAAAGACCTTTTGTTTAATAAAAAAATATCACATTTTAATTTTTGTTCAGTTTGCACCCCGGATGTTAAAAGCCGTTAAAATACGTCTAAAAATAAGATTTTACCCCTCCCTCTTCTCTCTCCGGTGGTGGGGGCTTGTCAAGCGGGGCCGACCAGAGGAGAGGGGAAGGTAGCCGGCCAGCGGAGGAAGGAGGGGGCGAATCGAGCTAGGGGTGAGCATTCGATTAATTCGGTTCAAACCGAACCGAAAACCGAATTGAACCAAAAATCGAATAAGAAAAACTGAAACCGAACAGAATTGGCCCATAACGGAATCAAACCGAGCTAGGGAGGAGTTAAATGAATTATAAATGGTTTTGTATGATTGGGCTCTTAATTATAGACCTATGCACAATACCATTGAACCAGCCAATAAGTTGGGTTAATTTGGACTAGAGCAATTGGGCCTAGTAATTAAGCTTTTGGATTTTGGGCATTAAATGGGCTGATTCATTAATTAATGGATTAGTAGACTCTGCTAATTAATTCAGGCTTAGGCTAGGATAGATTTAGATATGTTAATTAGTAGATTAACTATTTAGTTAGTAATTTAAGTTTTGGTTAGTAAATTTGTTACTTAGAATTGAGTAGAAATCAAGAATAATTATGGATAAAGGGTTCTAGAAGAGACCAACAAAATTAGTTTAGTTTTTGGATTTATTGTTTAGAGCCTAACACTTGTGCATTATTTTCTAGGTGGATTTAGCATATTCATCACCGTTGGATTGAGGCAAGTACTTTTATGACTTTGTTATATTTACTTCATGTGTCATGTTTCATGTTGGACAAGTTGTCTATACGACTTGATCATGTGCTTCTAGTATTCTTGTGCTCTTGTTTTGGTATATCATGTGCTCTTGTTCTTGTACTTTGGGGAGAAAAAAATACTTACGAATATGTGATCAAAGCCAAGTCACTGGTTAGGTCATGTAGATAGCCTAATCACATACCTGTACACGTGTGATTAAGCCGTACCTTTATTCATGTTCATGTTCTTGTCCAGCCAACCACATATTTAGTAAGTATTTCAAATCATGAGTCATGATGTTCTTGTTTCATGTTTCAGTAGATTATGCATCTCAGGTGATTTAGGTTAGTCATGTTTATTGCATCTTTACTCATGCATATGTTATACTTGTTACGCAGTTAAAGATTATACTTTGCTCATTTCCTGACTGGATCATTGACATATTAGACCAGGACAAGAGAATATGGATGGCACTGGATTAGATGATGACTTCTGGATGTTCTCTGAAGGATGCTAGAAGATCAGAATAGAATACTTTCATTGTATTAATTCATTATGGGACAATGTATTATATGTTATGTTTGGAGGATATAGTTTATCGGATTTGTCTCCGAATACTCTTGTAAAAGTTGTACAAAAGAACATAGTGGAATGTGTGATGCTGTGGTGATTTGATTTTGGGCTCGTGATTGGTAGCTGTGATGAGAAAATCGATTATTTGAGCATTTTGATGATTATTGATGCATATAACAGCTCACTACTGTCGATTCTGCGACGTAGGCTAGATGTATTCACATACGCATACCCGATCATGCGGGCACGGGTCGTGACATACATACATATAGAAAAATGTTTTAAACAAAAGGAAACTACTGCTCAATTCTACAATCATCAGTCTTCAACTTCGTCAACACTGTACAGCGGTAGGGTATCCTTTGGTACTGAATCTTCACCTAACGAAAAAAATACTAGGTCATCAAAGATATGCAAGCGCTCATTTCAAAGAACGATGAAGAATCTGTCATAAAACTAATATTTTGAGGAAAGGTCGAATCCTCAAATTTTTTAGTGTGAAGGAATATTAATCCCTAATACTCATTATAGTGTTAACTTGAATATTACACTAATAATCCTATTCTACTTATGGTCTAAAATATAGTCACAATACACAAAACAAAAATAATGAGTATGTAGTTTAGAGGATACATTTCGATCACATTCATTATCTATTTTCTCCGTAATAATCCCGTTGTTCGAGATTAGGTTTTTTCTGGATGGACATGGTGCTTAGAGTCTGGTCATCACATAGGTTGTGGATTTGGTAAAAATATTGTCAATTATTAACTCTTGTTAAATTTAAGAATTCTGGATGTTGAATTTCGTTGGTGAGCTAAGCCTCACTCTCGACCTATAAGAACCCTTGAGGGGGGTGAATAGGGTAATTAAAAACTAGGCAACACAATTAGCAATAACAATGAGCAATTTAAAAATAAGTCAAGAAATCAAACATTTGATGTATCCTGGTGTCCTTTGAGGCAATCCATTCCCAGAACTCACTCCAACTTTAATCCACTATTAGAACAATACTTTCCACTACGATCTTTGATTCGAAAACTTGCTAACTTCTTACACTTGTGTTTTGTTATGAAGGCTCAACAACTTCTTCTTTGAAAGAAAAGTATTTTGATATTGAAATACTTGGAAGATCACAAATACAACTCTTGAATACTCTAACAAACTTTGTGGATGGAAATTGAAAGCTTGGTAGAGTGACTGTAGTTTGGCCTTTGGTGGTTGGAAAATTTAAAGCTCAAAGACTGAATTTAATGAAAGAGGAGCAAAGACTCCAAATACCAAAGCCATTCAAACATTGCATTAAATGCTCCAAAATGCTGTGCAGGTGATATACTGCTCTGTACAGTAACGATAATAAAACAGATAGTTTTATAGCCGGTACAAGCATTTATTGCGTCGAAAGTAGGCTGAACGGTATACCACCGGTATACTCCGATATATCGTTAGTATACCGTTTGTGGTCACAAAAAACTTGCTATAACATTCAATGGTATACCATCGGTATATACCGATATATCGCTGATATGTCGTTTGTGGTCACACAAAACTTGCTCTGGCATTAACGGTATACCGACGATATACACCGATATACCGCCAGTATATCGGTCTAATAGCCAAAAGTCAGACTGGTCTAATTATATTCTAGTTTTTGGTTTGCCAACCACTTCCTTGTGTTTACACTTTTTTTAAGATACTTTATATACTCTGAATATAGTACATCAGGTACAAACTTCTTTAGAGTCTTAAAACTTGCATGGAGAGCACAATGATGACTTGAGCGCTATACTTCCAAAAAGCTTTATAGCAAGGAGCTATTGAATCCTAGATTTAGGTATTGAGGGGTTAGGCTAAAGCACACATTAATCATCAAAATCATTATAAGAATGTGCCAAAAATCTCCCATTTTGATAATTGACAAAATTGTATGGATACGGAGATAGCTCCCTTGTAATCAAGAAACTCCCTCTCAATATACTTTTTCTTCCCCTTTGTAACACCCATATTCGAAATACGTATTTTATCAGGCGTATACGTATTTCGGACCTGTATTTTATTTTCTCGGATTTTGGCCTGTACTTGTAATTGACTTGACTTGCGGATTTTGGATTTCTCGTAATTGGGTTTTACCTGGCTTGGTTTTATGTTGTGGAGAAGGTTGGTTTGGTTTGGTTTATTTTGCATTGGAGCACCTTAGCTAACCTCCACCCTACACTCAACTTATCCTCCACCATTAAAATCCCCACCTAACACTCTCTCTCTTCATTTCTTTCCTCCATTAATTCTTCTTCCTCTTCCTCTACACAACACCATCACCCATAGGCAAGTGCACCTTGCCACCACATGAGAACCATATTTTATTTGTTCATTAGCTAGATTAGGCCATGGTGATCAACATTAGAACTTGACATTTTGTGATTTGGAGTCTCCATTGTTCTAGATCTAGGTTTTAACTATTTTCGGATTTACATGGTTTTGATCTATTTTGGTTGGATTTTTGTGGGTTTTGATGCTTCCATGTGGAAGAGAATTCAATTTTACTCAAGTTAGAACTTTGAAAATCTAGATTTGGCTTTGATTTGACAAAGATATGAAAATTTGAATTCTTGGTGTTCTTGGTGTTCTTCTCGGCCTGGAGTAGCAGCCTGCAGCCTGCGCTCTTTAGCGCAGTGCTGGACTGCGCAGCCCCTCTCGGCCTACACTCTTTAGCGCAGTGCCGACCGCACAGCTTGCCCTATGGTGAACTGCGCTCAGCCCCATGCGCCAACCATTCCTACACAATCTACCCCTGCGCAATTCACTCCTGCGTAGTCTACTCATGTGCAATCCACCCCTGTGCAGTTCACTCCTGCGCAGTCTGTTCATGCGCAATCTGACCCATGCGCCATCTGCCCCTGCGCCCTGTGCCCCTGCGCACTTGGCACCCTGCACAGCTGACACCTGCGCAATCCAACCCCCTGACCCCTTGCGCAATCCATTGGCTCTTGGAGTATTGGTTTTATTTTTCCTTAAGCTTGGCTCTTCCATAATCCTGTATATTGATATTTTATTAGATATTTTACGCTCATTTTATATCCTTACGCCTTTTGTCATGAACTTGATTTTACTTAATATGTTTGGAATGACTATTGTACATGACATGGTATGACAAGGAACTAGCATAACACGACAAGTGACCCGTAGTAGTGCACTCCTGGCATGACCAACCTGACTTGATAGTGGCCCATCGTGGCGCACTCCTGACAAGTATCCTGACATGATTTATCTTGATAACTTGATAGTGGCCCGTGGCGGCGCACTCCTGACTTGACTTGACTTGTAACTTGTAACTTGACTCGTATAATCAACTTGACACCGTGGGTGTTCCTGCTTGCTTGCTTGTGTAATCCACTTGTCTTATCTTGCATCATGTCTAGGACGTGACTCCCTGGTTTCCCACGGTCAGGGATTCGCACTGAACATGGATTAGGCTAATGACTAGATCTAACTATAGTTCATGGAGAATTTCCCAGTTACCTGTTGCCCCTTTGGTCCCGGCCTTATATATACATATACATAGGATTTGTTGCTATCCGTCGAGATGAGCGCACTTCCAGCCCGCCGTCGAGTGTGATACCTTAGGACACATGTATCTTACTACAGTGTGTCTGCTATATCTTGCTATCTTTTCCTTTTCTTGCTGGGATCACTCAGGTAGTAACAAACAGGTAACCGGACTTGGAATTCTCATTGCATCTTGCTAGTAATTAGGCCTGTGATAACCCTAGTTAGTTAAAGTAGCAAGCCGTAATTATTGCTTGGCCGTGATTGATTGGATGGAGTCTAGTCCAGCCTTGTCTCGTCCTGATCCTGTACAATTTTTGGCATGACATGCTTACTCGTGCTTTATCTTAATTCTATATCATGAATAATTGCATGACCAGATTTCTTATATTTACCTTGCCGATAAATGGTGGGGAGAAACCAAGTTCTGTTCAGACGAAGGGTTATAACCCCGGTCCTTGTTTGGTTTACGGGTTGTAACGTGGTTATCTGAATAGTCCCATGGTTATCTCATCGTATATCACCCTGTCATGCTTTTCTATATGCTCTGTCTTTTATCGATTCAGTACAAGATTGTCTTTTATATTCACCTATCATGTTTTTCTTAAATTACTGTCTCTCATTATGTAATTATATTATTGTGCTAATTTGCTGGCTTTTGTTCTTATTTTGTGGCCTCCTTTGTGGCACTTGCTCTTTCTGGGGTCTGACCCAGCTGGTTTGTATGACCAGATACCGGAGCAGCAGCAAAGGATCTACCTGTTTTCCATCCCGATGGTGACAACTAGACGGAACCCGGGCCAAGAGTGGGTTTTCTTTTTGTCTTGCCCACCTTATTGTAAAAATATTCTTTTGAGGCGTTTAGCCGCCGAACAAGTGTTAGCTCGTTTGCAACTTTATTTACTGTCTGCCTACGGGCTGTAATCATGATTGGCAACTCGAAGTTGATCATGTATGACTTAACTCTTGCTAGTCCTTACATTTTGTACGACTAGCTTCATGATCATCTGGATATGTAATGTTTGGGACGCCTTACAATTGTATATTTGGTGATCTGATATCTTGTGATTATTATTAGTTGGTTGAGATTGAGATAATAGGATAATTTATGACCTTAAGAGACTGTTGGCTTGTAGATAAACCCTCACATATCTAGACAGCCGTGACCGTATGGTGAGATGGATTCCATTTCATTATACGTAGCTGGCTATGTCCGCCCCCGCTCTCCAGTATTTTGGTTCTGGGGCGTGACACCCTTTGTCACTTAAATAAAATGGGTCAGTAGCTGTGAAAATAGATAATAAATGAAATCTTTGGATATAGAAGATATCGTATGGAAAAAAAATAGGATGAATCATAAAGAACCATATATATCATCATGATACACAAAACTGAGAAGAGTAGAAAAAGTTGCATAGAGAGCATGTATAATAATATAAAGTAAATACGTCTATTAACAATAGTTGTTCCATATGACATTACATACGCATAGTCTCTGAAGAGTAGATGCCACAAATAAAACATAACGTAAGACAACACATAATCATGCCTATTAGAACATCCAAGGTGTGACACCCAATAATTATTAAGCATAGAAACGACAAACATAACTCCATCATAAAGCAGTGCCATCCATACAAAAATACCTAACACATCATCAAAATCCCAACATAGTCACCATGCATGCCGAGGATGAAGAGATCAACCTGAGTGTTTCCATTACAAAAAGTGTGAAGCTTTGTATTAAAACTTTTGAAGATAGTACAAGAGAATGCTAAATACAAAGAATTCTAAGTACAAAAAGAAAATTTGGGGAGTGGGCACGATGGAGATTAAGTCTGCGGTCGACTTGTTTACTCCATTGACGATCAGATGTGAAGATTGCAGAAAACTTGCTAACTCTGGCTCACTGACCGATTGGACAACAAATTGGCTATGGTACACAAATCTCTTCTCTGTCTGGATGCAAAAGCTTGATGCCAAAAACGTTATGTGCCCAAAAAATCTTCTTGTGTCCCTGGGAAGTACATATCCCAGCTATTTGCATCCATTCACACTATAATGACTATGCGCGCATAAGGACTGAAAATACACTATTATGCACATAAAAAACTGCTAGAAGATGAACGTACACGTATGTCACGGTCAGGTTCTACATGGCTTCAGTTAATTGAGATGTATTGCGTGACATGCATCCATATAGCATACGATTTCTTCAGGGAGAATAATTCTACCGTATACTGCCTATGCTGCATAGTATCCTTACCACATAATGTTAAAATTATCTCGCTATAAAGCATGAAAGTTTTGTTATGTCTTCCTCGTAATTGTCTCATGCACGCTATATGAAGAAGCTCATCTTTTGATGATGTGTCAGGATGAGTCATGCGGCTTGACTGTATGCGTTGAAGTCTTTGACACATGGTGCCAAAGTTTACTATATTTTACTGAAGCATGTTGCATGTTGCATGGACTTTGGAGGATGCCACCTGAGCTGTTTCCTATTTCTGAAAAATCATTATCTTCGGCGCATAGCTTCTAGCGTATTGCCCATAACCATCATGAGTCTTGAGAAAATTCTTGCTTCTATAATGAGGGCATGAGTCATCTTTACGATCCATATCTTGGGAATCCTGAGCATAGCCCTGGGGGTCAATACCGTCAAGTACATAAAGCATAATGCATTTGGATCAAAGAAACGTTGTCCATGAATGTTGGGACCACGAAGGTTCGGATCCACATTAGAAGAGCCAGTCTCTATGACCCTCTACAGGTAAAAACGGCTGTGTACTATTCCATGACCAATAAAATAATCGAGACTATGAATATACGTCCATAGATCCTCACGAGCGACATTCATATGAGACCCATAACATTACCGATGAACAGGGTGAAGGCAGTGAGATTGAGGAGTTGTTGGAGGTGGGGAGGAAGATGATGGTTGAGTGGAGGAAGAAGGTTGAAAGTATAATGAAGGTTGAGAATATAGGCTTGGGTAGATGAAGTAGCTTCGCATGTGCGGGAAGCAGAGAGAGGACGAGGAGGGAGTTCAAATTGACAATTGGAGAGATCAATATCGTGGGCTTGTAATATGAGAGTGATAAATATTCCATAGATGAGGGATCAACTATAAGTACACCTTGCATTAATCATGGATAAATAATGGCCTACGGGAGAGAGAAGGATTGTTCCATGTACATGTAAAATATGCAAGTAAGAGCATATAAAGTAGTGGCATCATAATTCCCGAATTTAGTAATAATGGAGGTACAAATACGACGATGCAAGTCATAATAAAAGGGAATAAGATCCTTGAATGAGGGTCGTATGGGATGGTTAGTAAAACAAATCAGATCTAAAATAATCTAGGGAGAAGTCATGAGAAAGTTGGACCTGATAGCTTTTTGGGAGAGGACCACCATGGTTAAGGACACTAAGGTCTGCTTGGTTACGGTATTTTCACCGGTTCTGGGGTGTTTTTGAACCGACTGTTTATGAAAATTCTTGTTTGTTAATTTTTTGAGGCACTGGTTTTTGTCGGTTCAAAAACCTCCCAAAATCGGTGTAATGTAATTTTGGGTGACTTTATAAACACCCCAAATCGGTAGATTTTAAGGGGTTTTATTATTTTATTTTATTTATATCCTCACCAAAAATATATAATTATAACTACTTTTAATTTTATTCATGTAAAAAACTTTCAGAACCGCTTGTTAGTGAATTTCCAAGCATGGATTGGACTGGTTTAAAAGCCGCTACTTAAAACCACCCAAAACTGGACCCCTCATAATCGGTACTCTAAAAATACCTCATAACCGCTACCCCTACAATTACGAAGCAGTCCCTAAGAAATTTGCTTACCCTTAAGTGTGACAATGAATTGTGTGCCCCAGACCGTGGTATCAAAACGACAATGGATGGGATCAGGAGTGAGATCACAATAGAATGCCCTAACTGCATTATGGTACACTTCAACAAATCTCTCAAACAACTTATCCTACCCAAACCATTAAAAAAAAGATAAGCCAGAATAAGGAGAAGTAAATGGATTTACCGACATATACTTGGCGTGGAGAATTTCTACACTCCCAAGATTGGTTGAGGGAGGAAAATGAAATTGGTTGTAGGAACCTTAGGGTGGTAGGGGAGGGTTAAAAGTAATGGGGTCAACATTTCCTACATTGGAGGAGGATTCTTTCCTAGTAATTTTGGAACGTTTGGGGGCCATGACAAAAGCTAGGGTTTTGAGAAGTCTAAGGTTTTGAAGAGAAATGAGAGTGGAAGGAAGAACCCTAAGAAGGAGGAGGATTCTTTCCTAGTAATTTTGGAACGTTTGGGGGCCATGACAAAAGCTAGGGTTTTGAGAAGTCTAAGGTTTATATATATAAAGTGTAACTGCATAGCATGGCCTACACAAGTAGTAATCATCCTCCCCTCCCAAATGTTACTATCTGTCTTGCATCCACCACACATCCAGTCAGCCTTCTAACAAGGAGCATGTGTAGACAAGAACATGTAAGGTCACCTAACATGTAATGTGTGTGCCTCACCTCTCGTGTCAACATGACTAATCACGAACAAGTATGATCAGGAACATATATATGCATAATCATGACAACATGCAGGTAATGAACAAGAAAAATATGCAACAGTATAACAGGTAAATGAATGGTAAAAAGTAAAGCATGTAAATATTGTAAATCAAATAGGCAATGTATACTTGCCTTGAGTTTTGCCCAATCCTTGCTGAGACTGCAGTACAAAAGTCTAACCAAACTATCCATGAACCGACGAGTCATACACCACGCAATATCTATCAACCCCAAATAAAAAACAAATACATATTATTCACTAAGATATGACTATCATTTCCTACCTAGAGAGCTTGGGTTGTTCTAAGTCGCATATTACCGATGTTACTAGACCTGAAAATGGATAGTCGAAAATTCGAATCAGATTCAATTTCATATCTGAACTTTCGGATATTACTCGAAATTGCGGATATCGGATTCGGATATTCGAATATTTTTTGGGTATTATCTTTTTTTGGATACGAATTTGGATATTAAGGTATTCGAATCAGTTAATATCCGATCCGACTTTAAATTGCAAATTTGGATATCGGATTCGGATATCAAAATTTTTATATATATTAGAGTATAATGTATATGTAATATATATTAATTAATAAAGAACATTAAAAGATTTTACACTCAACTGACTTTTTACATAAATCAGTTCATTTACTACTTTTTTACCTATATATTATAATATAATTTATATATAATAGTAATATATATTAATTACAATTTATAACAGAAGATAAAAGGGCTCAAATATGTATAGCATATATATATTTATATATGGCCGACTCAAATTGAGCATTCTTGGAATTTTCAACAGGAGATGAAAGGACATAAATAGAGCAATATGTATATCAAGCCAATTGAGCATTCTTGGAATTTTTAACAGACGACGAAATGGCTCAAATAGAGTAATTGAATTTGGTTTTTGGATATTCGGATAATAACTAAATTTCTAATATTTTGGATTTTGGATATTCGAATAATAGCATTCGAATTTTTTTAGCTAATCGGATCGGATATTATCCGATATTCGTTAAACTAGACGGATACGAATTCAAAGTGTCAAAAGAGATATCCGTTCAGATTTTGGATCAGATTTGGATATTATAAAAAAATTGGATACGAATACAGATATTGTCCTGTCCGTACTAATAAGCATCTGTTGACACCCCTAGATGTTACCTAAGCCACTTATTAATCATACCATCTAGAAATAGGTAACGAAGGTCTCGATAATCATTATCTATTTGCTACTATATGAATTATAAATTTTAGGTTTAAATATCAAGTTTGTATCTCTTAATTCGTACAACGAAACATACGACACACAAATCGAGACAAGATAATCAACCACAAGCTTAGCAATCTTATCTTGGTGATCTATACGGTCACTTTGTCAATTACAGCGATGTGGGATTATTGGAATCGACTGATCTTAGTTCCGACGCACGGATTCTGAAATATGCACATAATATAAATTAGTCACAGTTAATGATGATACCGAAAAAAATTTAACATGCATCATCAGATGATGAAGCAAACATCACCAACGTTTCCAGAATGGTCAAATCAACTGGGATAGCCTACCCATAAGTCCAATTTTGACAGAGGGCAAAACGATAATTTCGGATCAAAACGGTGTTCGTCGTTGGACCTGCTTTGCACCAAAAAATATGCCAAAACCTATGGACTCTAAAGTCATCAAACTATATGTCTACAAGTTCAAATTGATGATACGAACTCAACGGTTGTCCAGATTTCGATTTCGATGAGCTGGTCATAAAAATGCTTGTTGAATCGGATCGTGGTGCCCGTGAAACGGCAATGCGATCAACTGTATCAAAATTGGACCAAACTTGGCTCACAGGACCAAAACAAATGCTACGAGTCCAATGGCACAAGTTTCATTGCGATGTGACGAGCATGTACGAATTATTGAAAATTTTCGAAAAAGGCCAACGTAGTATTTTTTGATGGATACTGGTCGAATTCGTCGTACAAATGCAACCAATTCGAATTCTGTCAAAGTCCACACGTGTACGAATTTCGTACACACCTTCGATACAATTGGTTCGCGACCAAGTCATCCGGTTTGTCAGAAAGGCATCTGTATCGTATTTTTTTGAGTTTTGGAACTGATTTTATTCGAAAGCTAATGAAGAAAAAATTACAAATAAATATTCTTTGTGAAGGCATTCATGTTGGCTACAACTCTGATCTTGTAGAATTTTTTAAAATTTTTGATATCTGGTCTGAAAATTGGCTACCAAAACAACATTCTGGGACAGTTTTCAATGTCCAAAAAATGCTATTTTTTTTATTTTGAAACTCGATTTTTGTTGCGTACATCACGAATTAAAAGAATCTACCTAATGGTTTTGAAGGTGTTTAGATTGTCTACTCACCCGCAAGATCCGTTGCAAATTAAATGACGATGACAGAGGTATTGCGGCAAGAAGGTGGTGACATTACTGGTGTTGTTGCTGCGTTTGTGGCTGCTGCCACGGCTTCTGCGCCGCTGTCGCCGCTGAGGTAGCCGACGGGCTCTCCGACGACAGCGATGCGCACGCAGTGGCGGCGACAAGGGTTGCGTCGTGATTAGGTTAGGATTTTTTTTCTTTTTTTTTCTTCTATATAATATATGTAAAGGGAAACAGGGTTACGTGCGGGTTCGGATATAGCACTTTTCCATGAGGAACCGTACAATTTTCCTTTTTTAAGGTATATCATATATATATATATATATATATATATATATATATATATATATATATATATATATATATATATATATATATATATATATATATATATATATATATAATATATAATATATATATATATATATATATTTTTTATATATATATATAATATATATATATATATATATATATATATATATATATATATATATATATATAATATATATATATATATATATATATATATATATATATATATATATATATATATATATATATAAGAATCTTTGACCCTTATTAAAATATAGATGTTTCTAAAATATTTAGAAAATATTCCCATATGTATTTTTTATAAATATTTTTATAATCATATATATATATATATATATATATATATATATATATATATATATATATATATTTATATATATATTTATATATATATATATATATATATATATATATATATATATATATTTATATATATATATATAAATATATATATATATATATATATATATATATATATATATATATATATATATATATATAAACGAAGAGAGACTATATAGATGTATTAGGCGCAAAATGCCGAAGCCTATACAGAAGAGTGCGACTCGTGCTAACAGAAAAAAGAACAAAAATCTGCTGATAGTAAAGCTTCCTCCAAAAGCTGTTCGGGGAGTGAGAGCAGCGAGAGCTGGCTTTGCTAATCTGTATGAGAACCTCTTTGAAAAGTTGAGGGGGACTCAATTGGCGGCCTTCATATCTGAACTTGTTCATGTTCTTCCATAAAACCCAAATGCCGGCGGCTGCGACGATCTGGTGCCCGTGAGAAAGACTCCACATGGCGAGAAGATCGTTGAAGCCTCCATCCTGTTGGTTCGTTAGGCATCTTCTTGACAGTTTGGTCCACAGCTGAGATGCGATGTCACTTGAGAGAAGAATGTGTTCTGCTGATTCCGTCTTCGGTACAGAACAACAGTGGCATTTGGACGCAAGACTGTATCCGATTGATGTAAGGGCATCGTCAGTGGGCAGCTTTCCTCGCTAAGCTCTCCAAGTGAGGATCTACCATTTATTAGGGATGCAGGACTGCCAGTATGGTACGATAAAATAGAAATAATCTCCTGTGCCTCTAGCCACTATTCTGGCTGAAGCCAGGGTGAAGTGACCTCCATCAGTTAGGGACCACCGTAAGTCGCCTTTGGCATTGGTAACCATCAAAGGTTCTGTAATGCTGCGACCGAGGAGTATGTGACACCAACTCGCTGATGCTCTGCTGTTGATTGTCACCATCATTGGGTCGGAGTGCTGAAAGTATCGTGCTTTCATGAACCGGGCCCAGATCGAGTTCTCCGTGCGAACCTTCCACCACAGCTTCATTGAGCAAGCTACGACAATATCTGCTAATCTGTGAAAACCCAGACCTCCTTCTTTGGTGGGTTTGACCATGGTGTCCCAGCTGGCCCAGTGGTGTTTGTCTTTTCCATCACTGTGTCCCCAAAAGAAGTTGGATAGGAGGGACTCCAGCGATGCTAAAACCTTCTTTGGGGGGAGCATACCGCCATGGTGTAAATGGGGATGGAAGAAAGCACGTGCTTGATCAGGATCATCTTACCCCCCGGGGAAAGGGTTGTATTGTGCCATCCCTCAATTTTATTTTTGACTTTCCTGAGCAGACCGTCGAAGATGCTCGTATTGGACTTCCTGTAAACCAGAGGGCATCCGAGGTAGGTGAATGGCGGGTAGGCTGTGGCGAAGGAGGTCAGGTTGGTGAGGGTCGCAGAGTGGTCTCTGTTGGCTTTGTGATGGGTGTAGATGATGCTTTTATTGGAGTTCACACGTTGCCCGGAGCATATAGTGTATCTCTCGAGCGTTCTATGGACCGTCTCTACTGACCCGATGTCTCCAGCCGAGAAGATGGGAATGTCTTCAGCATAGGCCAGATGTGTGATCAAGGGACAACCAGTGGTGGTGTGGAAATGATGGAATCTGGGTGAAAAGGCTAGGCTTTTGAGGTTTCTGCTAGGAGCTTCGGCCGTAATGATGAAGATGGTAGCGGAAAGAGGGTCGCCCTGCCTGACCCCACGACTCGCTTTAAAGAAACCAACAGCTTGCCCGTTGATGATGGTGGAGAATCAGGAATTGCTGATGGACCTGAAAAGGATATCTATCCACGATTCAGAGAAACCAAAGGCCTTGAGCACCCATATCAAGAATTGCCAGTCCAAACGATCGTATGCTTTCTTCATGTCCAGCTTGATGGCCACATTCCCTCCTCTGGAGGGAACTTCGGGCACGTGATCATCTCTTGCGCCAGAAGGATGTTGTCTGTGATGTTGCGACCTTGGACGAAGCCACTTTGTTCTTCAGATATTATCTTGGATAAGAGGGTGGACATGCGAGTAGCTATGATCTTCAAAATAATTTTGTTAGTGAAGGTGCAAAGGCTAATGGGGCAAAAATCCTTGAAGGTCTCCAGGTTCTCTTTCTTGGGAATGAGAATAAGGTTAGCACAAGAGATGGATTTGGGATATCTCGCTCCCTGAAAGAAAGCAATGGCTGCTTCGATGAAATCCTCTGCTATGATGTCCCAACACGTGCGGAAGAAAACCCCTGAGAAACTGTCTGGTCCTGGGGCGCTATGTTCATCAAGAGCCCACACTGCCGTCTTGACTTCTTCAGCTGCTGTGGGGACCTGTAGCTGTGCGTTCTCTTTGTAGGTAATCAGGCTGGAGATCTTGGACAGGAGGTCTGCGTCTTTGACGATGGTGTCTTTAGTGAATAATCTGGAGTAGTAGTTGGCAGCGGCCTCCTGAATGCTCTTTTGATCAATGAGGAGGATGCCATTATCGTTTAAAATTTGATGCAGGTTCAGTTGTTGTCTCCGACCTCTAACGCATGAGTGGAAATAAGCAGAGTTCCTGTCTCCCTCAGAGTCCCAAGTCAGCCTGGCTTTCTGCTTCCAGAATTCAGTCTCAATCTTGAGCCGAGATTTGAGGATGGCCCTGGTGAGGTTAAGCGTGGCTCGGTGCTCCTGCGATCTGTTCGAGGCAAACAGAACCTCTGTGCGGGTCACGTCGTCCTCCGCCTTCTTGATTTCCTGAAAAATGTTACCGAAATCGTTCTTGCTCCAGGTCGCCAGTGCTCCCTTTGTGGCTTTGAGCTTAGCGGCCACCCAAAATAGGGGGTTATGTTCTGAGGTCGCTCTCCAACTGGTCGCAACAATGTTTCTGAACTGAGGATGGAAACTCCATAAGTCCTGGAACCGAAATGCTTTCTTGATTTGGGTTGTATTGCTGCTGATCTTAATGAGGAGGGGAGTGTGATCCGGTTCAGTGGAGTTGAGGTGGGATAGGTTGGAGATGAGGTTCGTGTTGGACCAGCGATTGTTGACCAGAACTCTATCCAGAAGCGAATACTAACGTCTGGCACCTTCCTGCATATTGCACCAAGTGAATTCGTTACCTAAAAAAGGTAGGGTAGTCATATGGGTGTTGAAAATGAAGTTGTTGAAGTCATTCATAGCCGTCGGATGAGGGGGGCGACCACCCGACTTCTTCTCTCTACAAGAAATAGTATTGAAGTCTCCAACACACATCCACGGTAAGTTGCTATTCTATTGGTGCGTGTCCGACAGCGTGTCCCAAAGTGCCTTGGGATCGTGTATGTCACAACTGTCATGCACAGCGGATATAAGGGATCGACACTTCAGAGTAGGGTGCTCAACCCAACAAGAGAGCGCCTATCTAGAGTCATGTATGGATCCAAAAGCGATGTCGTTTCCAAAGAATATCCAGATGTCGTTGCACCCTGCTACCGCTGCCGGGAACCCGAGCTTGAGTTTGATAGCTTTGTGTTTTTTGGGGGGATTTTTTGTTCGATAATGACCAAGATGTCAATTCGATGTATTTTCTTGAGGCTGATGAGTCTGTTTATGGTGGGTTTGTTTGCAACTCCACACACATTCCACGAAAGGATGTTAAGCATGGTGAGGAGTGGGGGTGGGAGGGGGGTTGTATAGCTTTGCAGCTGCTCTGGTGGTCATGGTCGTGGGCTTTTTAGCTTGTTTTTTCTTTTTAAAGTTGATCCTGATTCGACATTAGAAGTATATTGATTGTTCCCCAATAACTGAATACTTTTTTTCTGTTTGTTGGGTTTAATGAGACCTTTCTGTGTGGGAACCTTTAGTTCTGCCGTGTCTTCGCCCTATCCGAGTGTTGTAGGCTCGTTGTCTCTCTCCAATGAGTTCAGCGCGCAGAGGGGGTTGGTGGGGTCGAGAAAGCCTACCTCTGAAGCAAGTTGAAGCCTGATGGCTGAGTCTGTACCCAGTGTGGCGAGGATGTCCTCTGAGGGTAGAGCTAGTGTAACCTCCTGAGATACCTCCGGTGACTCCTCGGACTCCGCACTCGATCTCCTAGCTGAGCCCTCGCCAGTTGGCAGATCTCCTGAGCTTCCTTCACTATCCTCCGAGGGAGTATCTTCTTGAAGGGCGAGAATGCCGAAGGAGTTGTGGAGGCGAATACCCTCCGGCGCGTTAGAACCAGTATCCTGAGAGGATTGGAAGGTGAAAGGGATAATAGCCTGGGTGAGTTGGGGATGGATGTCTCGGGAGGTAGATGCCTCGTTGGCAGCAAAGTGATTTGTGGTTGGGGGGAGGTTGGATGGGTTCTGAAGGTTGGACTTGTGCCTTCTTGACGTTAGGTGTCTTGCGGGCATCTGGTTCCTTTAGCTCCGGGTGGGCTTTGTAGCATTTCCTTGTGAGCTATCCTCTCAGCTGACAGTGCTTGCAGAAAAGAATGTTGCTGTCGTACTCCAGCTTCTGGATGTTTGATCTGTTCCCGAGTTGGAGCTCAATATGATCAGGAGGATCTGAGGTCAGATCCAGTTCTACACATATCTTAGCGAAATTCCCTTTAGAGAGATTTCGGGTTTCTTCTGCAATGGCCACTAGGGTTCCAAAGGAGCTGGCTATCCTTTTGAGAGCCGCTGGGGTGAAGCAGACTAAAGGTAGGTTGGAGAGGGTGATCCATGCCGATATTAAGGTCGAGTCGACCTTTGGGTCAAAACTGGGGGACCATTTAACGATTTTCACTCTGTGTGATCCAACGGTAGTGGTGCCTTTAGCCCACACTACGGAGTAGTCTTCTGTAGAGGAGAGGTGTAGGAAACAGTATTTAGGGTCCAGAGGAGCCACCCGGAAAGCCGAGACGACCCTCCAAACTGCTATTGCCTCTTGAACAACGGTGAGCTTCGGACAACCCGTCTGGAACTTCAAGACAAAGGTCTTCGCGAAGCTGCTGGCGAGTGAAGTGATCTCTTCTGAGGAGAAGGGGATCTATATAGCCTGGCCAACTGGAGGGGCATGAAACTCAATGTCGCAGAGCTGGACCGCCTCGAGCTAGGGGTCCAGCGGGGTGATGCGATCTGGCCGTAAGGCGTCCACAAATGAAACCGACTTGACTGTTCTAGCGACCTGAGCTGGGGGAGACTCAGCTGGAGGAGAAGGGGAAGGGAGACTGAAGCGGGGGGTGGGGTTGAAGCTGCAGCCATGCCCCGTTGCGAAACCATGCCTACCATAGAGAATCTACTCCCTCCGGGGGGGTCCTTAGGGGTCTCAGTGCTAGCGTATGCGTCCGACGTGGATGGCACATGCGCCACCGAGGCCTGCCCTCGCTCTGGAGATCTCCTGTCGGGAGAGGCAAAGACGGGAGAGCCGGGAGGAATGGAGGGGCTGGGCGCATAGAGCGGGTCTAGGCGCATAGGTCGAGCTGAGTCGGAGAAAGGTGCATAAGGGCCTGGCGCGGTAGGCGTATAGCCCACGATCCGCTCAGCGGGCGCATGGGCGGGCGCCGAACCTGAAAGCGCCGAGCCCTGAGAGGTGGGCTCATAAACCTGGCCGGCTGTAGCACCGAGATCGGTTGGTTGGGGTACAAAGGCCGGAGGTGCCAAGGGGGCGCATGCTCCGTCCAAAAGGACGTTGGCACATAACGGCGCCACCGCGGATCCCAAGGGGGGGAAGGGGAAGCCTCATCCGCGTTCGAATTTAAAATCGAGCGGAGAAAAAAGCAGGAAAGCTCGCTGCTCGAGGCCAGACCACCACAGCCGCTTTGCGGCCAGCGGAGAGGGGAAGATACGCCCGAGGTGCCCGAGGAGGATGCGAGATGCCCGGAGGCCAAAGAAGAAGAGAAGCAACCCCTGCCGGAGCAATGCCAACAATGGCCAGCTGCGGTGGACACACACAAAAAGAAGAAGAAAATGCTGTCTTTTTTTTATTGGCGCAAGGTACCACAAATCGAGTACGCCTGAGAGATCCTGTCTTGAGGATCCCCGAGTACAAAAAAGAATTCTAGGGAATAGGACGATGGAGATCGAACGACAGTTGCTCATTTACTCCATTGACACTCCGATTACAAAAGTGGGAGAAAACCTAAGAAAATTGCTAACTCTCGGCTCACTGGCAAGAAGTGCAGCAATTTGGCTCTTAAAAATGCTCTCCGTTCTCTGTTTTGAAGAGGGAAGAAGCCTCCCTTTTATAGTCGTTCTTGGACTGGCATGATGTTATGCGCCCATGTAAGGGAACACGCTGGTTCTTATGTAGGCGCATAGTCCTGCTTTGGGCGCATAGGATATAGGCGCATACAGGCTGCGAGATCATGGGTTGGTCGTAGTGTTGACGTGGCCGCATGCTTCGGTGCACGACTGCTCGTGGAGACTGACGTGGCCATGCACTTCGGTACACGTTTTGATCGTGGCTTTGACTGAGTCAGGCTTGGGCGCATAGCATGTCTCAGGCTATGCGCCCTCCTCTCGGGGGAGCTAGTCTTGGACGCATGGAGCTACACTTGACTGGGCGTATGGAGCTACACTTGACTGGGCGCATGGAGCTTCATTGAGTGGGCGCATAGAGTTACATTGACTGGGCGTATGGAGCTTCACTTGTCTTGGGCGCATGGAACTATATTTGCTAAAAAAATTCCATGCTTCTACATGACCCCCTTCAAAGTTTTCGACACTTGAGCAAGTTCAAAATACTTTGAAAGAAGCATGGATCGTCTTCTCGCGAGGCAATGGGCGCATAGCACGGCTCTTCCCCTGGGCGCATAGTATTTTGGCCAGCCTGTCAGGGAGATACGGCTGTTGAGATTTGCCTCGAAGTCCGAACTGACAGATTCATCGGAATAGAATTTAAAGCGGTCCATCCTTTATACGTCGTCCACGTCAGCAAGAGACAGTCGCATAGTATGCAGAGAGCTGGTCCTTCATACGAGCGCATAGGCTGTAGTGGGCGCATACACCATAGTGGGCGCAGAGTATGTGGGCGTATAGGAAGTGGCCCATGCCAATAAATAGACCCTGGAGGAGAGAGAAAGTTTATTATTCCTTTTCTCTTTAAAATTTTTAGAAAACTCTTCGTCTTCTTCCTTTGCGAATCATGTCTCCCAAGGCCGCCAAGAGATCCGCGAAGGGCAAGGGGGCTGCGTCGAGTAGCTCTTCTCCTGCGGTAGAGTTCTCAGCAGTCCAGGACCCGATTTTGGGTGAGGGCATACTTCAAAAAATAAAGTCTCGAGCGTTAATTTGTGATGCTCGGACTTCTCTTCTGCCGGGGCGCTTGCGCCTAGGGCAACATACTTCTGTAAGCATTACTATGCGCCCACAAAAGTCATGCGCCAACACTGTGGTGTGCTATGCTCCCACGTGCTGCCATTTTATGCACCCTTTAAGCTGTGGCCCGTTATGCGCCCACTAACTGTCCATGTGTTATGCGCCCATATGTCTTATTTTGGGCGCATATCTCTTTGGGCACATAGCCGTTTGGGCACATAAAAACCCTTCAGAACGTAGTTTTTCCTACGATTTTTTTTAAGTCTGACTGTCTTCCTGTCCCCTTTTCATATTCTGTAGGCATCTGGCTAGCAAATTTCTCCAGGACTGGTATCGGCGATTTTGGGCATGGTGAAGATACGACACTTGACACCCACATCAGAGAGCTCAGGACTCTTCGTGTTTCGGAAGGGTTTTTCTCATATGGTAGGAAGAACCTTTATACATCGAAGAGTCGGACGGTAGTTGGGCATTACCGTGAAAGTTCTGCGTTCATGGTTCTTCAAGTAGACAAGAGCAACACTTGGGATGTTATTTTGAAGGTATGGTCTCTTGAAGAAATGGGCCCACGACGTCCGCCATATGGAGGAGAGGATGTCACCATCTGTGGATGTTTTAGCATGCTATATTTTCCCTCCTCCGTGTAGCTTCTCGAAGGTTCAACAGCCTTGTTTGCTTGCTCATCAGTAAAACTCCTTCGATGAAAGCGTGGCGCTGCCAAGCTGATCAAGCTATGCGTTGCTGATGAATAGCGGATTCTCCCTTCTTTTGGACATCAATGTAACCTTTTACTTTTTTATCCAGATGAAGAACCTTCTGTTTTGCTCATGAGGTGTAGTCCTGTGAATGTAACTGATTTTGAATGAGCAGAATATATTCTCTCTATTCTTTATTTGTGGTATCTATCGTACTTGTATTAGAGAGCAAAATACCGTATTTGTGTAAAGGGTATCCTACTGGGGGACCCCCTCCCTCTTTTTTGTTTGGACCTATTGCCCCTTTGTGCATCCGAAAATGCGAGCAAATAGATTGGAATGATACTTTCGTGGATCTATTACCCTTTGACACACCGACGGTACGGGTAATAGTTTGAAATGAAACCCAACAGAGACAGCATGGTCGCGATAGGTTTCGTGATCTTGACACCGTGTCTTTTATCCCGGATTGGATATAGGTGTCGAGTCGAAAGACTATCGGTATCAGAGGTAATATGGACGTGACACACGATAATCAGGAGCATTTTTTGCCCTCGGAAGCATAGCCGGCTATGAAGAGTGGGCCAACGTTCTGAGGAGAGTTCTGAACGACTTGGAGGGTCAGGTGGGCAAGTTTCGAGAAATCAAGCAGCGAAGTCCGACGTCACTATTCTGCGCAGAGGACGCGGCTTTGATGGCAGCTTTTACGGAGGAGGAGGCTACCTTCCAGGCAAGAAGGGACGCCCTCGTTCAGGAGATTGTCGAGCTGGCTGATCAGTACAGCCAGTTCAATGCTGTAAGTGAGGCATGTGCTACCCCGAAGAATAGGCTGGCTATGCAGATCACTGAGAAGTACGATCGTATTGCGTAAATCAGGAACGAGAACACCCAGTTGGAAGCTGACTTGAGGGCGGCATCATCTGAAAAGAGGATTATCTGTCCCAGGCTGCCATGACTGCCACCGCTTCTGCCCGTTTAGAAGAGCAGCTGGCGAAGTTGGAGGGGGAGCATCAGAGTGTGATCCTCTTTGGAGATAAAGCCGCTCGCCAAGAAGAGGCACGACGCCGAGAAACTGTGAAATCTGAAGCCGAGATTGTTGCCCTGAGGGATAGCATAAATCGCCTATGTATCCCGTAGATTTTTGTAATCTTCTTTTTGTTTTTGGCCGTCCCGGCTCTTGTACCTTTTTTCCGTCTTTTGATAGACGTTTAAGTACTGAATAAAGAATCTTTCCAGAAGTGAATGTGGTTTTGTGAAATATCGATGCTAGAGGTAATGTGGACGTAGCAAGGAGATTTCTGATGGATATTCCGCTGGGGAATTTTTATGTGGACCTATTATCCATTTTATATTCGAATGGTTCGAATATAAATAATAAGTTGAACGAAGCTGCTAGTAGAGGTAATATGGATGTAATAGCAGAGGATGTTCTATATCTGACCAGAGGTAATATGGACGTGGAAAGATATATAGCATTAGGGAGGAGTGGATAGTTCAGAGGTAGTGTGGACATGACTATCTTTGATGAATGCTTTGCTCAGAGGTTATGTGGACGTGGCAAAACATTTGATCATTCCTACTAGAGGAATAATTATCGGAAAACAATCAGAGGTAATAGGAACATGATTTGTTTTCGTCAAACCGAGTTTGGACGGAGTCAAAAACGGAAATGATTCCACTGAAAAAATATTTAGAGGACCTATTATCCAGGGCGTATTCAAGACTCTTGAAATACGGATAATAGTTAGATAGTTTTTTTTGGAATCATATAAACATCGCACTGTACATTTACATGACTAGACATATGTGAACATTATGTAAGAGAGGTTACATATAATATTTTTTCAGGAACTTGCCGTTGATAGACATCATGAGCAAGTCACCATCAGGCTTGGTCAGCCGGTACGTACCGTTAGAATACACGGATTCAATGACGAAGGGGCCTTCTTCTAAGCCCCTAGATTTCAAAAAATAGTTTTTATAATTTTCAATAGCATTTATATTAATTTTAATACGTATTTTGCAGCGTATTTCGTATTTTCTTGGTTTTCGTAATGCTTTGAAATTTTTCCTAACTTATAGATTTTTTCTTGGACGGCATACCGCCCGGACATGTTTTTCTACACTTTAGATATTTTCGGTTTCTGATATTTTCATAAATAGTGTTTCGAATATTTTCGTGAATAGTGTTTAGATATTTTCGTGAATAGTATTTAAGATATTTTCGTGAATAGTGTAGATACACTCTTTTATCCAAGGGATATTTGGTTTTGTTTGAATGGCCATGATTGCCTTAGATTTTGACATGGATCACGATCCGACGGCTAAGATTAATTCCCCCTTCTATATATACCCTTTCACTTTCTCTCTCCTCTCTCTTTTCATTCTCTTCAATCTCTTTTCATTTCTTCTTCCTTTCTCTTCCCTTGGAGCTTGCCAAGAGCTTGGCCTTGAGGTCTAGAGTATGATTTCGTACCCCTCTTGGTGGTGGAGTAGAAGATTAGGCTTGGAGCTTAACCTAGGCAATTACATCTTGCTCATAAGTGACATGACCAGGCTATAATTTTGTTTTCCATAGAAACTAAAGTTTTATTGGCCTATAATATGCTTCTTTAAATTGTTAACATGTTTAGTATATAGCACTTTTGGTTTTGATCGACAGTATTAAGTAGATCTGAGTTTCTAGATATGATTTTCGAGTATTTTGAGGTTTTGATCTATCAAATATTTTGATTTGTGAAAACTAATACTCCCATGTTGTAGGAAATTCAATTCTATTCAATTTTGACTTTTGAAAGTCCGAATTTCGATTTAAAATAAAGTTTTTATGGCCGAAACAAGTTTTGTGTTCAAAAATCAACTTTCTGTGACGGTTCGAAAAATCCGTCGGAAATCCGCGAAAATCCGTCGAAAAATCCGAACTTGCACCACAAAACTTGCTGTGACGGTTCAGAAAATCCGTCGAAAATCCGCGAAAATCCGTCGGAAAATCCGAACTTGCACCACAAAACTTGCTGTGACGGATCGGAAAAGCCGCCGGTAATCCGCTGTAATCCGCCGAATAATCCGGTTAGGCTGTTTTAAATTTTTTTTTATATATTTTAAGTGCTATAAAAATTTTGGAAAAATTGTATTTAAATACTATGTTAATTTAGCTAATTTATTATAATTTTTCCAGCATTTAATAAGTACTTTTGGTATTTTATAAAAATAGGAAAACAGAACTCATTTTCAGGATATATATGTTTGTTGGTTTTTAATAAATATTTATGAAGGTTTATAAATTCCAGAAAAATTAGTATAAATTTCTATAATTAACAAGGATCATTTTGGTACTTTATTTTATGTAAAATTGAGCTTTTTGTCTATTTCAAAAATTATTGGAACACAATGTACAGTTGATTTATTTATTGAATAATTACGACTTGCAACTTTTTGTGTTATTTTGAGTTATAGCCGTATTGACCCTCACCTCTACACCAGTGTAAAGACCTTATAGAGTTAGTTTAGGTATTGTGTCACCCCACATTGGTCTCCTATGCTAAAGTCAACATTTGGCTAGGCTTCCAGTCAGAAAGTCGTATCACACAACTAGTGTCTTAGTGTTTAACTTAGTATAAAAACTAAGTTTATGTGTTATTTCTACAGTGACGAGTCACCAGGCATCTATAACATTTCTATCACTGCTTTGCTTTGCTAAAGGCAAGTACTTTCTACGAACTTTACATACTGATATAACAATAAACTGTGATTTACCTACCATGTTAAATGCTGATCCTTGGGGTAGCAAGTTAAAACTTTACATGTTGTATTACTTTCAGTCTCTGCCATGTTTAGGACAGTATCTCATATCTCTCACATTTTTAAATAACGGGTTAAGGGGAAACTGCTAGTAGTGTACGTGAACATGACCCCCTTCTCCGTATGTATTTACCGCGCTCGGTGACATTCTATATGTGACCTTGCCGTATGTTCTGATCCCGCATTTGTGTATGGGATATACACCGATGTCGTTCATGCACGTATGTACATGCCAGAAAACTTGATATGTGCCGCTATACATCCTATTCACCTATTGACCGATTCACGTACATGCTACGGTTTTAAACTTTTAAACTATATGTTGTCATTTCTAAAAGAACCAATTAAACCATGATATGCCATGATTCCAGTTTATTACATTCCTATTCATGCTTCGTATAATTAGTTTGCTAGAATCAGTACTTGCTCCCGTCCTGACAGGATAACGTTGTAGGTATTCTTACTGAGGAAGAGTTGCTCTGTGACCCATATTATGGAGTTACTGTCGAGGACCCGACTTTGTCTTACGAGGATGTACCTGCGGGGAACCTCGTCTAGTTTGTGTAGTTGCTTGGGATATTTAGTGTAGTCATGTATTATACTACATATTTTGTAACTGGACCTGTATCCAGTTTTACATTTCAGACTTGTACTTTGACTTATTACTATATGAGGCGACTTTTGTGTTTGGAGCATTTATGACTCTTCTTTACTTATAGAACTGTTAGCACATTTAGTCTTATCTTGTTATCTCTAGAACAGCTTACTGCGCTTTATCTCAAGCGTAGACTGGACATGACTCGGCCCGGCCCAACAATTTATGTAGAGGGTCGTGACATATTTTTAGTGGTGGCCCATACAGGTTGAGACTAAATTGTTTGGTTACGTTATTGTACCAAGCATGCCTGCAATTAGGAACTTAAGGTAATTAGACAACATTAGGAATGACGCTTAGAACACCTAGAGGAATACTAGGGTTGCAACATAGAAAATACATCACATGCTTGCTATTATAATTAGATTTTCTTGTCTATGATTGTTTTACTTTAAAGAGTCCTTATAAGTCCTTTTTGTTGTAATTAGATGGTGCTTACTCGTTCATCCCAGTATGTCACACCTGAGAATGGCACACTCCCTATCCAGTCAGCTGACCAGTTGACCGATACACCTCCACCTCCACCTACCACATTCCCCCACTCCACAAATCCACAAACCCAAATGCCTCCACCACCTTCCACATCACAGTCCCAGTAGGACCCGATACTTCTACCACCCCCTATCACTATACCTACCCAGGCTTCCGTCACACTCGACGGAAACCAACTGCTCACTTTGATCCAGGGGTTCCTAACAACCCATCAGGAGCAGAATACCCTACTCCGCCAGAACATGGAGCGTTCTAAGGAACGTACCGTGGTCCCACCACCTGTAGAGCCACGGCAGAGAGCGAGGACGATCAAGGACTTCATGGGTCTAAACCCCAAGGAGTTCTTAGGGACTGAGGACATAGTTGTAGAAGATGACTGGCTAGACTCGGTAGAGAGGAAGCTCCTTGGAGTTAGGATGCCGGGTGACCTCCAGGTCGAGGCAGCGGGATTTCTGCTGACAGACTTGGCAGGAGTTTGGTTCCGGAATGAGCCGCTATACGCGAGAGGGAGGGCTACTTGGGATCAGTTCAAGACCCAGTTCAAGAAGAAATTCTTCTCGACCACCGCTAGGGTAGCCATGAGGCTACGATTCCAGAACATCCAGCAGGGGAACCGTTCTGTTGACGAGTATGCGGCAGAGTTTAGTCGCCTAAGCCGTTTCGCTCCTAGTCTAGTTGCAGACCCAGAGGAGATGACCCGTAGGTTCTGCCATGATCTAGTTCCAGACATTGGCATTCTTATAGTGGCGAACGGTATGACTGACTACTACCAGAGCTTAGAGTTGGCCCGGAGCATTGAGGAGCGTCTTCAGTCTTGCAAGAGGCCGGCTTTTGTACACCTCGAGGGACCGTCCAAGCGTCAGGCTTTCCAGCAGAGAGCACCGACGTCGCACCAGCAGACATATCATCCTCCCACATCACATCATCAGACCCCGCCAGTTAGAGCCCCGGGACCCTGGCAGCAGCAGAAGGGAACCTTGTGTATATTCTGTAAAAGGGTAGGCCATGACTCTTTCGTTTGTAGGAAGAGGTTGGGGCAGTGTTTAGCTTGTGGGTCTGCCACCCATCAGCTTCGGAGCTGTCCAGTAGCCACGGGATCTAGAGGGCCGCTTCCGACTCAGCAGCAGAGGTTTGGGCAACATCTGTAGCAGCAGAAGGGACCTCAAGGGAAGACTTATAGCCTAGCTCTTGAGCCGGAGCCGGAGCAGGTTTCGGAGCCAGATTACTTGGCTGACGTCATCACAGGTCATGTTTATTTGCATACTTTTCTAGCTCTATACTTGTTTGATTCTGGTACATCTCATAGCTTCCTGTCATTAGAGTTTATGCATAAACACCACTTAGTAGCTACACCTACCGAGGAGATTAGTAGGGTAATGACGGGAGGCGGACCAGTGCCCATTAGAGCTATCTATAGATGCTCTATTTCTATAGCCGAAAGAGAGTTCAGGGGACGATTCTTTGTGATGCCACTCCCCGGTTATGATATTATATTGGGGATGGACTGGCTTAGCTATGCCCATACATCTATAGACTGTCATGAGAGTAGTATTCTGTTCAGTCCCCCAGGCACAGCACCATTCAGTGTCAGGAGGACAGGGCTGGAGATCAGCCTAGAGCCGAACTATTGTGCGACAGTTGGGGACGTAGCACCGCCACACCCTATCATTAGGGAGTTTATGGATGTATTCCCAGAGGATCTTTCAGGACTTTTGCCTGACAGAGATGTGGAGTTCACCATAGATTTAGTACCGGGTTCATCCCCAGTATCCCAGACTTGCTATAGAGTGAACCCCAAGGAGGCCGTAGAGATGAAAGAGCAGATTGATGACCTGTTGAAAAAGGGTTTCATTCGATCTAGTGCTTCTCCGTGGGGAGTGCCAGTGCTCTTTGTACCTAAGAAGGATGGTACAGTTCGGTTGTGTATTGACTATCGGGCCTTGAATGCCATCACCATCAAGAACAAATATCCTCTACCCAGGATAGATGATTTGTTTGACCAGTTGAGTGGGACGAAGGTGTTTTCCAGGATAGACTTGAGATTCGGGTACCACAAGGTGAAGGTCAGGGCAGCAGACATCCAGAAGACGGCATTCAACACGAAGTACGGGCAATACGAGTTTCTGGTGATGCCATTTGGTCTCACAAATACGCCAGCTGTCTTTATGAATTTGATGAATAAGACATTTCACCAGTATCTGGATAAGTTCGTCGTAGTATTCATCGACGACATCCTGATATACTCGAAGACGCCGGAGGAGCATGCAGAGCACTTGCGGATAGTTTTGGGGATTCTGAGACAGGAGAGATTGTATGCCAAATTATCGAAGTGTGAGTTCTTTTTAGACCGAGTGGAGTTTCTCGGCCATATAGTTACTAGAGAGGGAATCTCGGTGGATCCCAGAAAGATTGCTGTACTAGAGACATGGAAGGCTCCGACATCAGTTTCAGAGATCAGGAGCTTTCTGGGTTTAGACGGCTATTATAGGAAGTTCGTCCAGGACTTTGCTAGGATAGCTGAACCCATGACGAAGCTGACGCGGAAGGACACAGAGTACATCTGGTCAGAGGACTACCAGGCAGTATTTGAGGAGCTGAAGAGGATGCTGACGACCGCTCCAGTTCTGACTTTACCTTCAGGTTCTGGAGGTTTCACCATATACAGCGATGCTTCAGGAAATGGGCTAGGATGTGTCCTACAGCAGCATGGAAAAGTGATTGCTTATGCATCTAGGCAATTACGGACTCATGAGCAGAACTATCCTACCCATGACCTAGAGTTAGCTGCGGTGATCTTTGCACTCAAGTTATGGAAACATTACTTATACGGAGAGCGTGTGGAAATCTTTACTGACCACAAGAGCTTGAAGTATGTGTTCACGCAGAAAGAGCTGAACATGAGGAAAAGACGATGGTTGGAGTTGATGAAGGACTTCGACATCGATTTACAGTATCACCCCGGAAAGGCAAATGTGGTGGCGGATGCGCTGAGCAGGCATCCGATGGCATGGTATCTGATGATAGATCGGCATTTGTGAGAAGATCTGGAGAAGCTCGGTATCGAGATAGTTCGGCCAGGATCAGTGATACAGATGATGGCGCTTGACATTCAGTCAGGTTTGATGGAGCAGATCAGGGAGGCACAGTCTACAGATGAAAGCCTTCGCAGACTTCGAGCCCAGGCTTTAGCTGGATTACTGGATGACTTTACCGTAGCAGAGGATGGATCCTTGAGACATGGCAGCCGATTGTGCGTGCCTAAGGGAGAGCTGATAGAGGCAGTCTTGCAGGAGGCACACCGATCGAGATATTCTATTCACCCGGGTGCTAACAAGATGTACCGTGACTTGTGGGAACATCTTTGGTGGCACGTGATGAATAGAGATGTATCACGTTTCATTTCGAGATGCCTAGTTTGCTAGCAGGTCAAGGCGGAGCGCCAGAGGCCAGCTGGTCTGTTACAGCCGTTACCCATTCCCGAGTGGAAGTGGGAACACATTACGATGGACTTCGTCTCAGGGCTTCCTCGTTCCCAAGGAGGGAAGGATGCCATTTTGGTCATCGTGGACAGGTTGACGAAGTGTGCGCACTTCATACCCTTCAAGGTGGGGCTTTCCACCGAGAAGTTGGCGGAGCTTTACATGCAGCAGATAGTGCGCTTGTACGGAGTACCAGTGAGCATCGTATCGGACAGAGATAGCAGATTCACGTCCCACTACTGGAGGAGCTTGCAGGAGGAGTTGGGCAGTCGGCTCAAGTTCAGTACGGCATACCACCCGCAGACAGATGGGCAGTCCGAAAGGACGATACAGACACTGGAGGATATGCTGAGGACTTGCGTGCTGGACTTTGGCGGATCATGGGAGAGCCATATGCACTTGGTAGAGTTTTCATACAACAACAGCTACCAAGCCAGCATCGGTATGTCTCCTTTCGAGGCACTATATGGACGACAATGCCGTACACCGCTCTTTTGGGATGATGTTGGGGATAGAGTGATGCTTGGGCCAGAGATGATTACGGATGCAGCAGAGAAGGTCGGGATGATCAGAGACAGGCTCAGAGTAGCTCAGGACAGGCAGAAACACTGGACTGATGCTAGTCGCAGACCGATGGAGTTCGCAGACAGTGATATGGTACTAGTGAAGATATCACCTACTAGAGGGACGATCCGGTTTGGACGATGAGACAAGTTGAGCCCCAGATACATCGGGCCGTTCGAGATACTTGGCAGGATCGGAGAAATAGCTTATAGGGTTGCACTTCCACCCAACCTAGCAGGAGTTCACGATGTCTTTCACGTATCTCAGTTGAGGATATATGTTCCGGACCCTAGCCATGTGCTAGATCATTCAGAGTTGGAGATCGGACCGAGCCTTGCAGTCACTGAGCAGTCAGTAGAGATATTAGACAGGAAGGAGAAGAGGCTGAGGAACAAGGTCATACCCTTAGTACGAGTAGCTTGGAGCCGTCACTCTCCGGATGAATCTACTTGGGAGAGGGAGTCGGACATGAGAGAGAGATAACCATACTTGTTCGATCCAACAGCTGTGAGGGAACCACCCGTTCCCGCTTGATACCTTAGAGGTTAGTCTTAATAGTAGCCTTAGTCATTTGTTGCATTGCTTGTTATGATAGAATGTTTGTAGAGTCTTCTATCCTTGTGAATTTCGAGGACAAAATTTTTCAAGGAGGGAAGATTTGTAAGCCCCAAGATTTCAAAAAATAGTTTTTATAATTTTTAATAACATTTATATTAATTTTAATACGTATTTTGCAGCGTATTTTATATTTTCTTGGTTTTCGTAATGCTTTGAAATTTTTCCTAACTTATAGATTTTTTCATGGACGGCATACCGCCCGGACATGTTTTTCTACACTTTAGATATTTTCAGTTTCTGATATTTTCATGAATAGTATTTCGGATATTTTCGTGAATAGTGTTTAGATATTTTTGTGAATAGTGTTTAAGATATTTTCATGAATAGTGTAGATACACTCTTTTATCCAAGGGATATTTGGTTTTGTTTGAATGGCCATGATTGACTTAGATTTTGACATGGATCACGATCCGACGGCTAAGATTAATTCTCCCTTCTATATATACCCTTTCACTTTCTCTCTCCTCTCTCTTTTCATTCTCTTCAATCTCTTTTCATTTCTTCTTCCTTTCTCTTCCCTTGGAGCTTGCCAAGAGCTTGGCCTTGAGGTCTAGAGTGTGGTTTCGTACCCCTCTTCGTGGTGGAGTAGAAGATTAGGCTTGGAGCTTAACCTAGGCAAGTACATCTTGCTCATAAGTGACATGACCAAGCTATAATTTTGTTTTCCATAGAAACTAAAGTTTTATTGGCCCATAATATGCTTCTTTAAATTGTTAACATGTTTAGTATATAGCACTTTTGATTTTGATCGACAGTATTGAGTAGATCTGAGTTTCTAGATATGATTTTCGAGTATTTTGAGGTTTTGATCTATCAAATGTTTTGATTTGTGAAAACTAATACTCCCACGTTGTAGGAAATTCAATTCTATTCAATTTTGACTTTTAAAAGTCCGAATTTCGATTTAAAATAAAGTTTTTATGGTCGAAACAAGTTTTGTGTTCAAAAATCAACTTTCTGTGACGGTTCGGAAAATCCGTCGGAAATCCGCGGAAATCCGTCGGAAAATCCGAACTTGCACCACAAAACTTGCTGTGACGGATCGAAAAAGCCGCCGGTAATCCGCTGTAATCCGCCAGATAATCCGGTTAGACTGTTTTGAATTTTTTATATATTTTAAGTGCTGTAAAAATTTTGAAAAAATTGTATTTAAATACTATGTTAATTTAGCTAATTTATTATAATTTTTCCAGCATTTAATAAATACTTTTTGTATTTTATAAAAATAGGAAAACAGAACTCATTTTCAGGATACATATGTTTGTTGATTTTTAATAAATATTTATGAAGGTTTATAAATTCCAGAAAAATTAGTATAAATTTTTATAATTAACAATGATCATTTTGGTACTTTATTTTATGTAAAATTGAGCCTTTTGTCTATCTCAAAAATTATTGGAACACAATGTACAGTTGATTTATTTATTGAATAATTACGACTTGCAACTTTTTGTGTTATTTTGAGTTATAGCCGTATTGAACCTCACCCCTACACCAGTGTAAAGACCCTAGAGAGTTAGTTTAGGTATTGTGTCACCCCACATTGGTCTCTTATGCTAAAGTCATCATTTGGCTAGGCGTCCAGTCAGAAAGTCGTATCACACAACTAGTGTCTTAGTGTTTAACTTAGTATAAAAACTAAGTTTATGTGTTATTTCTACAGTGACGAGTCACCAGGCATCTATAGCATTTCTATCACTGCTTTGCTTTGCTAAAGGCAAGTACTTTCTACGAACTTTACATACTGCTATAACAATAAACTGTGATTTACCAACCATGTTAAATGCTGATCCTTGGGATAGCAAGTTAAAACTTTACATGTTGTATTACTTTCAGTCTCTGCCATGTTTAGGACAGTATCTCATATCTCTCACATGTTTAAATAACGGGTTAAGGAAAAACTGCTAGTAGTGTACGTGAACATGACCCCCTTCTCCGTATATATTTACCGCGCTCGGTGACATTCTATATGTGACCTTGTCGTATGTTCTGATCCCGCGTTTGTGTATGGATATACACCGATGCCGTTCGTGCACGTATGTGCATGCCAGAAAACTTGATATGTGCCGCTGTACATCCTATTCACCTATTGACCGATTCACGTACATGCTACGGTTTTAAACTTTTAAACTATATGTTGTCATTTCTAAAAGAACCAATTAAACCATGATATGCCATGATTCCAGTTTATTACATTCCTGTTCATGCTTCGTATATTTAGTTTGCTAGAATCAGTACTTGCTCCCGTCCTGACAGGATAACGTTGTAGGTATTCTTACTGAGGAGGAGTTGCTCTGTGACCCATATTATGGAGTTACTGCCGAGGACCCGGCTTTGTTTTGCGAGGATGTACCTGAGACTAAGGCGACAAGGGCCTCGAAGACTGATACTGCTGCTGCTGAACTGGTGCTGGGGCCGGTCCTCTCACCGAAGAGCTAGAAGGATTGGATGCTGACGAACCACCTCTATTCGGACAAGCCCCAACCCTATGATCTGCTGCTCCACAAGCCAGGCACAATCCCTGCGCCCTGCGACAATCTTCCATCACATGCCCTGGCTTCCCGCAATGAGAACATCCCATCGCGGAAGTCTGCTTCTGCTTCTGCTGCTGCGGGTACGTCGGGGTCAAATGCTGAACCGACGTTACTGAGGCCGCCCGCCTCGGAGTTCCAATGGTCAATCCCCTAGCTGTCGGGGCTGGAGCTGATGATTGGTACATCTGACTGTGGGACCGCTTCCTACCTCCGGTCCTATCCACAATCCTCTGGGAGGTATACTCATGCCTCCTAGCTGCTCTTAAGACTGCATCGAACGTCTGGTGCTCGAACTGCTCAACCTCCAACAAGATCTCCAAATGCAGCCCCTGCTGGAATCGCTGGGCCCTATCAAACTCGGTCGCCACCAAGGTGGGGGCAAACCTACTGAGTCTAGAAAACTCCGATGCATAACTGTCGACTGTTCTGCCTCCTTGCTTCAAGTTGGTAAATCTGGTCTGCAGGTCGTACCGAGCCACAGCATCAAAGTACTTCGCCTGGAATCTCTCTCTAAACACTGCCCAAGCAATGGGTGCCACTAATCCCATGGCTGGCGCCGTCCACCAACTGCGAGCTAGGTCCAACAACTGCAGGCGTACCACCGCCACCTTCTCATTCTCGGGTGTTCTAGCTGCTTCCAGAACCACCTCGGTATCCTGAAGCCATGCATCCGCGGCAATCGCATCCTCGGTGCCGTCGAAGAAAGGAGGGTTCAATCGCTTGAAGCTGTTGGCCGCCTGGTTCCCTGGATGTCCGCCTCGGGTCAAAGCATCTTGAACTGTCTGGTGCAGGGCGTCGCTTCGACGATCCTGGGAAGCTATCAAAGTTCTGATGAGGCCTACCAAGGTACCATCATCTGGCTCTGCGGGCTGGACGGGCCGAACTGGTGACTCTCCTCCAGTAGGCACAACTCTGGAGGCTACCCCGGAATGCTAGACTTGATCTTCGGGTTGCTGCTGATCCATGGGACGTGCTCCACCTCGTCGATCAGTAGGACCAGGTACAGTGCCGCTGAAGAAGACGACACAGGAAACAATAAGGAAAGGACCAGGACAGATCAATGATATAAGCACAGGATCAGGGCAAGAATCCAGGGATTCAGAAGATACGAACAGAGATCAAGGACGAGTACTGATTGAGACATCTATCTGGTAAACCCTCACATTTCTTGATTGACAAGACCTGCATGGGCCACCACTTAAACCATGTCACGCCCCAGAACCAGAATACTGGAGAGCGGGGGCAGACATAGCCAGCTACGTATATTGAAATGGAAACCACCTCGATATACGGTCACGGCTGTCTAGATATGTGAGGGTTTTCTACAAGCCAACAGTCTCTTATGGTCATGAACAAGCCTAGTGTCTCAATCACCACAAGTAAGTAAAGTCGCAAGATGTATGATCATTAAATATACAATAATAAGGTGTCCCAAATATTACATATTCAGCTGATCATGAAGCTAGTCGTTACAAAATGTTAGGACTAGCAAGAGTTTAGTCATACATGATCAACCCTAGGATTTGTTAATCATGTTTACAGCCCGTAGGCAGATAGTAAGTAAAAGTGCAGCGAGCTAACAGGTGCTCGGCGGCTAAACGCCTCAAAAGAATAATTTTACAATAAAGTGGGCAAAACAAAAAGGAAAACCCACTCTTGGCCCGGTTTCTGTCTAGTTGTCACCATTGGGCTGGAAGCTTGGTAGATCCTCGGGAGCTGCTCCAAAATCTGGCCACACAAAACCAGCTGGGTCAACCCCAGAAAGAGCAAGTGCCACAAGGGGGCCACGAAATAAGAACAAAAGCCAGCATTAACACAAGAAGATATAATATTAAAACTAGAATTATGAAAACATGTCAGGATGATATACGACGAGATAACCATGGAACTATTCCGATAGCCAGGTTACAACCCATAAACCAAACAAGGACCGGGATTGTAACCCTTCATCTGAACAGAGCTTGGTTTCCCACCATTTATCGGCAAGATAATAATGTAAGCAATCAAGACAGAAAACAATCTGGTACTGGATCCAGACATGCCCGGACTGGTTATACTTCATTCAATCAATCACGGCCAAGCAGATACTACGGCTTACTACTTTAACTAACTAGGGTTATCACAGGCCTAATTACTAACAAGATGCAGTGAGATTGTTCCACAGCCACAAGCCCTGCAGACCATCCAGGCTACCCAGGACGAAAGATTAGGGTTGAATTCAGGTAGGTACATCGCCCAGAAGACAAATGTACCCTTAGGTGACTTAGAGGGTGCAACACTCGACGGTGCGCTGGAAATGTGCCCTACTCGACGGTAGGCTACAGATCCCAAGAGCGCCCAGGTAACGGGATTGCCTGTAGCTGTGTCATCTCTTCATGACTACTGTGTTATTCTAGTTATTAACCTTAATCCATTTTAGTAGGTACTCCTGACCGTGGTACTCAGGAGTTCCATCCTAGACATGATGCAAGACTGGACAAGTGGATTAACAAGCAAGCAAGAAAGAACCACCCACGGTGTCAAGACAGGTCAAGTTAGGTTATCAAGTCATGTCAAGTCAGGAGTGCGCCGCCACGGGCCACTATCAAGTCATGTTGGTCATGTCATGAGTGCACCACTACGGGTCACTGTCGTGTTATGCTAGTTCCTTGCCATACCAAGTCATGTACAATGGTCATTCCAAACATAGCAAGTAAAATCAAGTTCCTGACAAAAAGGCGTAAGGATATAAAATGGGCGTAAAATATCTAATAAAATATCAAAATACGGGGTTATAGAAGAGCCAAGCTTAAAGAAATAAAACCAAAACTCCAAGAGTCAGTGGACTAAGCAAGGGGTCAAGGGGCAGCATACGTGCAAAAGCACGCACGCAAGGCTCACTCAAGTCTGCGTACCAAGGCACCCTCAAGTGAGCAGTGTACGTGAGAAGTCACGCACACTCAAGGGGCAGCGTATGTGAAAAGTCACACACGCTACAGAGAGCAGCGTAGGTGAAAGTCACGCACACACAAGGGAGCAGTGTACGTGAAAGTCACGCACGCTACAGGGAGCAGTGTGTGAAAGTCACGCACGCTACAGGGAGCAGTGTGTGAAAGTCACGCACGCTACAGGGAGCAGTGTGTGAAAGTCACGCACGCTCAAGGAAGCAGTGTGTGAAAGTCACGCACGCTCAAGGGAGCAGTGTGTGAAAAGTCACGCACGCTCACGGAGACACGCTTCCAACAGGAAGCGTACTCAAGTCTGCGTACGCAGCGCTAAAGAGCGCGCGTAGCTCAGTGTGCGTAAGCTAAATAGCTATGCACACTGCTCACTGTCTTCTCCAAACAGCAAGAACACCAAAGAAGAACCCAAAGCTTCACAAGTTCATAACTTGGCCATCCGAACTCCAAATCCGGATTTCCAAAGTTCCAACTTGGGTGAAACTGAAAGCTCTTCCACATGGAAACATCAGAACTCAAAGAAAACCAACCAAAATGGATCAAAACATGTAAAATCCAAAAATAGCAATAACTTAGATCTACATCAACAAAGACTCAAATCATAAAAACCCAAGAACTAATGTTGATCTCCATGTCCTAAACTAGCAAATGGACGAAGAAAAGAGGGTCCTCATGTAGTGGCAAGATGCACTTGCCTAGGGGTTGGGGAGTTGTGTTGAGGAAGGAGATAAAGAAGATGAAGAAGAAAATTAATGGTGGAAGTTATGAGGAGAGAGAGTGGTAGGTGGAGATATAAAGAGGGGAGTTGTGGTGGGTTGAGGGTGTAGCATAGGGCTAGGGTGTTCCAACACATAAAATCGAACCAAACCGAACCATCCCCAATAAAACCGAGCCAAGCCAAAAACCCAAATACGAGAAATACCGAAATTCCACAAGCTGAGAAAAAGAAAAAAATAATAATAAAAAAAATACATGCCAAAATCCAGGTACGAGTATAAATACGAAATACAGGAAAATATGGAAAATGAGGGTGACACAGCGTAGTCTATGAAGGAAAATCTCCAGTCTTTAGCATCGATGTTTGTTTCCGCTGCATAACTGTGATGAATATGCAAGGCATCTTTCACACAGAATAATTCTCGACCAGACATTGTGATCGACTGCTGAGTATTGGTAGGAACGGTCAAGGAAGCAGCGAGACCAGCTAGAGCATCTGCTTCTATATTCTTAGTCGAGGCACATGCTCGATAAAGAATCCAGCAAAAGTAGACGCCAGCTCGATTATTGCTCTGTGGTAGGGGATGAGGTCTTCGTGGCAAACTTCATAATCCCCTCGGACCTAACTAACTATTAACTTGGAATCGCCGTAAGCTTCTAGATAGTCAACTTCCAGTTGCTTCACCAATTGCAGGCCGATTAATAGGGCATTATATTCGGCCACGTTATTGGTGCATGGTTCCACGAGAGAATATGCACGGTATATAACCAGATGATCAGGTGACACGAGCATGATACCTACTCCAGCCACGATATTTCCGTTGGGTTCTGTTCTTGATGCACCATCGAAGAACATTCGCCAAATGGGGATTTCTTCAGTTGCGGTGTTAGACTCCACCACTTCGTCAGGAATTTTGCCGTAGAGTTTGGACGATTTCGGCACCGGATGAGCTGCTAGGAAATCAGCTAATGCTTGGCCTTTTACTGCTTTCTGAGGAACGAAGATCATATCGTACGGAGTCAACAACATTGCCCATGTAGCTAAACGGGAATTGAGAGAGCCCGGTTTGGTCATGAGTATTATGAGAGGATTGACTTTAGATATAATGTAGATAGTCTGCCAGACACATAGTGGCGTGTCTTCTGGATGGCAAATACTAGTGCGAGGCATTCCTTCTCCACCTGTGTGTATCTGTGCTCGGCGCCCACCATTGTGCGGCTGAGGTAGTAGATTGCCTGTTCATGGCCGCCTTCGTTCTTCTGAGCTAACAGGGCGCCAAGGGAATGATCCATAGCGTGGACATATAGTAAGAAGGGCTTCCCCATTATTGGAGCAACCAATACTGGAGGGCTTGTAAGATACGCCTTGATGTCGTCGAATGTGCGTTGACATTGTTCAGTCCAGACGAAAGATACACCTTTCTTCATGAGCTGAGTGAATGGTTGACACCTTCCAGAGAGGTTCGAAATGAATCGTCTGATGTAGGCTAGCCTTCCTTGTAGTCCGCGCAACTCTTTGAGGTTTCTTGGAGGGTGCATGTCGAGAATAGCCTTCACTTTCTCCGGGTCCAGATGTATACCTTTTGAAGTGATGACGAAACCAAGGAACTTGCTGCTGGAGACTCCCAGAAAAGACTTGGTTGGATTCATGTTGAGTTGGTGTGCACGCATTAGTTCGAACATGGTTCTCAAGTCTTGGAGGTGGTTGCCCTTGAGACGACTTTTGACTGCGATATCGTCTACGTAGCACTCCACAATTTTATGCAAATGATCGCAAAAAATTATGTTCATGGCTCGCTGGTATGTTGCCCCTGCATTCTTCAATCCGAAGGGCATCACCGTATAGCAGTATACCCCCAACGGTGTTCGAAAAGATGCGTGCTTCTCGTCGTCGGGGAACATCTTGATCTGGTTGTAGCCTGAGTAGGGGTGAGCATCGTGTCGGTTCGGTTCGAACCGAACCGTTTCTACCAAAACTGACAGAACCGAACATTACAATTTTCAAAACCGAAAACTGAACCCTATTAGTAAAAACCGAAGCAAAACTGAACAAGTTCGGTTGTAGGTCGGTTCGGTCGGTTCGGTTGTAAAGATGAAAGAAAATTTGCAGAAAACATGAAGGGGAAACGGACAGGCACTCTGCCCAAGGAAGGCTCGGCCCCCCCCACTCGCGCGCCCTGAGGCGCCCGAACCAATTTTTTTTTAAATCGAACCGAAGTTGATCTTATTCGATTCGGTTCGATTTTCGGTCCAAAACCGAATAATGCTCACCCCTAGGTTGAGCATGCCCGGCCAGCGGAGGGAGGAGAGGGATTGGGGGGGGGCTGGCCAGCGAAGGAGGGGGCGGGATGAGGGGGCCGGCCAGCGGAGGGAGGAGGGAGGGTCGAGGGGGACCGAATAAGAAAAAATCGAACCGAACCGAGATTCGATTCGGTTTAAAAAAGATTCGGTTCGATTTCGGTTTTGAAAATACTAAATTTTCTTATTCGGTTTCGGTTTCGGATATCGGTTTCAGTCCAAAACCTAAAACCGAATAAGAAAATTTAGTTTATATATATATATATATATATATATATATATATATATATATATATATACTAAATAAATTTAGGTGTATTTAAGTACTATATATATTAACAAAAAGTACAAATAAACCAAAAAATTGAATAAACCGAAAATCGAACCGATTTAATTCGGTTCAGTTTGATTCAGTTATGGACCATTTCGGTTCGATTTCAGTTTTGCTTATTCGATTTTTGAATTCAGTTTTCGGTTCGATTTGAACCGAATTAACCGAATGCTCAACCCTAACTCGACCCGCCCCCTCCTCCCTCCGCTGGCCGGCTACCCTCCCCTCTCCTCTGGTCGGCCCCACTTGACAAGCCCCCGCCACCGGAGAGAGAGGGGGAAAGAGCGTGGAGGGAAAAGTAAAATCGTATTTTTAGACGTATTTTAACGGCTGTTAACGACAGGGGTACAAACTGAACAAAAATAAAAATATAAATTTTAGTTTAAAAAAGGGGTCTTCAAATGCAAAAACGCAAATCTAAGGAAAAAAATTTTTGCACTTTATCCGAAGCTTGGGGAGACAATACTAATTAAAATAAATTTGGAAAAAAAAAAATATATGATTAACAATTGGGAGGATAAATACAAATAACTCATAAATAAATGTTTCCTATAAATAGCCTCTTATTTTGGGGAATAGTATTTCTAACTATTATTACGTGGTCCTAATAACCGTGTCTTAATTGTGTTGATGTCCATTCCCATTTCATTAAACTCTAGCTATCACAATTATAATTCCTCCGTGTCCGACATCCATTTCTAACCGATACAACTATTCCACAGTTTAATTCCCCCACTGTGTCCCGTGTCCCCGATACGGACACGTCCCCAAACCCTAAACCTAGCTCTATCTTGTGTTGCTCCGTCTGCGCGAGCCTGCTCCACCGCGATAGCCCTAGATCATGAGCCACTTCATCTCGGTTCTCCGCTGGAGCTGCCGTGTCCGACTTCTGGTCGACGTGCCAGTTCGTGCTCCCCCCTTAAGACATCAGCCGTCGCCCTTTCTCTAGCACCACCTACCGGAAGATTGAACACCCATCGCCACTTCTTCATTCCCTCTCCGTCCGCCACCTATGGAGCTCCCAGATCCGAACCCATCCGTCGAGCCAGCCATCGCCTAGATTCTTCGATTCCGGCCGTACGACCTCCTCCTTTTTATGACCACATATGCTGGATCGGTGCTAAACGACCGCCTCTTTCCGATGGAGTCTCGAGGAAGCGTCGCCCCGACTTCCTACAGCATCGCTGCGTCTCTCTTCCATCAACCTCCTCCCCCCGCTTCTCTGGCCGCCGCAGCCGGAGAACCGCCAGGTCTGGGCCACCGATTTTCCCTGAGCCACCGTCGTACTTTCTGTAGCAGGTGCACAGCTCCTGCCTCCGTCCAAACCACCCCTCCTTCGCAGATCGCCGGTACCACCTCGAGCACCGCCGCCTCCCTCAGGTGAAACTCTTCCCTCTTTCTTTTTCTTCTTCCTCCTCGGTTTCTTCTTCTGGAAACTGAACTCTCTCTCTCTCTCTTCACTAAAGAGAGATATTATAAGATAAATTATAAGGGCACAGCACATTTTGATCGGGACTATCCAAGTGTTAGTTTTCCATTATTTACAAGTTTGCCACTAAAAAAATTATTCAGGACTATCCAAGTGGTAGGTATAAAAGATAAGTCTTACAATTTTTGTTTTCTTTCTCACTCTCCATTCCTCACAAGAAGAAGAAGAACAAGAACAAGAACAATAAGAAAAAAAAACAAGAACAAGAACATCAATTTTTGTAAACCTAGTTTATTTTGATTTTTTGCTCTCTTCTAATTTCTCAGATCTCTTTCTCCAAACCCTACTTTATTTTTCTTCTTCTTGTTTAGGCATTATGGATGAAACCCTAGTTGTAGAAGTTATCAAATCTATTAGTCTATTAACCAATTTTTCTTTATTAATAGAAGAATTATGCATAAAATCCTAGTTGTAGAAGAAAACTATGGAAGAAATCCTAGTTGTAGAATAATTGGGTTCATATCAGGACTGCCACAGTTTCTGACAGTCCTAGAAGTATTGTGACAGTCTTGAAATAGACTCGATGTACAACAGGACTGCCACAATTGCTGGCAGTCCAAGAAGTAATGAGGACTGCCAGAAATTGTGGCAGTCTTGAAATAGACTCGATGTACAACATGACTGCCACAATTGCTGGCAGTCCTAGAAGTAATAAGGACTGCCAGGAATTGTGACAGTCTTGAAAGGGACATGCTCCACAAAAGAACTGCCACAATTTCTGGCAGTCCTAGACATATTGAGGACTGCCAGAAATTGAGGCAGTCCTGAAAGATACTTGCTGTATAGCAAGTTCCTTTCAGGACTGTCACAATTTCTGGCAGTCCTAAAGTCGACATTCCCGAATGAAAAAACATGTTAGGGTTTATTTCAATCTTGATAATAGAGTGAAATATGCATTTTAGGATTTATTTTCATGCATTCTTTGTGAGAAAAGAAGTATTTAACCTTTATTTCCATACATTTTAGGGTTTATTTAATTTTTTGGGTGCCATCGAAATTGGAAAAGAGAAGAAAACTAGGATTTTGATGGAGATGTTGATGATGGAAATGGTGGAGAAGTAGATGATGATGATGAGAAAAAAACTAGGGTTTTGATGAAGATGTGAGAATGGAAATGGTGGAGAAGAAGAAGATGGATAGAAGAAGAAGAAGAAAGCTAGGGTTTGTGAAGAAAGAGAGTGAAATTTAGAAATGAGAGTGATTTTTTGGGTTTGGGGGGCTGTGGGCTTTGGACAGCCCCCTGAGTGGAATATTTTGATAGCCCTAGTAAAAGTTCCTCCCAACCTGGCTAGCCCTAATCCTGGCTAGCCCCGATCAAAAAGATATGTGCCCTTATAATTAGCCTATTATAAGGATGGCTGGGTGCTAGCCATGGGCCACGGGCCTATGGTCTTAGACTGAGAGGAAAAAAAAAAGAGAAAATAAAGGTTTTGGGCTGAATTTAGTTTTGGCTTGGATTGAACCAAGCTTTTATATGAATTATAAATGGTTTTGTATGATTGGGCTCTTAATTATAGACCTATGCACAATACCATTGAACCAGCCAATAGGTTGGGTTAATTTGGACTAGAGCAATTGGGCCTAGTAATTAAGCTTTTGGATTTTGGGCATTAAATGGGCTGATTCATTAATTAATGGATTAGTAGACTCTACTAATTAATTCAGGCTTAGGCTAGGATAGATTTAGATATGTTAATTAGTAGATTAACTATTTAGTTAGTAATTTAAGTTTTGGTTAGTAAATTTGTTACTTAGAGTTGAGTAGAAATCAAGAATAATTAAAGATAAAGGGTTCTAGAAGAGACCAACAAAATTAGTTTAGTTTTTGGATTTATTGTTTAGAGCCTAACACTTATGCATTATTTTCTAGGTGGATTTAGCATATTCATCACCGTTGGATTGAGGCAAGTACTTTTATGACTTTGTTATATTTACTTCATGTGTCATGTTTCATGTTGGACAAGTTGTCTATACGACTTGATCATGTGCTTCTGGTATTCTTGTGCTCTTGTTTTGGTATATCATGTGCTCTTGTTCTTGTACTTTGGGGAGAAAAAATACTTACGGATATGTGATCAAAGCCAAGTCACTGGTTAGGTCATGTGGATAGCCTAATCACATACCTGTGCACGTGTGATTAAGCCGTACCTTTATTCATGTTCATGTTCTTGTGCAGTCGGCCACATATTTAGTAAGTATTTCAAATCATGAGTCATGATGTTCTTGTTTCATGTTTTAGTAGATTATGCATCTCAGGTGATTTAGGTTAGTCATGTTTATTGCATCTTTACTTATGCATATGTTGTACTTGTTACGTAGTTAAAGATTATACTTTGCTCCTTTCCTTACTGGATCATTGACATATTAGACCAGGACAAGAGAATATGGATGGCACTGGATTAGATGATGATTTCTGGATGATCTCTAGAGGATGCTAGAAGATCAGAATAGAATACTTTCATTGTATTAGATTCATTATGGGACAATGTATTATATGTTATGTTTGGAGGATATAGTTTATCGGATTTGTCTCCGAATACTCTTGTAAAAGTTGTACAAAAGAACATAGTGGAACGTGTGATGCTGTGGTGATTTGATTTTGGGCTCGTGATTAGTAGCTGTGATGAGAAAATCGATTATTTGAGCATTTTGACGATTATTGATGCCTATAACAGCTCACTACTGCCGATTCTGCGGTGTAGGCTAGATGTATTCACATACGCGTACCCTATCATGCGGGCACGGGTCGTGACATACATACATATAGAAAAATATTTTAAACAAAAGGAAACTACTGCTCAATTCTACAATCATCAGTCTTCAACTTCGTCAACACTGTACAGCGGTAGGGTATCCTTTGGTACTGAATCTTCACCTAGCGAAAAAATACTAGGTCATCAAAGATATACAAGCGATCATTTCAAAGAACGATGAAGAATCTGTCATAAAACTAATATTTTAAGGAAAGGTCGGATCCTCGAATTTTTTGGTGTGAAGGAATATTAATCCCTAATACTCATTATAGTGTTAACTTGAATATTACACTAATAATCCTATTCTACTTATGGTCTAAAATATAGTCACAATACACAAAACAAAAATAATGAGTATGTAGTTTAGAGGATACATTTCGATCACATTCATTATCTATTTTCTCAGTAATAATCCCGTTGTTCGAGATCAGGTTTTTTCTGGATGGACATGGTGCTTAGAGTCCGATCATCACATAGGTTGTGGATTTGGTAAAAATATTGTCAATTATTAACTCTTGTTAAATTTAAGAATTCTGGATGTTGAATTTCGTTGGTGAGCTAAGCCTCACTCTCGACCTATAAGAACCCTAGAGGGGGGTGAATAGGGTAATTAAAAACTAGGCAACGCAATTAGCAATAACAATGAGCAATTTAAAAATAAGTCAAGAAATCAAACACTTGATGTATTATGGTGTCCTTTGAGGCAATCCAGTCCCAGAACTCACTCCAACTTTAATCCACTATTAGAACAATACTTTCCACTACGAGCTTTGATTCGAAGACTTGCTAACTTCTTACACTTGTGTTTTGTTATGAAGGCTCAACAACTTCTTCTTTGAAAGAAAAGTATTTTGATATTCAAATACTTGGAAGATCACAAATACAACTCTTGAATACTCTAACAAACTTTGTGGATGGAAATTGAAAGCTTGGTAGAGTGAATGTAGTTTGGCCTTTGGTGGTTGGAAAATTGAAAGCTCAAAGACTGAATTTAATGAAAGAGGATCAAAGACTTCAAATACCAAAGCCACTCAAACATTGCATAAAATGCTCCAAAATGATGTGCAGGTGGTATACTGCTGGTATACCGTTCTGTACAGTAACGGTAATAAAACAGATAGTTTTATAGCCGTTACAAGCATTTATTGCGTCGAAAGTAGGCTGAACGGTGTACCACCGGTATACTCCGATATATCGTTAGTATACCGTGTGTGGTCACAAAAACTTGCTATAACATTCAATGGTATACCATCGGTATATACCGATATATCGCTGATATGCCGTTTGTGGTCACACAAAACTTGCTCTGACATTAACGGTATACCGACGATATATACCGATATACCGCCAGTATATCGGTCTAATAGCCAAAAGTCAGACTGGTCTAATTATATTCTAGTTTTTGGTTTGCCAACCACTTCCTTGTGTTTATACATTTTTTTTAAGATACTTTACATACTCTGAATATAGTACATCAGGTACAAACTTCTTTAGAGTCTTAAAACTTGCATGGAGAGCACAAGGATGACTTGAGCGCTATACTTCCAAAAAGCTTTATAGCAAGGAGCTATTGAATCCTAGATTTATGCATTGAGGGGTTAGGCTAAAGCACACATTAATCATCAAAATCATTATAAGAATGTGCCAAAAATCTTTCCTTTTGATAATTGACAAAATTGTATGGATACGGAGATAGCTCCCTTGTAATCAAGAAACTCCCTCTCAATATACTTTTTCTCCCCCTTTGTCACTTAAACAAAATGGGTGAGTAGCTGTGAAAATAGCTAATAAATGACATCTTTGGATAGAGAAGATATTGTATGGCAAAAAATAATAGGATCAATCATAAAGAACCATATATATCATCATGATACACAAAATTGAGAAGAGTAGAAAAAGTTGCATAGAGAGCATGTATAATAATATAAAGTAAACACGTCCATTAACAATAGTTGTTCCATATGACATTACATACACATAGTCTCTGAAGAGTAGATGCCACAAATAAAACATAACGTAAGACAACACATCATCATGCCCACTAGAACATCCAAGGTGTGACACCCAACAATTATTAAGCATAGAAACGACAAACATAACTCCATCATAAAGTAGTGCCATCCATACAAAAATACCTAACACATCATCAAAATGCCAACATAGTCACCATGCATGTCGAGGATGAAGAGATCAACCTGAGTATTTCCATTACAAAAAAGTGTGAAGCTTTTGTATTAAAACTTTTGAAGATAGTACAAGAGAATCCTAAATACAAAGAATTCTAAGTGCAAAAAGAAGATCTGGGGAGTGGGCGCAATGGAGATTAAGTCTGTGGTCGACTTGTTTACTCCATTGACGATCAGATGTGAATATTGCAGAAAACTTGCTAACTCTGGCTCACTGACCGATTGGACAACAAATAGGCTATGATACACAAAGCTCTTCTCTGTCTGGATGCAAAAGCTTGATGCCAAAAAAGCTATGTGCCCAAAAAAGCTTCTTGTGTCCCTGGGAAGTACATGTCCCAGCTATTTGTATCCATTCACACTATAATGACTATGCGTGCATAAGGACTGAAAATACACTATTATGCACATAGAAAACTGCTAGAAGATGAACGTGCACGCATGTCACGGTCAGGTTCTACATGGCTTCAGTTAATTGAGATGTATTGCGTGACATGCGTCCATATAGCATACGATCTCTTCAGGGAGAATAATTCTACCGTATACTGCCTATGCTGCATAGTATCCTTACCACATAATGTTAAAATTATCTCGCTATAAAGCATAAAAGTTTTGTTATGTCTTCCTCGTAATTGTCTCATGCACGCTATATGAAGCAGCTCGTCTTTTGATGATGTGTTAGGATGAGTCATGCGGCTTGACTGTATGCGTTGAAGTCTTTGACACATGGTGCCAAAGTTTACTATATTTTACTGAAGCATGTTGCATATTGCATGGACTTTGGAGGATGCCGCATAAGCTGTTTCCTATTTCTGAAAAATCATTATCTTTGGCGCATAGCTTCTAGCGCATTGCGCATAACCATCACGAGTCTTGAGAAAATTCTTGCTTCTATAATGAGGGCGTGAGTCATCATTACGATCTATATCTTGGGAATCCTGAGCATAGCCCTGGGGGTCAATACCGTCAAGTACATAAAGCATAATGCATTTGGATCAAAGAAACATTGTCCATGAATGTTGGGACCAGAAGGTTCGGATCCACATTGGAAGAGCCAGTCTCTATGACCCTCTACAGGTAATAACGGGTGTCTACTATTCCATGACCAATAAAATAACCGAGACTATGAATATACGTTCATAGATCCTCACGAGCGACATTCATATGAGACCCATAACATTACCGATGAACAGGGTGAAGGCAGTGAGAATGAGGAGTTGTTGGAGATGGGGAGGAAGATGATGGTTGAGTGGAGGAAGAAGGTTGAAAGTATAATAAAGGTTGAGAAGATAGGCTTGGGTAGATGTAGTAGCTTCGTATGTGCGGGAAGCAGAGAGAGGACGAGGAGGGAGTTCAAATTGACAATTGGAGAGATCAATATCGTGGGCTTGTAATATGAGAGTGATAAATATTCCATAGATAAGGGATCAACTATAAGTACACCTTGCATTAATCATGGATTGATAATGGCCTATGGGAGAGAGAAGGATTGTTCCATGTGCATGTAAAACATGCAAGTAATAGCATATAAAGTAGAGGCATCATAATTCCCGAATTTAGGAATAATGGAGGTACAAATACGACGTTACAAGTCATAATAAAAGGGAATAAGATCCTTGAATGAGGGTCATATGGGATGGTTAGCAAAACAAATCAGATCTAAAATAATCTAGGGAGAAGTCATGCGAAAGTTGGACCCGATATCTTTTTGGGAGAGGACCACCATGGTTAAGGACACTAAGGTCTGCTTGGTTACGGTATTTTCACCGGTTCTGGAGTGTTTTTGAACTGACCGTTTATGAAAATCCTTGTTTGTTAATTTTTTTTTGAGCCACCGGTTTTTGTCGATTCAAAAACCTCCCAAAATTGGTGTAATGTAATTTTGGGTGACTTTATAGACACTCCAAATTGGTAGATATTGAGGGGTTTTATTATTTTATTTCATTTATATCCTTACCAAAAATATATAATTATAACTACTTTTAATTTTATTCATGTAAAAAACTTTCAGAACCGCTAGTTAGTGAATTCCCAAGCATGGATTGGACTGGTTTAAAAGCCGCTTAAAACCACCCAAAACTGGACCCCTCATAACCGCTCATAATCGATACTCTAAAAGTACCTCATAACCGCTACCCTACAATTACGAAGCAGTCCCTAAGAAATTTGCTTGCCCTTAGGTGTGACAATGAATTGTGTGCCCCAGACCGTGGTATCAAAACGAAAATGGATGGGATCAGGAGTGAGATCACAATAGAATGCCCTAACTGCATTATGGTACACATAAACAAATCTCTCAAACAACTTGTCCTACCCAAACCATTAAAAAAAAGATAAGCCAGAATAAGGAGAAGTAAATGGGTTTACCGACATATACTTGGCATGGAGAATTTCCACACTCCCAAGATTGGTTGAGGGAGCAAAATGAAATTGGTTGTAGGAACCTTAGGGTGGTAGGGGAGGGTTAAAAGTAATGGGGTCAACATTTCCTACATTGGAGGAGGATTCTTTCCTAGTAATTTTGGAACGTTTGGGGGCCATAACAAAAGCTAGGGTTTTGAGAAGTCTAAGGTTTATATATATAAAGTGTAAGTGCATAGCATGGCCTACACAAGTAGTAATCATCCTCCCCTCCCAAAAGTTACTATCTGTCTCGCGTACACAACACATCCAGTCAGTCTTCTAACAAGGAACATGTCTAGACAAGAACATGTAAGGTCACCTAGCATGTAATGCGTGTACCTCACCTCTCGTGTCAACATGACTAATCATGAACAAGTATGATCAGGAACATATATAATCAGGATATGCATAATCATGATAACATGCAGGTAATGAACAAGAAAATATGCAACAGTATAACAGGTAAATGACTGGTAAAAAGTAAAGCATGTAAATATTGTAAATCAAATAGGCAATGTATACTTGCCTTGAGTTTTGCCCAATCCTTACTGAGACTGCAGTACAAAAGTCTAACCAAACTATCCATGAATTGACGAGTCATACTCCACGCAATATCTATCAACCCCAAATAAAAAAATACATATTATTCACTAAGATATGAATATCACTTCCTACCTAGAGAGCTTGGGTCGTTCTAAGTCGCATATTACCGATGTTACTTGACCTGTCAATGGATAGTCGAAAATTCGAATCCGATTCGATTTCATATCTGAACTTTCGGATATTATTCGAAATTTCGGATATCGGATTCGGATATTCGAATATTTTTCAGGTATAAGGTATAAGAATCAGTTAATATCCGATCCGACTTTAAATTGCACATTTGGATATCGGATTCGGATATCGAAAATTTTATATATATTAGAGTATAATGTATATGTAATATATATTAATTAATAAAGAACATTAAAAGATTTTACACTCAACTGACTTTTTACATAAATCAGTTCATTTAATACTTTTTTATCTATATATTATAATATAATTTATATATAATAGTAATATATATTAATTACAATTTACAACAGAAGATAAAAGGGCTCAAATATGTAGAGCAGATATATATTTATATATGGCCGGCTCAAATTGAGCATTCTTGGAATTTTCAACAGAAGATGAAAGGACACAAATAGAGCAATATGTATAGCAAGTCAATTGAGCATTCTTGAAATTTTTAACAGACGACAAAATGGCTCAAATAGAGCAATTGAATTTGGTTTTCGGATATTCGGATAATAACTAAATTTCTAATATTTTGGATTTTATATTTTGGATATTCGAATAATAGCATTCGAATTTTTTTAGCTAATCGGATCGGATATTATCCGATATTCTTTAAACTAGACGGATACGAATTCAAAGTGTCAAAAGAGATCCGTTCAGATATCGGATCAGATTTGGATATTATAAAAAAAAATGGGATACGAATACAGATATTGCCCTGTCCGTACTAATAAGCATCCGTTGACACCCCTAGATGTTACCTAAGCCACTTATTAACCATACCATCTAGAAATAGGTCACGAAGGTCTTGATAATCATTATTTATTTTCTACTATATGAATTATAAATTTTAGGTTTAAATATCAAGTTTGTATCTCTTAATTCGTACAACGAAACATACGACACACGAATCGAGACAAGATAATTAACCACAAGGTTAGCAATCTTATCTCGGCGATCTATACGATCATTTTGTCAATTTCAGCGATATGGGATCATTGGAATCGACTGATCTTAGTTCCGACGCACGGATTCTGAAATACACACATAATATAAATTAGTCACAGTTAATGATGATACCGAAAGAAAATTTAACATGCATCGTCAGATGATGAAGCAAACATCACCAACGTTTCCAGAATGGTCAAATCAACTAGGATAGCCTACCCATAAGTCCAATTTTGGACAGAGGGCAAAACGATTATTTTGGATCAAAACAGTGTACGTCGTTGGACCCGCTTTGCACCAAAAAATATGCCAAAACCTATGGACTCTAAAGTCATCAAATTATATGTCTACAAGTTCAAATTGATGATACGAACTCAACGGTTGTCCAGATTTTGATTTCGATGAGCCGGCCATAAAAATGCCTATTGAATCAGATCGTGGGGCCCGCGAAACGACGATCCGATCAACTGTCTCAAAATCGGACTAAACTTGGCCCACATGACCAAAAAAAATGCTACGAGTCTAATGGCACAAGTTTCATTGCGATGTGACGAGCATGTACGAATTATTGAAAATTTTCGAAAAGGTCGACATAGTATTTTTTGATGGATACTGGTCGAATTCGTCGTGCAAATGCAACCAATTCGAATTCCGTCAAAGCCCACACGTGTACGAATTTCGTACACACCTTCGATGCAATTGGTTCGCGACCAAGTCGTCCGATTTGTCAGAAAGGCATCCGTATCGGAATTTTTTGAGTTTTGGAACTGATTTTATTCGGAAGCTAATGAAGAAAAATTACAAATAAATATTCTTTGTGAAGCCATTCATGTTGGCTACAACTCTTATCTTGTAGAATTTTTGAAAATTTTTTATATCTGTTTCGAAAATTGGCTTCCAAAACAACATTTGGGGACAGTTTTCAATGTCCAGAAAATGCTATTTTTTTATTTTGGAACTCGATTTTTGTTGCGTACATTACGAATTAAAAGAATCTACCTAATGATTTTGAAGGTGTTTAGATTGTCTACTCACCCGCAAGATCCGTTCGTAAATTAAATGACGACGACAGAGGTAATACGGCAAGAAGGTGGTGACATTGCTGCTGCCATTGCTGTTGTTGTTGCTGCGTTTGTGGCTGCGGCCACGGCTTCTGCGGCGCTGTCGCCGCTGAGGTGGCCAGCGGGCTCTCCGACGACGGCGGTGCGCACGCAGTGGCGGCGGCAAGGGGTGCGTCGTGATTAGGTTAGGATTTTTTTTCTTTTTTTTCTCTTATATATATATATATATATATATATATATATATATATTCTCTTATATATATATATATATATATATATATATAAGAGAATATATATATATATATATATATATATATATATATATATATAAAGGGAAACAGGGTTACGCACGGGTTCGGATATAGCACTTTTCCATAAGGAACTGTGCAATTTTCCTTTTTTAAGGTATATCATATATATATATATATATATATATATATATATATATATATATATATATATATATATATATATATAAGAATCTTTGACCCTTATTAAAATATAAATGTTTCTAAAATATTTAGAAAATATTCCCATATGTATTTTTTATAATATTTTTATAATCATATATATATATATATATATATATATATATATATATATATATATATATATATATATATATATATATATATATATATATATTTATATATATATATATATATATATATTATACAAAAAATATATATATATATTATACAATATTCTAATATCTAAATATTCATACTTAACATTATGCATATTTAGTATTTTTAAAATACTAGGCACGCACATATTCATATATTACACATGTTGGTTTAAATAATCGAGAAATTCTTATAAAATTAGTAATTTTTATATATTACATATTTATATACTAATATTTATGAAGTATGCCATAATTTAACTTAATCTAATACACAAGACATGATTATGACTATGTCATCTCTACCATGCCTAATATGCTAGTCATGGTATACGACTACACCAACCATGCCATGTTTCCAAGACGTTATGCATAACCAATCTCAACCATGACCAAGGCTATTTATATAATAAAATATTATTTTTAAAATAAAAAATCCACGAAAGATATTACTTAAGTCAAAAATAAAATTTTGAAAAATTTGGGGTTTACAGGGTAAGTGGAAACCCCGGGCAGAATTTTTTTGAAAGAAACTAGACAAATTGGTTTACCATCAGTATACCAGATTAAGAGAAAAAATTTCAGAAGATTTTAAAAAATCATAATATTAGTTAGGCCATAAAATTTTCACTGAGATGAGGGTTCAAGGAGACCGATTTCATGACGGATGAAGTTATAGCAATTCTCGGCAAGAGGTTTGGTGAAAATATCAGCAATTTGGTGTTTCGTGTTAATAAATTCTTGTCGAATGTCACCCTTTTGATTATTATCACGTAAAAATGGTGCTGAATCTCTATATATTTGGTGCGTGACAGAAAATAGGTATTTTTTGGTGAGATTGATTGTTCTACTGTTATCATATTTAATAATAACAATGTGAGAAGAAATACCATAATCAAGTAGAGTTTGTGTCATCTAAAGAAATTGGGCACAATAATACACGACTAATGTACTCTGCTTGGATAGTTGAGAGTGCAACCAAAATTTTGTTTCTTGCTAAACCAAGAGATTGGCATGTGCCACTAGTACTTATAAAAATTTTGCATCCGAATGACCCAAGAGTTCAAAATTTGGGGTTTTGGGATACCAAAGTCCAATGTTTAAGGTACCTATAAGATATCGAAAGATATACTTACTGACACACAAGTGAGATTCCTTGGGATTTTCTTATAATCGTGTACACATACAAATACTAAACATAATATATGGTACCAATCATACCTTAGTATTTACGGATATCAATTGATTTATCGTGTTAATCGTGATTAAGCTTCGTTAATATAGCCACACGAGTTCCAATAGATTTGGAGTTGTCTATTTCACAGCACTTGAGGAGATCCTTTGTATATTTGGCTTGATTGATAAAAGCACCTTGGAGAATTCGCTTGATTTAAAGTCCCAAAAAAAATGAGAGCTCCCCCATCATACTTATTTTAAATTTGTGATGCATACATTGAGCAAATTCTTCACAAAGTGACTTGTTAGTAGAACCAAAAATGATATCATCAACCTATATTGAACTAATAACAATGTACTTATGAGATTTTATGAAAAGAGTAGTATCAACCTTGCCTCTTGGAAAACCATGAGAGATCAAGAAAGTACTAAGATGCTCATACCAACTACGTGGAGCTTGCCGGAAAGAGCCTTATGGTGTTTGAAAACATGATTTGGAAATTGAAAATCTTTCAAATCCGGGAGGTTGCTCAACAAAAACTTCTTCCTTGATAAAACCGTTTAAAAGACACATTTGACATTCATTTGAAGGAGTTTAATGTTATTAAAACAAGCAAAAGCACAAAGCATACAAATGGATTCTAAATGTGCAACTGGTGTATAGTTTTCTTAATAATCGATACCTTCTTCTTGCTTGAAACCTTGTGTAACAAGACGTGCTTTGCTACGTGTTACAAAAACCTTTTCATTAAGCTTGTTACGAAAAACAGATTTAGTCCAAATAATAGGATAATTATTGGGCCTAGAGACTAATTCCCAAATATTGGTTTCTCTCAAATTGATTCAATTCTTCTTATATAGCAAACATCAAAAACTCATCATTGAAAGCATCTTTGACATTTTTAGGCTCAATTTGAGACATAAAAGCAACATTAGCGCATTGATCTCTAATGGAAGAAAGAGTTCTCTGATTAGGATCATAGTTAGTAAGATCTTTTGGATGATGAGTAACAAACTTCCATTCCTTAGGTAACCCGTTGGAAAAGTGTGTCCATGGTTGAAGTTTCCAATGGAGTGACCTTTTCTTCAATAGTAGAGGAGCATCCTTATCTCCATGAGAGGAGCGTTCCAAGCCAATAGATATGTCATCTACATCATCAAGAGTGCTAGATACGGAAGTGTTAAGTTCATCAAAAGAAATATTAGTATATTCTTCAACCACAAGACTCTTCTTGTTGAAAATACAAAAAACTTTTCTATGCATTGAATAACCGAGGAATATACCTTCATTGTCCTTTTTCTCAAACTTGCCTTGGTTATCCTTGGTATTCAAAATAAAATATTTGCATCCAAAAACCTTAAAATACTTGATGGTGGGAATCTTATCAAACCAAAGCTACTAAGGAATTTTCTTTGAAATATGTCTAATCAAAACTCTATTGATAACATAGCATGCCGTATTGATGACTTTCGCCCAAAAATATTAAGGGTACGTGTATTGATTCAATGTGACTCTAGCCATATTTCATAGAGTCGTATTCTTTCTTTCCACCACACCATTTTGTTGTGGAATCCTTGGACAAGCAAAATTATGACCAAAATTATTTTTAATACAAAAAGATTTGAGATTGGTATTGTCAAATTCTCCACCATGATCACTTCTAATCTTATTGATCATAAAACCTTTATCATTTTGATCACATTTTTAAAAAAATGTCACTTTTGTTTGCAAGAAAAATGACCCAAGTAAATCAAAAAATCACCAATTAAAATAAAAACATAAAGTTTGCTACTAAGACTAGCTATCCTACTAGGACCAATAAATCCATATGAATAAGTTGGAGTGGTCTAGTAGTGCTTACCATGTTGGCTGACTTGAAAGAAGACCTTGTTAACTTACTCTTTTTACATTCTTCACACACCATGTCTTTCTTAAAAGGAATATGTGGAAGACCTCTTACTAAGTTCTTGGAAGCAAGTCTAGCAATAGTGTCCATGTTTGTGTGTCCTAGTCTCATGTGACAAAGCCAACTCACATCATTCTTTGCTACTAGGCACCTATCACTATGATTGGTATCTTCAACTAAATGATATACATAAATATTATCTTCTCTAATGCCTTTATAAACTATGGTGCCATTTTATCTATCATAAATGAAATTTTGTTTAACAAAGTTAACACCACAGCCATTATCCGCAAGATGACTAATACTAAGAAGATTGTGTTTCAAATTGGTGATAAGACAAACAATCTTAATGCATGGATAAGGAGGGAAGCCGATATTACCACTTCCAATGATGTACTCTCTCAAATTATATTTCAAGGAGAAGTATATTCTTCTATCTTTATCGATATTATTGCAAAAAAAAGTATAGCATCTCTGGTCATGTATCGTGAGCAACCACTATCGAGAATCTACTTTCTTCTAGCATGAGAAGGAGGGCACACCTATAACACAAGTTGAAGACGTAACTTTTGGTACCCAAGTCTTAGTGGGTCCTTCAATGTTAGCTTAAGGAACCCATTTGAATATTCTTTTATCAACATGTTTCTTAATTTGACAATGATATGAAGTGTCTCCAAGCATTCTGCAATAGTGGCAAGTGGTGCGTGTCTTGATACAAGTGGAGATAGGGTGAGTGTATTGTGTATGATATTTTCTAGCATGATATTTATTATTTGCATGACTATAATAAAAGACATGATTTTGTGGAGGGGTGGCTTTTTGTGTCATTCTTACCATGGTCTTTCTATGAATATGACCATGTGTGTCGTGATGTCTTCTGTCCTGGAAGTGTTATTATGTAACTCCACCTATCCTAAATCAAAGAATTAGCCATTTCTCCTATGTTAGGATTATTTATCTATTTTTCCTATATTATTTTAGAATACTTATATATTCAAATCCTTTTTGTTATGTATTTCTATAATTATTTATTAGCTATATCCTATTATTTATTTATTCATTTTATTTGAATATTATTCATTCAATTAGTTTTATGAACATATTTAATATTTTGATTGGTTAGTCAAACCATATTGGCTATCTATTTTTAGCAAGTCTTTTATCTACGCCTAAACCCATATGTCCTTATCTTAACCTATCTGTTTTTAGTCAAGCCACATTTGTTTGATTAATGACCAGTCAAGCTTACTTAACCTATAAACCCATTTTGACAAACCTAATTGTCCAATATAAGTCACAATCCTTTTTGTTAGGAATCCAACCCATATTATTAACCAACAACCCATAGAAATTCTTATCGAACCGATTCTTGGGTCAAGCCCCAAGCCCACCAGCATATTATTACCAAGCCACCCCAGCACATAACCCATTAATTAGGGTCGAAAACCCGATAACCACCCTAACCCGATAACCCTTTTCTCCCTAACCCGATAACCCACTCCCCAGCCAGCTTTGTTAATTAGGTCATCAAACCCCTTTCTTCTTCCTTTCGACTCATAACCGCCGACGAGCAGTGGTGTTTATCAACGCGACCAGCTAGCCGGCCATTCTAGAGCTTTCTTGAAGGTTCATTTCCACCGACCTACGCCTCGCGATCTCGACCGTTTGACGTCACCGACTTAACCTCCGTTGATCTCCACCGTCCGGCCACAACCCCACCTCCTCTCTCCCCACTTATAAATAGACCCCCTCACCGCCTCCTTCTTCATCCTACCCTCAAGTGGCGAAGCCCTGTCAAATTACTGACAGACATTCCTCTTCTTTCTTTCTCCTCAAATCTAAGCTTCGTCGATCTCCTGCCATGGAGACGGTCGAGCGGCGTCTAGGCAGGGATCACCGTATTGATCACTCCGGTTCAGCCGCGAACAAGGGATCTTAGGTTGACGAAGTAGCGGACATGGCGATCCTGGCGACACTTGATGACAGGGTGAGGCATTTCTCCGTCGCCTCATTGGTGCTCTTCTTGTTGAAGTCCGACGAACTCTTCCTTGGATCAGCGGACAGGTTGACTTCCAGCTTCATTAAGATCATTCTCTTCTCTGTTCGAATTTCCATTCCGATCTATGTTGATCTCTGCATTCTTGATCAGCAGTGACGAGATTCTCTGACGAACTCTGAGAGTCATCATCTCCTCCGCTGGATCGACGAGGCAATTACCTGGGAAATGTCGATCCAGTTCTTGCAAGTGTGAGCTGAGCAATTGCAAGTGTTGACAGTAATTAGCAGCTATGAGTGACATTGCTTTTGAAACCAAATGATCGGGTGAGTTTCTTTAAATCTTCTTGGTTTCAAATTAAATGATTTTGATTTTATTTTTTGTTCTTGGTTTCCAATTGAGTAATGAGTCAAGGATCAATCGTTTCAAGTCTCATTTCTTCTGCACGTAAGGTGTTTGATGAAATGTCATAACGGGACGATCGGTTCCAATTTAGTATTACAAACTGGATTTAGACAATTGGAGTCAGACACGAAAGTCTGCACCTAATTCGATTAATGGAATTGTAACCACCACTTTTCTAAAATAAGGGTATTTTGGTAATTATGTGATTTTTATTTTTTGAATTATTTTATAATATTTTAATTGGTGTTGTGTTAGTAGTCGGTTTAACCTTAGCTAACCATGATTAGAGACTAACCATGACATTAGAAACCTAATTACCTGTCGCACTCATTTTTCTAATTAGGGGCATTTTAGTCATTGTACATTATTCGATTTTTATTGATTGTTGTGTAGCTTTGATTGATTTTCGGATGGTAGAAGATGGTATAACCTTAGTCAACCTTGTCTAGAAGCCTAATAATATGATTATTTTTATTATTGGCTAATTAGATTTAATTTAGAATTTTTACCTATTTTTCTAGAATTATCTAATGATTTTTAAGTCATTTTAAAGCATTTTTAAGCATTTTTAAGCTTTCTGTCATTGGGCCTTTGTAGCAACTTAGAGTGCTTGGCCCATGACTTAACCCTAACCCTAATACCCCCCTACCCATGGCCGGCCAAGCATAGCAGCAGCCCCCCTCATTTGTAAAGAAATCTCATAGCCTCCACTAGATCAAAAACCCTAGTTTCCTTTTTCCTTCAAAATTCTAACTTTCTCATCTGGCATCCGATTCGTGCCAAACAAATTGCGTTACGACCGTGGGGAGGAGAAGAACTTGCTGGAGCATTGTTAGCAAGGAGTTGGAGGCGTTCGCTCGGGAGAAACCGGTCGTCATAGCGCTCGAGAATTCACTTTCATTGAGATTCCCACTCTCAACAGGTAAACCTCGTTCTACCATTGTTCCTTCTAAAATTTCTATATTTTAGCATCCATATAGGTACCCTAGACCTGTGCATGAAGTTTGGTAGGTTTGTGAGTTCGTTTGATAGCCGTATCGGACACGTGTTCGACGAAATGTCACTTAGAATTGAAAAGTGTTATTTTTCGATTCTGTTTTCACGAATTCCTTGCTAATATTATTTGTAACAACTTTCATAAAGATGAATTTGAAATCGACACGATTTCAGTGTCCGAATCGGACACGGACACACGTGCATGAGGCCCGTGCACGGCCCCGGGCATGCCCTGCTGTCCGAGCGTCGTAACTCGACGCACAGGGCTCCATTTCGTGTGAAATTTTATGAACACGTGGAGGCAATCTTTGCCCACATACCCGTAAAATTTTACAACATTTCGTGAAGCGTGCGCAGAGAAATCTCGCATGCACTGTTCAGCCCGTATTGTGCACGTGGCTGAAAAGTTTCGCTGACACGGCCTTCGTACACGGACACGGCACGTCGAAGACCCGTTCCAGGAGCATGAACATGAAGCCCTATACCTAGACTACCCAGGGACATGATCCCAAGTCACGGTGTGGCTCGAATCACGAGCCACGAGGCCCGACACGCGCCTACGGGCACGCACGCACGTACGCGCGCGTGCAGGCCGCGCGGGGGTTCGCGTGTCGCTGTGTCGCGTAGATGTGACGTAGTGTCATGTCAGTGTATCCTAGACCTACTTCTGGACCCTACCTAGCTATGTGCACGAGCACGAGTCTTCTCGTGTTGTGTGCGGCATCCAATCGGGCGAAACGCACATGCACGACACGCGAATTCGGTTTCCTGATACGCACTCCGTGGACACGATACGGACATGGGTTCGATCCCGTGAGTGCCCAAACACGTCACACACATATATATATAGTTGTATATATAACCAATTTGTCTAAGTTTTGAACTCCTAACGGCAGCTCTTTATTAACACACACACACACACACACACACACACACACACAATCTCTCTTCACAAGTTCAAGTATATATATATATATATATATATATATATATATATATATATATATATATATATATATATAATTGTTTACTTGTGAATGTAACCTAGGGAGTGTTGAGTCAGATTAGGATTGACCCAAGGAGCCTAGAATGGCCGAGTCGACCGCCAAGTTGCCAAGTTGACAAAAGTCAACTTTGGGTCAAACTTGATCCAAATCGACTCAAACAAAGTTAGAATGACTTGAAAACTTGTGCTTGACCTAAAATTTAGTAAATGGACTAGTTGACTTATAGTTGACCAGGTTCGACCAGAGTTGACCAGAGTTGACCAAGGGTTGACTTTGACCTAGAAGGACCTAGAATCATGTAGAATTGTATTGTAGGCATTCTTTATGATATCTTAGACCTTGATGTGATTTGTGATTGTTTTAAATAGGATTACATCACTCCAGTTCATTTGCACTTCCTCATCAGCAACTTGGATTGCCAGGCGAGTACATTCTCTGACCGTTTCATTCTTGCTTGGACATATTTACTTGTTATAGACTAGTTTACTTGTTGCTGTCACGATGTTATCACGGATTAGTACTATATGGATCTCTTCATGCGATATTATCCCTTCAGATACATCGGGTATATTGTGCTCATGTACTTTATCATGTGCATCGTCTACTCTTGTATTCGTATTTATTCATGTATACTCATATGACATTCATGTACACACATGATCATGTGAGCCTCATGTATAATCCAGTGTTCATATGGACTAGCTATCCATGTGACACACTACTTTCATGTGCAATAACATAACCTGGACAGATCCTTGTGTACTGATTGGGGCAGGGGGAGTATTTATTTGGTTATGTGATCTACACCATTTTCATGTACAACTCCAAACTAGATTTAAGTCATATATGACCTAAGCCTGTTTACTTAACCAAACATGTGCTCTAAATCACGTAGTTAGTTCAGTTTTTTTATCTATATCATTTATATCTATTTCCACTATATCATATTTTTTTTTACAGTCTCTCTACTATTTCTTTACAGCAGTTCATGTATATTATTCTATTGCTTGTTTCATATTTTCTTTCATGTTATGATCTGTGTGAGAGATATGTATTCGTTCCTGTCCTGACAAGACCCGTTGAAAATATTACAGATGATAAGGATTGCTGCGATACTTACTATGGAGCAGGCCTAGTTGACACATGTGACCTGGACCCTCAGCAGGATCCAGTAGTCGCTGAGGACTTGCTATTAACTTAGTCTAGACTTTCTTATTATCTAGTTCTTGAGACATTTGTGATTGTATTGAGATATTATTTAAGGAGTTTTGTGCCGAGACTTATTATTTCATATTGTGACTCTCTGTTGAGATTATCTTATCTTCTACTCCATCTTAGATATGGTGATTGAGTTGTACTCTATATATTGTTCTTCTTTCGGAGCATATTTTAGATTGTGTTAGATGTTGTGACCTAGGACAGCGTTCTACCGCCGACACTGCGGCGTAGGCTGGACGTACCCACTCCTCGTGCCCTTACACTGGGTGCGGGTCGTGACACGTTTTTAGTGGTGGCCCATGCAGGTTCAGATTCGTATTAGTACGATATCGTGGTAGTACAGCGACTTAGTTGTACTACAACGAGCCTGCTATAGAGTATAGGAAGTAAGGTGTTAGAATGAGAGGATACTTAATCACTATTAGGATTCCTTGAGAGATTCCTGGGACGACCCTTGAGAATCTTATTTTAAATTCGATTTAAAATCTTTTTCCTTGATTTGATTCACCCATTACTCATTTGATTCACCCATTACTCCTTGTTATTGAATTTGATTTTGATGGATTCATTATTGAATTTTGAATTTTGATGATTAGTTGTTAACTTTGAGTTTGTATATATATATATATATATATATATATATATATATATATATATATATATATATATATATATATATATATATATATATATATATATATATATATTTCTTTATTTTATTTTTGGAAATAGGGTATAACCTGATAACATACTTGATAAGGACAGTGAGAAAGGTAAATGTCTACTTTATTTGTGGAGTTAGAATTTATCGCAGTTATATTGGCTAGCATGACAAGGACATAAAGCCTAATTTTAGATATACTATCCTAGTTATGAAATTTAGATTCTCTTGCAGCCTACCGGTTGGCGTGATAAGAATTCTAAATAACATGATTATAGGGTGCATATCTTAGTTACAGACTCTATTGTTTATGGCAGCTATGCTTACTGGCGTGGCAAAATTCTAGTAACATGATTTCAGGAAGACGTGTATGGTTATCAGATTATATCTTAAAATTGGTTCATTCCTCTTGAACAGATGAGCAAGAACAGATTTTATCATTATTTCTTTCTTGCCATTATTCTTGTATTACCATTTTTTTCTTATCTTAGCTAACTCTGTCCCAATTACATCAATCACCTATCTCGTATCTAATTCTGTCATCTATACTTCGAAACCTTTGAATCTCCATACCTTTTTACCTTGAAAAGGTCGAGGTAGTGACGTAAATCATCTAGCTCGAAAAAGATGTAATTTGTTATCTCATGATAATCTTGGTAGGAATCTAAATGTTGGTCTTTGATATAGAATTTTGAGATAGAGATGTGGTAAAAAAAGTGAGAATGAAATCAAAAGATTTATATTATCAATTTAGGAACGATCACACACAGAGAAATATTTGGATATAAATAATTTATAGATACATTTCTTAGCTGACGAGGATATTCCAGGTCGACATAGTTTGAGGACTTGGATAATTTTTGGTTATTGATTCTTGAGACGTATACTTTAATGCTATGATGTTAAATTTAGGGATTTAGTAATGGAGAAGAGATTTTAACTGTATTCGATCGTAATACAAAATTGAATAAGATATTGCAAGAAAATGGTTTAAAACAGGAAGAACATAAGGATTTTTGAGTTATAGAAAATATAGAGATTTTTTTTGAGAAATTTTAAATTTAAGAAGAGTAATATTTGAGGGTGTACGTTAAAGGAAATATGAATGTTGATTTTAATGGAGAATGAGTTTTTGTAAGGCCTAGTGGTTTTAGATTGAATAACACGAGGAGTAATTTGAACAAGTTCAAGGATTTCATAAAACTTGATTTAGAGGTTTCGGATCTAATTTAGGACAAGGTGGAAGAATTTGGATTTAAAGATGATTAAGTGGTTAGTATTGAGTGCTAATAAATAAAAGGGCATGCTTCATGAGTAATGTTTTGGAATTTAGGAATTGAGCCTATGATGATCATGACAAGGTCCAATCTTCATAACAAAAGGGTATAAATTCTTGGTGGTAGTCATATAAAGGTTGATTTTCATATTTGGACTTATGAGATAAAGATATGATTGGCAAATGATGATTAGATAAGCTTGATGGTATCAGAGAGAGAGATGATTAACTTGACTTCCCTATGAAACCTTGTCTTTTGTTTTCCCTATCAAAAGGAGAAAATTGACTTATTCCATATCTTTGAATAATCCTCTAAAAGTTTTCAATATCTTTGAATCGTAACTCCCTTGATCACGACCAATCGACTTTGGACACCATTCCTTATCATATTAATATCTTGGGTCGT